>OU896711.1:30950248-31476799 GCA_918026855.4 Phaedon cochleariae | reverse complement strand
TTCAATATCGATATACTTGTGGGTGATAACGAAAGATCTAGCTACGTCTCGATGACGAACAGGTTGTTCAGATCTTTTTTTTTAATACAAAATCAGAATGCGTACGAAATTGAATTAGGGATAACCAATCATTTCACCACATTTTTCAAGTAATGAATTTGAATATAATTTGAAAGAAGCAAAGCGCGCCTTGTAAAAAAAAATATATATAAACCATCACAAACTGAAATCGAAACTGGGAGAAACGAACTAGTCGATTGTATATGATGGAACAAGATTGAGAAAGAATCATTTAAAAAAAAGATTGCCCAACAGATGGCATAGTGATATGGCCAAGAAGTATAAATGCCTAGGAATTAACACCACTCAAACTCTCGTTTATTTCAAGATCTTCTATCATTAATTAATTAATTTTCCAAATTGAAACATTCAGTACATTGCAGTTCGATCAGGCCAGCGGAGTTCATAGACATAATTTCCTTTATAATTTGCAAAGAAATCGCTTACCGCGGCGATAATACCTAGGTAAGCGATATCGAAAGCTAACGAACCGTTCCCAGTGTGGAAAATTGCGAACCTAGCATCGATTCCGAATATAAATAGTACCCGAATCGATGAGGCAATTATTCATAATTCATTATCGACACAAGTCATTCTAGTGAAAATCAAATGAAAATGTTCGCCGTCCTTCCAACTTCAAATCTGCTGGTCAACCCCCTGCTAGACGTAATAATGTAAGTGCTGTTTTTTTTTTCTAGTGTTGTTTTGCGTTGTTCTTTCTTTCCTTTTGAACCTGCCATGTGGCAGCATTCATTCATAAAACTTTTCAGTTAATTAATAAATGTTACTTTTCTATGAACACTGTCCGGTCTCTTTATTTGGGGGTGAATAGGGTTGGATGGTGAAATGATCAAAATCCTCTCATTAAGCCAAGCGAGTCGCCAAGTTTCGATCCATAGGAGGGCAACATCTGAGTTGCGACATGTGGTGGACACGCCGTTTGCCAAATAATCTACCAAAACCATCTGAGTTGCGACAATATGCATTAACACCAAAGGAAAAACCAGGTGATATGGCAACCTCCAGCTTCTAGAACATTTTTTTAGGGTTGAATGAGATATATGTTCCAACTATGGAAAGTCGAGATTGATGATTTATGTCTGTGTTATCATCTCACATAATGAAAAACTGTTGCAAGACATTCAACCAAAATGACATCGATTTTTTCAAAATGTTGTTTTTGACCATATCACCGATACGGTGTCGATAATATTGTGAGAGTAAGCGATTTCCATATTGCCATATGTTCAAAACTGTTGATGAATCATTGCATTGTCTGATATATTTTATTGTTTTCGAATCAATTCAAAGAAAGTTACACAAAATAACTCGCCGGAGATTTTTTACTATACCATTCGTAATGATACAGAGTATACGGAACAGGTCCCCTCGGATGCTCACAACTTGTGAGTAATGGAATGGTGAACCCGAGGTACCCTAGCTGGATATTCACAAAACTCCGCCTTGTCTTGGGTGATATCCTCTTCTCTCTTCCTTTTTCAATCTTTCCTATCGGCCTTCCTTGGCCAACTTCTTTTTTTCTCTTCTTCTCTCCAAGCCCAACTTCACCATCGAGTAGTGCGGGGAAGGCAGACCGTGACTGATCGAAAGATGAAGGATTTTGAGAACATCTTTGCTATCTCTTGAGCCAAATGTGACAATAATGTGTGGACATCTGTGACAAGGATAGGCGTTTTGTAGATACCTGTCTAGATGACCAAGAAATGGTCAAGCAAGGCTCTGGCCACCTGATCCATGCTGTGAGAACTCGTGGTAATGGAAATATGGCATCAAGGTATGGTGTCACTAACAGGGCCTCTAGAAAGCAGGAAGATATCTCAGAATGAGCAGCCTTAGCCTTATGCAGGGGGCACCACAGGGCTAGACAAACCCCTTTGCCCGTCATTCGTAGAACAGGGATCGGTGAAGTAATCTTCAGGAACCTGCACGAAAATGGTCTTCCATCATGGAGTGGTATGATAAAATGGGCCACTAGGCCAAAGTGTCGTCGGATAAATCGGTCAGATGAGCCAACAAACGTGTCAAATGTTTAGTGGATGATTTTCTGAGTCAGAAGACTCTCACCTCATCAAATGGAGGATTAGGCTCATATGATGTACATCAATGATTTCAACCATCTCGACAAAAAATACGTAAAAGGTTGAGAAGTTTCAAAAACTTCTCTTCAAACTGAATACACTTTCTCATGAATCCTTTATATTGTAACAGAAGGTCAGGTCAAGTTGTTGAGTACGCAACGAGGAAAGACCAAATAAAACTCGGGATAGACAAATAGCGACGAATGATGGTCAGTAGATATGTATTCTGCAATGATCCTTCGATAATGTCTTGAAACATCTACCGTTTCATAGTTTTACCTATTGGGAAAAGATGAATTATTGGCCATATACGTGGCCATCTAGCCTGCACTGCAGGCAATCAAAAGACCTAGTGGCCGGTCCAAACAAGTCATAGACGTTGAGATTACTTTGCAGGGATCGCCAAGTTCTGTGCCTTCTTATAGGGGTACTTACAGGACAAAACAGGTTGCGGAGACACCTTTTTCTCATTGGTGTTGAAGATAGAACCACCTGCCGTGAATGTGGAGGATATGAGGAGACATCACTTCACTACCTCGGAGAATGTGAGGCTCATGGAAGGATAAGATTCGAAATCTTTGGAGTTGATAAACTACAACAAGGAAATTCAGTTGAATAATAGTCGATGGACATCCTGATCTCCATCATAAGGTCAGAGAGGTTTTGAGAGAACAAATAGAAGAAATACTTATGTGATATGTAGAGATGTGGAGACAACTTGGAATGGCAACAATGTTTCTACTTGCCTGCAGCCGCCTACATGCGTGAAGACACAGTAACCGCAGGTTCTCTGCTCTTCGACAACAATCGCTGATTCTTACGAGTTTCACGCGCCTGAGATGTACTATAGTGGAAACTCATTCCTACAGCTTTTTAATAATTTGATATTCAGTTCCTATGCAACCATATCTGAGAGATATGTTCTGCTTCCTTGAATAGAATAGAATTGAATAGAACAGTGCTTTATTTTCAAGGATGACAATCATAGTGATATTACATCGAAAACATATCTCATCACAGTAACTAAAATCAAAGAAAATAGTGTGAGGTACAATTGATTGAATCAATATAAGAATTTGAGGTATGTGTATAAATGAAATTAATAAAGATGTATTCGAAATAAACAAAAAAACATTCATTCTTTTCATTGCAGGCCATCTTCCTCTGAATATCTACTTTTCCAAATATTCTTTAATAGAGTATGGTTCCAGATCCACAATTATAGTTATCATGAATGTCTTGAATACTTTTATGTTCCTCATCGTCATCGTCTACTGAGGAACTTGATTATACCTATGATGAATTTCGTGGTTTCTGAACTGAAGAGAAAAAAAGGGGTTGTACATCGTCTAAAGCGTGCAAGAGCACAGTTTGGAGAGTGATGTCATGAACTTTCCAAGAGTTCACGAAAAGATGTGAACGATTCCAGCACGCTCGAATCAGTCAAGATACTTCTGACTATATTTTGCAGGAAGTTGGGCCCTGTTCAACTAATACCTGTTGCAATCTACCTACATCCAGCCCATTTTACAAGAGAAAGGGTTGTTACTGATGAAAGGCAATACTGTATCAATGTATCATTTCGCAAAAACACAGTTTTAGTTAGTGAAATAGCCACCTCCTCCGCCGATTAGCTAACAAGAATTAAATGTTCATACTGGTGAACTCCCAGCTACTGACGTCCGGGGCTCAGACAAGCACAGACCTGCTCCAAATATGTTTTTGTTAACTCAAAAGCCTTGAATAATTATCAACGCTTATGAACCAGGAGATTGTGACAGGTGACGTTCTCCGATTTCACACTGCACACCTTTTTAAAGCTTTATTATTATTTTTATGATATAAAAAATTTACAAGTTCCTTGCCACTGCACTCGTGCACTTCAGATTCTGAGAAAACGTGTAGAATTGTGTTTAGAAGTGGAAGGGGAAGTATTCGAGCATCTTTTATAACTTTGTTTCATTTTGTTTTGCGAAGAATAAACTCCTAGCTTATCATGTCGTTCCTGAATCAAAACGCACGTAGTACGTAAATGAGTTACACGAAAATGTGGACGTTATTCTTTTGAACAGTCAACATTCAGTTTGATAAACCTAATTGTTGGCGTTCTTTCCAAAGCACTCTTTGCAAAAAAGATTTTTTTCTAATTTTGATCAGCATGTAGGATTCAATCATATCGTGTGATACATCATTGTAATCAGGTAAGACAAGGCTTTCCAAAAATGCAAAAATCCAATATGGCGCCCATAAGAAAAAACAAAGTTGAGTGTTGTAAATTTGGCATCAAGAACGTAATGGAAATAACGATGACAGATTTAGATTCCTTGTGAAAAAGTGTCTTAAGAATGTCCCAGTCAAAAACGTCTAGGCATTTTGGTTTTCGCTTGAAAAAATGAAAACGAAAATTACAAATTCCCGTTTTTCTCCAATAATTCAAAAACTAAAAATGACACATCAAATTTTTTTTCAGAAAATTGTTCAGCATCAAAATGCGCAACTTTGTCCTAATTTAACCGACTTCGTATCTCTCATAATAACTGAGATCCCCATGGTGGAGCTCGAAAAACGGGCACCCTGTATTGTGAAGGATTTTCGTGTTTTTCCGCGATATTATACTGCCTGCCGTTGTGATATAATTATATGGAAGTCCAAACGAATTGAACCGTAAATAATCGATAGCATGCAATCCGCGGCGACTGAAAGGATTCAAAAGGGTTACAAAAAACTGAAGAAAAATGGGAGGAACTTCCTTGTTCTCAAATTGCATGCCGATGTGAAGAATCAAAGTTTCAGTAACAAAAACACTCCGGAAAAACTGGCAGGCGCTTCTCGTCTCACCAACGTATGAAAATTTCGGAAAAATTCTGTGAAAATTCAATACAGGTTTTCCGTGATACCAAACTGACCGCCATTGATAGATATCTCATTCGTATTATTAATTGATACGAGGTGAGGGATATAAGAAGAAAGTTGCAGAGATAAGTGTTTTTGCAACTTTCCTCGTGCATGTCTCTATTTTCTGAATTTCAGGTGTACTTCCCAAATAACCTAATATTAATTAATTATACAAATGAAGCAGCTTTCTGATGGCACGCAGTTCGGAATCACCAAAAACCTGTATCGAATTTTCACAGAGTTCTCCCAAACTTTTCATACGTTGGTCACACAATATGTCAATTTTTCCAGAGTGTTCTTGTTACTTAAACTTCAATTGATCTAGTCGGCATGCAATTTGAAAACACAGAAGTTCCTCTCAATTATTCTCAGTTTTTCGTAATTCTTTCGAGCCCTTTCGGCCGCTCCAAATCGCTTGCCATCAATTAGTAGCGCGACAATTTGTTTAAACGTTCGTATATTACAACGGCGAGCAGCTTAATATCGCAAAAGAACACTCAAATCATTCATAATAAGAAAAGCGCTCCTTGTCATGACTGCACACGTGCGGCGAACATGAATTCGTGTATTGTTTATATTTTGGGGTTGATTATGAAGCCTTGAAAAGACATGAAGTGTGAAATGTAAGAACGTCACCCGTCACCATCTCCTAGTCCCTTATACGCGCTTGTCGGCACCCACTGGCTGTCGAAAATCAGAAAACCGCGTCCACTGTCTTTACCCTATGTCTCCAATATATTTCTAGTAGTCTGTCAGCCTATTCGTTGAGGGCAGACGAAATTGATTCACGAAAAAAAGTGTGTATATGCATTTGTTTCAGTGTGTATTCACAATGAATTGTTATTTGCATCTCCACTCTTATATTGGAGGTAGGTAATGGAAATAATCTTCTTATCAAGATCCTCAAGATCATGAAAACCATTTAAGGTGAATACATAATTGGTAGTCCACATTAAATACTTAATGCTCCTGTGAATATATATGACTTCCAAAATATGGATAATATTGCCTTAATATCGGTCTTTCAATCTGATATAAATCATCGGTGATTATCGAAGCGATTTACAATGAACGATCTTCCACAAAACTAAAGAGGAATGTTTTCTCGAAACGCTAGTGGGGAATTAGCGTGTAATTTATAAAAAGTGGCCGAGATAACAACACTGCTAGAGTCGGTCAAGTCGAGAGGAGTGTTCCGAAGAGTAATTTGTTGGCAATCCTGAAAGGTTTGCTTAACCCAAGATTAAAACTAACTGATAATTACATAATAACCACGTTGGTGAAGCTAGCAACTGCTGTAGGATCATTAATAACGGCCAGAGAGACCGTTTAGTAATTTATTTGTTTAATTACTGATCCATAACAATTAAAAACCGGACTTGCAGTGGGCGGTACAACTCGACGCTTTCACTCATTTTCATTTCATTAAATTTTTCCATAGAGCCTCATTGGTTCGTAATTAAATCCATCCCTTCAAAGTGAAATCACATTTTCATTCAGAGACTTTCTACAGCCAACGATTCTATGCGCGTTCCTCTTTCCTGTTTACTATCAGAATAGAACTGTGGGAAAATATGGATACAGTGGCTATCAGATGAAAGTGGTCGTAATCGTTTGAAGCCGTTTGATATTGCTATCACGTTCAAGGCCCTTTCTGAACGCGATATCAGAGGTGTTTCAATCGTTTATTCGTTTAGCCGACGATGATGATCCATTATCCATGCATATTCCTTATTGTGACTGATCTATTTGGAGTCTAGTTCCTCATTAGTTTCCTATGCAGAACATTTTGGTGTTCACCTCGATGACCAGCTAAAATTTGAGGAACATGTTGACCAAATGATGAAAAAATCAGTCACAGATATAAAATTCATATATAGCAATAAAAATATACTTGACCATAGAACAAAGGAAGTTTTATATGAATCCTTTGTATTTTCGCACATGAACGTCTGTGACCCAATCTATGGCCCACGCATCACAAAACATGACAGTCGACGGTTGCAACGTATTCAAAATGTATGTGTGAGAATTGTTCATAACTTAAAATGGCGAGAAAGAGTATCCAGAAAGAGGAAAGAGTTAAAGTGGTTGACTGTACGACAAAGGCGATTTCGTAATACTAGTCTATTGTACATTCATTTTACTTGATTCATCGGGATTTTCTCTCCTCGTTTCTATAGAATAAAAGTATTCGTATTATTTCAATATATTTGTAGAGGGACAAATCAGATGATTTGCCCCAAAATGTCACTGCGTTTGACAAATTTTTTTATCAGGGAGTCTCAAAGAAAAATCCAGTAGCTTGTCAATGACAATTTGTTTGAAAAAATTTTTGAAGGAAAGAAATATAGAGATATTGAAAAAATATCGAATTTTTACCTACCTTTGGACGTTTTGGGACCAATTCTGCTCCCGTTCTCAACATGTAAATGCAAATTTTGTTTCTTTGAAAGTTGTGCTGCTTATTGTTTGAAACTTTTCAGTGTCATACTGATGTTGGCATATGAATGAGTGATTTTAGTCTACAAATGAGTTACAGGATGTTTCCATTCTTGAATCAACCATTTTCATGTTCAGTTTTCAATAGTGACTACCATGTTCTATCTATATCAACTGAACAATAGCATTGCCTCCTGTTCAGGGGAGTCAGTTCTCGAAATCAGTTATTAAGGGGCCATAATAACAAACAATGGTCAGGTTAACAATTTCATAGATGTTTTTGACAATAAATACTGCTGCCTATGGAAAGTAAGCCATGGAAACTGTTCTGCATTAGGATGAGATAATGAAATTTGTTTGAAAAAAAATCGACTCCTGCTGCATCTAAACTGATCAATAAAATAATAGTCTTCGTCCAAGATATAGGCCGATTTCGAAATCGAATCACTCATGGATTCCATAACTAATTGCTATGCGATATTCACAGTTGACTAGTCCAATGTTCTATTTATTGGTCAGAACAATATGAGACTACACATATTCTAGATAAACGGTCTACAAGGATAAGATTTGAGTAGTGTTAAATTGCAGTGGTGTCGTTACGTTCCCGTTTGAGCGAATATCCAGATTTTTTTTTCACTATGATCAATAAGCTTGATTCTTCCTCTGGAAATAATTCCGAGATGTCTCCAATCAGATTCTTAGGATGGAAGATATACCTTTTCCAGAATGATGCATTTTATCAACGAATAGATTTTGAAAATTCCACATTGTATGGAGAGTACTGGATGATGTAAGAGTATCCGGATAGAGAAATAAAACAAACAACAATATACAGGATGGTATAATAATTATTATTAGATTTGATGAATGAAAACATCTGATGGAGCATGGTTTTCTCGATCATACTGTTACGTTATTCGATGCGAAAGCGAACACGACACTATTTATTTTCGAACTGATTCATTTGAACTAAAGAGACAATAATTTATCTCAAACTCATTACAACTACTTATGTGAAACGATTTTTATTACGAGGTATATGGATGTCCTTCTGACACTCGCTGCTTGACTGACTGACGACAGTTGTCCGGCCGTTATTGGCTATATTCCGAATTCAACTGGTCAGTACTGTCAGCAGATACACTGACTCTGCTAAATATATGTGTTCCGAAATATAAAATTGAAAATACAGTGCTTCAATTCGGAACACGTTTCCATTGTTTTCATCAGTAGTCAGCAGCAGTTGATCAGCTGGTGAAATTTTTCAGTATATAGTATTATTTAGCCTCCTGCTTGACATACATTTTGGAAATATAATATTTAACATGAAAGAACAATCGGTTTTTGTAGCCTTCATAGTTTCTTCGATTGTTGACGATGACGATTCAAGCTCGAGTGATGAAGAATTCTTGGACATTTATGTTATATGTCATCAATGATGATGGATTCAGGAAACATTTCAGGTTTATTTAGATATTCATTTACCCAATGCTGCTTTTTCTTTCGTCACCTCTCTTCTACTTCATACTCTATACAGGGTCGCTGATATGTATGGAAACAGGTGAATATCTCGGCAATCTGTTGTTAGATTTTTTTGAATTTATGTACAGTGTGATTTCAAAACGTGGCGGATTTGAAAATGTTATAGCCTCTGTTGCCACTTTTTCAGTTATTCCGGATTTTTAGTAACTTCCTTATTTTGAATGAAACACCCTGTACTTTATTGGATTTCCAGATTCTCCTTGAAGAGCTGATTCCATCGATCTATCACACTTGGGGTCGAGCGGGAATGATTACATAGGTATAGGGTGTTTAAAATCTAGGTTTTTCAACTTCCAGATTTTTTTGTGTAGAAGCTATCCATTATCGATCAAAACCGCATCAATGTTCCTATCTTCACTTTTGATTTACCATCTACTGACTATTTAATTGGAACAGATACAAAGGGTGATCAGAATTCTGAATCTTGAACCACCCTGTATTTGTTTCAATTAAATGTCAGTAGATAGTAAATCAGAAGTAAAGATGGGAACATTGTAGCGGTTTTGATCGATAATGAATAGTTTCGACACAAAAAAATACTAAAGTTGAAAAATCTAGATTTTAAACACCCTATACCTATGTATTCATTCCTGCTAGACCCCAAGTGTGATAGATCGATGGAATTAACTCTTCAGGGAGAATCTGAAAATCCAATAAATTACAGGGTGTTCTATTCAAAATAAGGAAGTTAATAAAAAATACGGTATAACTGAAAAAGTGGCAACATTGGCTATACCATTTTCAAATCTGTCACGTTTTGAAATCACACAGTACATAAATTCAAAAAAATCCAACAACAGGTTTCCGAGATATTCACCTGTTTCCATACATATCAGCGACCCTGTATAATCTCTATATTATATTCTCAGCGTTTATTATTTCGATAACGGGTATTTTCTGATATCGAGAATAATATAATTAACAATGGAAATAAATGTTACATTCCTTCCTTCTCTAGAATAATGACAGTTACTGAAGCAACACTACCTTTTGATACTCAGCAATTTCAGCAGAATGTTGAGTCGAAATATTTGGAATGAATAGTATATCTGCTCACAAGCATCTGTCACATTCAGTGATTTTTTTGATTTCGGAATGAAAAATCAGTAGATTCAGTACTGTCAGTTGAATTCGTAATATAGCCATTATATGAGATCCCATGGAAGGCTTTGCTTCTTGAACGTCCCGAATGATCTTCTGTACCCCTCTTCTTGTTCTGGAAGCTTGTTAGAACAATATATCTCTCTCCCTCTAATTGTTCCATCGATTGTTTCCAGAACATTCCAGAATCTTCTGTCACGTTATTTGTCACCGCGGCATATATTGAGTGTTCGAAAATATGCTGGTGCATGTAAGAATCATTGGGAGGTTGGAGAACAATCTGGGATGCGTGTTACAGGATGATCGTTGTACACCTGCCTCCCTAATGAAGTTTCTAGACCCCCTTCAAGGAGAATATCGTAACACTGTCCCCTCCTCAAAACGCATCCCTCCTGGGAATGCACTCTGATCGTTATGAAGAAAGGGACAATTGGTTTCATTTCTACAACGTGCAGTTTGGTGAAGAAAGAATTGCAATGTCTCCTCTCTTGGAGTTCCTTTGGAGTTCTAGCAGCACACCAGAATTTCAACTCCAGTGGATCTATCAATACAACCTCCAGCATGTTCCTCACAACTCTCCAATTCAAACCATCCAGATCACACCCCAGCTTTGGAACAGCCATCTTCTGTATGTTCTTCACGAGTGTGGCTCTTCGCAAGTCGACTAGTGTCTTCCATAGGTCCTTGGAAGTGAGTTTCTCAAAAGATATTCCTTACGATATAAGATAAAACAGAGACCGTTCTCCTCCAGGGCTGATATCTTCTATTTCTAGTGCTTGACCGACAGAGGGCCCCTTTTGATGAAGCTCCTCTTACCTCCCGAATTACCTCATGAACTTTTTGGCTATTCCTTGAGACATCTGAGAATCCTTGGCAACGCAGTGAGCTAGTGCGTATTCCACAGAAGTGGCGAAGAGGTCGAGGTGATCTTTCTTGGTGACGCCGAACCTTGATTCTGATAAACCACTGTATGTTCCAATGAATTCGTCAAATGTGAGCTTCTTCTCTTCCGGACATACTTGTTGAACTTGGTGATCTTGTGTTTCCTCGAATGGTGCTAGTCTGTTGAAACGAACGACTCTTGGTGTGCCACTGGGTTCTTTACTGAAGCGTTAGATGACACCGTTGATCTTCTTCTTGACGGAATAAGGTCCTTCCAAAGATCTCTTTAGTTTTGGACAAATACAGCGTTTCCTTCGTGGATTGTACAACCACACCAGGGCTCCTTCTGCGTATCCTGCACCCCCAGCTCTGATGTCGTATCGGTTTTTCATGCGATCGCTGTCAATTCCGAGATTAGGACGAACCAACTCGTGAATATCGTTTCCATCAGATTCGTGACGTAATCTTTCTTCATTATGTTCTCACCAGGTCAACATCCGGAGACCAAGTCACATGGAAGCCTCATCTCCCGTCCAAATAAAACCTTCGCCGGAGTCTGTGCTGTAGATTCCTGTACTGCGGATCTGTAGGCCATCAAGAAGAGAGGAAAATGTTGATCCTAGTCTTGTTGGTGTTGATCTATGACGTTGCAGAGATACCTCCCTATGGTTCGGTTCATTCGCTCCACCGTGTTATCTGACTGTGTATGCGATGGAGTTGTTCTTGTCTTCTTGATTCCAATCTTCTCGCTCATCTCCTTGAACACTTCACTCCCAAAGTTCCGGCCCTGATCAGAGTGAAGTTCCAATGGCACCCCAAACCGACTGATGGGTTGATTCATTAGGACATCGGCGACAGTTACGGTTTTTATTTCTATTATCAGTCACTGGAAACGGCCCTGCGATATCAATGGCAATCCTCTTTAAAGGGCTCCCAACATTGTATGTCTCATGGGTGCCCTTAGTTTACGATGTAGCCCATTGCTGGCAAATCACACGGTGCATTCAAGGCACCACTCTCTGATGTCGTCACTGCAATTCACCCAGTAGAACCGCTCTCGTACCCGCTGCAGTATCTTCTTCACTCCTAGATGTCTTCCTGAAGTTCAATCATGTACATATCAAAGTAATTCCGACACTCGGCTCCTAGAAATGACTATCCAAACCATCATCTCTCTCGAGATTCCTCCTGAGCAGATCATCTTCTGATACCAAGGAGTCCCACTGAGTCCAGTACGCCTTCAAAGTCTGTGAAGATGGTGCTCCTTCTTGCCAATGAAGGCGGCGATTCGCTTTCTTCCATTCTCAAAGCTTCCGAAGTTCTGGGTCCTTTTCTTGTTCTTGCTTGATTGCTGCAGGTAACCAATCTTCATGAACAACAGTGGTTCTACAAAAGGGCTGCTTCCTTATCCTCCAAACGACTACAATGTGAGCACTCATCTGGACATGGCCTTCAAGACAATGCATTCGCATTTCTTTGGCTCGTCCCCACTCGGTGTGCTATCTCGGAGTAATATTCTTGGAGCCTCTCGATCCAATGAGCTACTTGGCCTTCGGGGTTCTTGAAATTCAGGAGCCACTTCAATGCAGCGTGGTTGGTCCTCACTAGAAATTTTCCGTCCATAGAGGTACTGATTTTACCATGGCCAATAGTTCCTTCCTGGTAACGCAGTGGTTACGTTCTGGCTTTGATAGCACCTTGCTGAAGTAACCGATGACTCGCTCTCGCCCATCTTGATACTGCGGAAGGACTCCACCAATGCCGATATTACTGGTATCTGTGTCAAGAATAAATTGTCCTTGTGGAAGTGGATACTCAAAAATTGATGTCGTGGTCAGCGTTCCTTCAGAGCATCAGAGGCGGCCTGGCATTCTGGATTCCAGTGGAAGGGACGTGCTTCCTCTGTGAGACGAGTTAGAGGCTTTGCGATTATAATAATGTTTATTTACGAATTTATAAAAAAAGTTTTACAGGTTTACAGGGTATATATAATTTTTTATATTAATAATAACTTTTCACTATAATATTTCATCATACGATACAAAACTATAATATACAACATTAATAAATGTAAATAAACCAAGAAAATCACAGAAGCTGTGCAGACAGCTTGTACGTGAGAATTCTGACTATATCCATTTATAAATATGGTTATTTTGGAAGACTTTTTGATTCGTAAACATTATTTACAAGTTTTTAGGTAACATACATATAATTGAGATCTATACTATTTAATAATGAGGTGAGTACAACAAAACTAGTAGGTATAAGTATGTTAGATGATTTTGTATAATTATATCGATATATTGTATCATATTTATGATGATAATTAAATGGATGGAAGTAAGCAGATATACATTTTTTTTCATTGTTCATCAAATCATGGAAGAAAATTCGAGGAATACTATGAATCCATCTTTTAATTTTTAGTTTGAATATACTGAATTTTCCGATGTTTCTTAGTACAATAAGAATATGATTGAACAACTTTGGTCCCAGATAATCAAAACATCGTTGCCCGATAGTTTTTACTCTAGGTATACTAACATTGCACAATTCATTCCTAGTTTTATATGTATGATCTACAGATCTCAACTGAATTTTTTTTGTGTGAATATTCTGGAGCATTGTTTGGCAGAATAATTCTCTGACGTCCATCATTTTTCTAAGTTCGAATAGTTGCTCCCTTGGAAAATGTATATTTTTTTTATAAAGTATTCTCAGAATCCATGTTTGAATAGTATGCACACTCTCTAAGTGACAGTCATTTACTCCCCCCCCCCAACCTAAAATACCATAATTTAGTTGTGACTGTATCAAAGAAAAGTTCAGGGTTTTAAGATGGTTTATGTCCAGGAAACAACTGAGATATTCAAATTCAAATAAGAATCTTCTCAGCTTCAGTATTGCTTTTGTTTGAAGATCCCATTTTAAATGTCTGTCAATTATTATTCTTAAGTATTTTATTGATTCCGATTCTGGAATTTTTGTTTCACCATCTACATTCAATATGCCAAGTTCAGGAAGTTCAGATCTAGAAGAGGTAAAGGGTAAGTACTTAGTCTTACAAATGTTGAGTGTCAGCTTGTTCAGTTGAAACCAGGCTTTTATTCTTTGCAGATCTGATTCTGCGATTTGTTTTATGGATTCCCAACTGTCAGCTTTATATGAAATCGCTGTATCATCAGCAAAACTAATAACCTCACCCTTCGTCTCCATATGTAGCAGACTGTTGATGTAGACCGTGAAAAGTAGTGGGCCTAGCACAGTACCTTGCGGTACTCCATAGGTTACAGTTCTAGTCCCACTAATGATTCCATCGATAACAACTTTTTGTTCCCTATGTGCTAAATAACTTTTTATATGGTTATGAGAGACGCTCCTAATTCCATAATTCTACAACTTTTTCAATAGTGTTTCATGGCACACAGTGTCAAATGCCTTCGAGAGATCCACGAAGACACAGAGTGTAGGAATTTTTTTGTCGAGTCCATCATATATATCAGATATCAATGTACATATTGCATCTCCAGTGGGTCTTCCTTCTCTGAAACCGTATTGGCTATCCGATAATATTTTGTGTTTGCTAAAAAAATTTACAATTCTTTGTTTTGAATTTTGTTCTATTATTTTACCTATATTCGATGTCAACGTGATAGGTCTACAGTTACCGACATCTGTTTTTTCTCCATTTTTATAAAGCGGTTCAATGAGTCCTAATTTCAGTTGTTTAGGGAAGTATCCTTGCTTGAAGCATTCGTTAGTTATATGGGTTGAAGGTTTAGCGAGTTCATCTGACAATTCATTGAGAATCTCTGCTCTAATATTATCTAGTCCAGGAGATTTCCTATTTTTCAACGATTTTATAGTATTTTCAATTTCTTCTTCGCTTGTTGGAAATAAATACATGGTATTCCCAAGATTTGGTATATTATCTGAGAAGTTCTGAGGAGATTGAATCTTCAGTTTTTTTCATTCTATGAGATTTTATATATTTCATTTTTATCGATTTCTTTTTAATGTTAGAGCTATTGGGTAATGATCTGTCGAATCGTGATTAAAAATGAATGAATCGATTGAATTAGTGGTTTCAACAGTACTATTTACGAAGAAATGATCGATGCAAGTTTCACCCATAGGACGCGTATACTGATTTATACACGACATGAAACCATGGTGTCTAATATATTTTTATATTCTTATATATAATCCGATTCTTCTAAGAGATCGATATTGATCTCCTGTTATTATATGTTTATCAGATTTAGGTCTATTCTGTAGATATTCCAATGATTTAAAATTGAATATGTATGGGGTACTATTTGATTATCTATATAAAGCTGTTACATAGATATTGATTAAGCCCATTATATGCAATTCGATGACTCGTATTTCTCCTATATTTATAATTTTATGAGTATAATCGTGTTCACTTTTCACGTACATAATAGTTCCATCATTTTTGTACAAAGCACCATTATTATAAATGAGATCATATGCGTCAATTTCGAAAATTTTCGTATCATGGACTTCGAATGTTTCTGTTATAACTATATATAATTCAAAAATCGGAAGTGAATTGATTTAGTAATAATATAAAGTCATCATAGTTTTTTTTGGTTACTCCTAATATTCATCTGCAATATTTTAATTTCACTTTCATGACTTGCCATGATTACGTTGTATTCTGCGACAGAGTAGAACAAGAACCTTGTTCAACAAGACAAGAAAATTGAAAAGTGAAAATGGGTATAAATTTGTCTGGATAAAAAATACACAAATATATTGCTGTAAGTCAGAAGAGGAAAGGGCAATCAGAATAGTTAGTATTAGTCAGGTAGAAGAGCTACTGAAATCAGACTAATGTGATACATATGAATAGTACAGTGAGAAATTTTTATCGCAAATAATGGCCGTGAAAACATTTGAAGACATTAGCAGCTATAGCTGTGACCTAAATGAGAATTCTACTGATTCGTCTAGCCTCAAGATTATGTACCTGAATGCAAGATCTATCAAAAACAAATTGGACAGAGTTGAAATATTATTAGAGGAAATCAAACACATCAACAAACTATAGTAATTTCTGAGACATGAGTACTAGTAGAAGAGCAGCAGTTCTATAATTTACTAGGATTTGAAGCAGTATTCTCAAGTAGGCTAAAGTCTGATGGTGGCTCTGCGATATATATTAAAAACTCTTTACAATTCAATATCATAAATAAATCAAATAAGAATGAACTGTGGCCATATGTGGTAATACACTCAAAGAAATTTGATAAATATATTGGAGCCATATACAACCCACCAGCTGGAAATAATGGAGATTTCTTGCAGTTTTCAGAACAACAGTTGTCAAATCTAACCAACAAAAATGTGATTCTGATGGGAGACACTAATCTCAACATTTTGAAAATTCCAGAGAGATAGAGAACTATAAAGATATCTGTCTCAGTAACGGATTTACTATACTCAATGAATTGTCACCCACTAGAATCACAAATCACTCAGAAAGCCTTATTGATCATTGCCTGATTAGCCAGAAAGTCGCCGATGACATCATGGAGCTATCTATTGTGAGCAACAACATTAGTGATCACGAAATACAGATCTTGCAAACTAGTATTCAATGCAACAAAGAATCACTGAAACCATTTTACATAAAAATGGAAATTGATGTAGACAAATTGAAACTGGATCTACTGGAACTTGACAAAACTTACACAGATAAGGAATCTATAAATGACAACTATGAAAAAATTGTTCAGTGTTTCAATATAAATACCACTCACAAAAAATGCAGAAACAGATTCAGAGCTCACACTAAGCCATGGTTCACAATGAAAGTATTGTCAATGATAAAACGACAAGATTATTATTACAAAGAACTGAAAAATAATGCAGATAATGATTACCTAGGAAATCTTCACCAAGAGGAAAAGAATGCATTGGAAAGGGAAATGAGAGCCGCAAAAAAGTTCTATGAAAAAAATTGATGGTACAAAAGGGGACCCCAAAAAACAGCTGTTTGGAATCAACAAACTCAATACCATCTCTGAAAACGTCTGCAGGAGCAAGCATTTCTAATCCACATGAAATGTGCCAGATCTTCAACAATTTTTTCACTGACGTGGGTGTTTACCTAGCATCATCAATTCCAGACCACAGCATTAATATGACGAGTGAAACAACATGTGGAGCAAAATTCAAATTCACATATGTACAACCAAGGGACATTGAAGAAATCATTAATGAGCTGCAGATTCCAAAAGCATCTGGATATGATAATATCGACACTAAAACCATTTATATGGGTGCAAAGACGAGCTGAAAGGGATTATGTGCAAATTAGTTAATCAATCACTCAAATGCGGGTTAGTTCCGGACAAAATGAAAATTGCAAAGGTGTCTCCATTGTTCAAAGCTGGTGACCAAGAAGATGTGAACAATTACCGCCCTGTCTCTGTTCTTCCTATTCTATTCAAAATCATTGAAAAAATTGTTAATAACCAACACTTGAAATACCTAGATATGAATGAGATTTTGACACCCTCCCAATATCGCTTTCGCAGATCGAGCGATACTAGTAGTGCAGTTGTAGACCTTATATCAAAATTACAGATGAAAGTTGACGAGGAACTAAAATGTGCTCTTGTATCCCTTGATCTGTGTAAGTCATATTTGATACGGTGAACTATGAAATCCTGATGAAAAAAATTTTGTTGATTGGTGTCCAGGGTCACTGTAGCAGCTGGTTTCAGAACTACTTAACCAATAGAATAAAATTTACTTATCTGAAAGAATGTAAAAGTGACTACAAGAATTTGAAATGTGGTGTACCACAAGGCTCGATCCTGGGCCCCACACTCTTCTTGATATACATAAATTCCATAGCAAACTTGAAAATCATTGGAGATGTTATACTATAAATATGCTGATGATATCACAATTGCATATTTCGGTGAAACTCATAGCACAGTTATCGAGAATATCAAACAAGACTTATCACAGCCGACGAAATGGCTACTCTGCCACAAACTTACATTGAATAATAAAAAATCATTTTTTATGTGGATAACCACAAGCACTGTACCTGATTATGTTGAGAATGAAATAACTTGTCAAAGTGGATCACTTCAATATAAAAATGAAATTTAGTTCTTGGGACTGATAATTGATACAAAACTCTCCTGGCAAGTACATCTAGAATATATTAGGAAAAAAATTGTTGGGCCAGTGGGTATTCTGAGAAGATTGAGCTACTCTTTCCCAAGTTACATTCTGAGATCTGTGTACTTTTCCCTAATACATTCACATTTGCAATATCTGACAATAATTTGGAGTAATACATATGAGAGTTATTTAAAACCACTTGAAATCCTGCAAAACAAATCAATTAGAAACTTATATAATATGCCATCAAGATATTCAACTTTGGATCTTTATGAGAATTACAATATTAGATCACTGGGAAGCTCATATACTTTTCAAGTGAATGAATTTATACATCAGCTGGTAAATATAGTGCTTGACATTCACAAATTACATTTCAAACTAGACAGGAAATTCACAGATATAATACTCGAAACTCTAGAAATTTTCAAGTCCCAAGAGTAATAACAAACTATGAAATCAGTTCAATATTCTATAAAGGAGCTACAGAGTACAACAAAATACCACTAAATACAAGAAAAGAAGGTGTTAAAAAATTCAAATATTTTTTGAAGTCTCACATTCCACTTGAGTTATTATTTATGATCTGTACCCCAAGTAGCACACATATATTGGGACAATATCGGTGCAATATTACGAAAATATCGGCAAAATATTGTGAAAGTAATATTAGCGAGAAAAAAAAATGTGAACATTCGGCGATATAGTTACAATATCAGTTTCCAAATATGGGTATTGGTTAAATATTCGTAGAGGTATATTGGTCACAAAATGTGATATCAATATTGGCGAGAAATCAATGGAGAACATTCGGCAATATTGGTGCAATATTTTATGGAAATATCGGTGAATCATTGAAAATCATCATGAAGCTATGTTGTCTCAGAAATATTGGTAGAATATTTTCATACCAATATTGCTGGAATATTATACTAATATACTGGTGCAATATTGGTTAGAAATATTGTTACATATTTGAAAATCATTATGTAGCTATGTTGTCTTCGAAATATTGGTGGAATATCTTCATACCAATATTTGCCAGTTATACGCATTAGGAATAATCACAAAGGTCAGCCCAGCCGAAGTGCAATGGAAGGGCCTTGCCCTGGGGATCACGGATAACACCTACTTCAGGTAATAATGATTTAAAATCGTCTGGAGTCAATATTCATATTCTCTCGTATGATCGGCAATGGGAGTACGTTACCAATCATTTATAGCGCCATCTATCAACATCGGTTTGAGAGTGCGTGATATGTCAAAACAATGTGTGAACAATATTGCTCACATGATATAGTGAATAGATATCAGCCAATATAAGATGATATTATGTTCTGAATATAGCTGGAAAACTATTCAACCGATATGCAATTGAACTTGAAAATACAATATTGTTTTTCTCTTCTATGACCGATATAAGATATATATATATATTGAATTGCCGTTATTGATATTCATATTTCAAACAATATGCATTCCATGTCTTTCGCATGATATAGTTGAAACGATATCAATCAATTTGGGTAAATATGATGTTCCAAATATTGTTGAAACAATATTCATTCAATTTGCCGTCGAAATCGATTACACAATATTGTATAACCGCTTCAGAATCGACATGGGGAGAATGTTTGAATTGCGATATTGGTTATTGTTGTTGGAAACAATATGTATACGATATCTTCCGCGTGATATAGTTGAAATGATATCAATCAATATAGGTGAATTCAATGTTCCAAATATTGTTGAAACAATATTCTACCAATGTGCCGTCGAACTCGAACATACAATATTTCATAACCGCTTCAGAATTGACATGAGGAGAATGTTCAAATTGCAATATTGGTTTTAATTGTTGGAAACAATATGTATACGATAACTTGCGCATGATATGGATAAAATGGTATAAATCAAGATAGGTGAATATGATGTTTCGAATATTGTTGAAACAACATTCAACCAATATGCCGTCGAACTTGAATATACAATATTGTACAACCGCTTCAGAATCGACATGAGGAGAATATTAAAATCGCGATATTGGTTATAAATGTGAGAAACAAAATGTATACGATATCTTCAGCATGATATAGATAAAATGATATTAATCAAGATAGGTGGATATGATGTTTCAAATATTGTTAAAACAATATCCAACCAATATGCCATTCAACTTGAATATACAATATTGCATACCCGCTTCAGAATCGACATAGAGAGAATGTTCAAAATGCGATATTGGTTATAAATGTCGGGAACAATATGTATACGATGTTGTTGTATCAACATTTGTAAAACAATATTATATAACATTTATAGATATGTTTCTCAACACATTTTTTATGAATTTTACAACCAATATTGCTCCAATATTGTAGCTGACAATCCATATTGAGCTCAGGTTGAACCAATATTCCACCAATATCATCATTTCAATATTGTTTGTCCAACATACTCTCATATTGGACATATATTATTTTTCTCATGTACGATATATCTATATCGGCCCAATATGAAATCGGGTTCCAGCCAATATGATGTGCTACCTGGGACAGCTAGCGTTAGGAGATTAGGAGTTTGGATTAGAAAGGAAAAAAATTAGATACTGGTATATAGCATATATTATAGTTCAGTGGAAAAGGTTACCCATATATTACTATTGTACCAACTACGGTATATTCACTGAATTGATAACAAGTTTTGATCAATAATTTAATGATTGTGTCAAATATTATGTAATATGTGAAACTGACTTGTAACTAGTAACAGAGGTGTGCTTTCTGTTTTCTTATTTGCTGTCGATTTTTCAGAAAAATTTCTGGTGATCGGTCAAAGTGGCTGCTGGTTTTCTCCTCTTTTCTTATTTTTCAAAAGTTCTTCAAAATCTATAGTATGCGTATTCTGTGCTCCTTCGTGTTCTTCTTCTGGGTTTTCTTTCTGGATTGTTGGCGTAGCCGGGGCACTGTTTGCCCTATCAGTTTCAACAATATTCTGGTAATCTTCAGTTTCGAGTTCTTCCAAGGAGTATATATCTTTGATGATTACTAGTTTGGTTCCTCTCATGTGAGCATTCATTCCTTTCTGTCAAGCAATTTTTTGATGTTTCAGAAGCGATTTTCGTATTTCTTGGTCATCCTTCGATAGATCTTCCACAATCGACACTTTGGAGCCTCTCAGATTTCTACAATTCCTCAACGCCTCTTGTTTTGTTAATAATGAGACGAACTCGACTAGAATTGATCGATTTGTTTCACGTTTCCCAATGAACTGAATATTGTTTATATGAATTTTCTCCAATTCCAGGTTTAGCAACTGATTTAGTTGTACAGTTCACTAGGTCCTCTTTGTGAACACTGAATCCAAAAATAACAATATTGATTTTTCTTTCCTTACGATCTATACTTTCGAACTTCTTTTCTAGTAATGCTGTCGTTTTCTCTAGGACTTCTAATCTGTTAGCTTCTTGAGATCGAAACTTTCTGTCTTTATTTCAGCAATTTCTTTCTTCAAATTTGTCTTCAAAGCTTCAGTCTGTTTATTATTCTCATCTCTTATAAACTGTTTGAGCTGACTTAGTATATCGCTTTCAAGGGGCATATTTTAATATAGTCCTGCTGTTTCCGTATATGGTTCGCTTTAGCTTTAGCTTTGTTTGAGAGCATGAAGTTTCTTTTTTTTACGAATTCTTCAAGAATGTGATTGCTCGAATATAGGTTATTTATAGGTAAGTTGTAATTACTTACGTTTTGAGTTAAATTAATAGATGAAATTTTCCACTCACTCATCTGCCCATGGCTTATTTATGCTATGAATGTTCTTGTAAGCGATTCTTGAGTTCCATTTACAAATATTTCGACAATATATGCAGAGAATACTGAAAATTTTGCTAGACCGAAAGGTAGCCATACACAGATATCCGGAAACATTCGAACGTAACTTCGATAATAAGTGCAGAGTCCAAGGAAGCTCCTGAGTTGATGCTTATCATCTGGTACTGGCCATTGATTCACTACTCGTACCTTCTCAAGGTCGACTTCCACACCTCGCCTTCCTACGACGAGTCCCAAGTAGTTAACCAGTTTCTGCAGCAGATGACATTTCTTCAGATTGAGTGTGAGGCTCGCAGCCTGAAGTTTCTTGAGAACTTCCTCTAGGTTAGCCAGATGTTCTTCAGGAGCTACACCGATCACGATGATGTCATCCAAATGAACCAGGTATTTCTTTCAGGAGGGTCCCCTCAACACATTCACCATGATTCGTTCGGAGGTGGCCGGAGCATTGCAGAGTCCGAAAGACATAACCTTGAATTGCTATAATCCAGTGCCGATGGTGGGAGCTGTCTTTTCCTTATCTGCCGGATCCATTTCCACCTGCCAATATCCACTTTCCAGGTCCAGAGTGGAGAAAAGATTTGATTCCACCAACGTGTCGAGTGTGTCGTCAATTCGAGGCAAAGGGTAGCTGTCCTTCTTCGTCACGATGTCCAATCGGCGATAGTCCACACAGAAACGAGAGTTTCCATCTTTTTTTTTTCACTAGTACCACTGATGAAGCCCAAAGACTATTGGATAGCTCGATTACACCTTCTTGTTCCATATCCTGGATGATCTTTTCTGCAACTTCTCTCTCTTGGCCTGTGCTAATCATCGGGCTGGTTGACGAATCGGTCTGGTATCTCCCGTATCAATTTCGTGACTGACGATGTTGGTTCTACCTGTTTTTCCATTGGCATATATGAAAATGGATCTATACCTCTGCAGTAACTCTGTCGGTTATCGAGTGAGTCGCTTGCAGCAGAGACGAGTTCTTCATACTTGCCAGCCTCATCAGTGGTTGCTGTCACGTGGTGGATTATGGAGGCTGCCGAAACACAGGTTGCAATATTCGTTCCTTTGTTAATCGTCACAGGGTGATTATTTAGGTTGATAAATCGAACAGGTTCATGGTTGTCTGCTGACAGTAAAGCCTTGCCGACTGAGATTCCACCTCCGACTTCCTCGTCATGGTTCCAGGGTTCCATGATGATGGGACTGCCTTGCTTCAATGTACCCTCAATCCGCGCTACTACAATGGTCTCGCTCCGTTTCGATAACAGGACGTCCTCTTCTTATATCACTCCTGTGCCTCCTCCTCCCGTGGATGTAAGAAGATCTCTTCGGCACTCACCTTGAGTGTTCGGTTTCTGAAGTACAGTTGAATCCCTTGCGCACCCATGATGTCCATTCCCAGAATAACATCTTCTTCAATATCTGCCATGATGGCTCCATGTGGAAATTTGACGGTCTTGATCGATATATCCACATCGATTTTCTCATAAACGGTAACAGCTTCACCCGCAGCGGTTTTCAGACGTCATCTTGAGTTCACAAGTTGTTTTCTTGAAGAAGTCAGGAGTCCACGTCGCAGGATCGTCTTCGATGCACCAGTATCCACTTACAATGCGCATTTCTTTTCGTCGATCTTTCAATCTACGTAGACGCTGCTGTTATCACGCCGTAGGATTGCCACAAAGATGAGAGGGTCTTGAGAATGACGGGTCGAAGCTGGTTTCTTGTGATAGGCCCGCTTCAGTTTTCCTGCAGTCGTCTGAACTGGTCTCTTTTTCTTATCCAAGAGGCCCTTGATGACGGTTATCAAGGCTTCATTTGAATCTTGCCTGTGGCTCTTGGCGATGTTTCCGCTCTCATTTATAGCTAGTATATCCGCGGATCCTCGAGAAGCTTCTGCTGCGGTTTCGATCTCAAGCGCAGCTGCCAGAGCACTGGTGAGGTCTTTTGGTCGAGTGAGGCAAACTGCGTTCTGTATTTCAATATCTCGTAGTCCATCTACGACTGTTCGAACAGTCAAGCATTCCATTAAAGATTCGGCAGTTGATGGATATGCACAATGAACCAATCGTGCGTCATCCACTTCGAATTCTTGCAGGATCTCGTTGAATCTCTGTCGACGGCTCTTCATTTGTGATTGAAACACTTGCAGAAGTTGTTCGTGATCATACCGCATTTTGGGGCTTTCGACGAGATGATCGTAGCTATCGGCTTCTACCTCCGGAATGGCTCACAAGATGTTCAGTGCATCACCCCGTGGAGCTACTGTAAGAGCTACCACTTCCTTCTTCGATGTCCACCCATTGGCTTTGGAAGCTGCTTCGAACTGCTTCAGATAGTTTGGCCATGATGTTTTTCCGTCAAATGTAGGCGGCTTCACTCGATTGGTAGTAGTCACTGCATCTGGCCCTACTGTGGTTTCAATCATGAGTCATTGACCATTCCAGACTTATCCAGCACAGTTATTCTCTCTATTTCGAGCTGCAGCTTCTTCTCCATCTCTCCTATCTGAGCGGTGAATTTGGTTGAAACCTGAGCAATAATCTTCTCCTGTTGAGACGCTATCTGTTCGTGCTGAGCAACGATATGTTTCTGCTGAGCAACGATCTGAGTCAGAACCTCTTTCCGATGTGTTGAAATCTGGATCAATACTTCTCCTCGCTGAGCTGATATCTGAGAGGCGATCTGATCTTGCTGAGCACAAACACGTGCCAGAGCCTTCTCTTTCTGAGCGGACATCTGAGCTTATACCTCGTCTCGTTGAGCTGAGATTCGAAAGGTTATCTGATCTTCCTGAGGTGAGATCTTCTCTTGTTGAGCATGCATCTGATCCACGATCTTCTCTTGCTGAGCCACCATCTCGTCCGCAATGTCTTCTCGCTGAGCCGCTATCTCATCCGTGATCTTCACCTGCTGAGCCACCATCTGGTCCGTGATCCTCTCCTGCTGAGCACGCATCTGATCCAAGATGTCTTGTCGCTGGGCCGTTACCTGTTCCGAGATCCCAGCCAACATCGATTCCGCTGGAGCTGGTTCCTCGAAGTTGAACGTCTCTGGATCTTGACCTACGCTCACCATATACTCTTTGAGACGATGCTGAAGTGTAGTCTCGATCTAGTAGAGGTTCAATCGGTTTTTCGCGGCATTTTAATGATTGAATATAGCGACCCATTACACATTTCAAAGGGGTCCCTGACATTCATGAATCCACTTGTTGGACATCCCAGATACGCGTCATTCACCCCCTGCACCCACTTTAGGGGTGAAATTTTCAAATACCTGTATCTCCGTTATTAATCATGTTACGGAGATGAAAAAATAATCAAAATACTTGGAAAGGAATTGCCTACAAAAACTTCTTTCATGGTCTCTATCAATGTCTCTATATTTGTTGAGAAATTTGAAAAATATGAAAAAGGCACATATATTTTGCATTTAATTTTTCTTATAACTCGAAAAATAGAGGATTTTCAATAAAACTTCCTCAATAATTAAAGATTCAATATACTTTCAGCTATAATTTGGTATATTCATATCGATATTTCTGAATTACCTCAATAGAAAAAATGGATTTTAAATTATAGTGGTATGTCAGTGGTGCACTACAGGTCAACATTTGAAATGATATATTTTCCCTAGGATATGCAGATATCATAGTGGTTACATTTTCGACAAAAATAATTCGAAGAGAATGTTTTTTTTTTGTTATTAAAAGGAACCAATGTGTACTCTGAATTTCAAGGTGTAAATCAAGAAAATACAAGTTCACGAAGATACACCACTTGAAAAATCGTTTCATTACATCTGGTATAGCTTCCATGGTTTCGGAGGACGATAATGAACCATTGAAAACCCATGGAACTGTTGAATCTGATTATTTTCTGAGGATTACGGGAGCTCGATACAATGTTTTTAGGTCTTCTTAGGTTATTATCTCTGACATCTGTATGGCACAAGTTTTGAGATTCAGAACGTATTTTAGGACTGAAAAAATATACGTCATCCTGAGATTCATTTATAATACAGTTTTTCAGATATTTTCTGGTTTTTCTGATTTTCAGATAGGTCATTGCTTGTGCAAATTTCGTTATAAAGATTTTCTACTTTCTCCATATTGGTTATTGATCCAGAAAATGAAGTTATTCTCAATCTACTGAGCAACTCTACTGCTGAGGCAACTAATTCATCATAAAATTCATGACAAGATTTATTTTCCTGTTTTCTAAGAACATTTACAACATTTGTTGTCCAGCCCGATGAATGATATTTAATATCATAAGCGTGTGCATCATTCTCAGAAATGAATTTCGACAATTTCATTTTGAGTTCTTCGTTATTTCCTAAGAGAGCTGCATCACGCATTCTTCTGCCAGCATCATCGGTCATAACAGTAGACAAATTCGATTTCTTAATAGCATACTTCTCACAGAAGAAACAAGCATTTTTATCCCTTTTAGAGATTTTTGATCCCAATATGATGTTGGCTTCCCTGCTGGAGCTTGATTCAGTGGATAACAGTTTTTGTATTCGTGTCATTTCTTTTTTATGGGTAATTTTACTGTAACACGTTCTATGCCAAGTTGCCGCGTTTTCTTCCAAATTTTGTGCAGTAATGGGCGTGTACACCTTAGTAGAACTTTCAACTCAAACAATGTTCATAATGATCCTTTTATACATAAATAATGATTGACGACATAATTCGATCGAAAAAATAACTGGAATGTTTTATTTTTGGACATAAATGATAATACCTTCTGAAAACAGACCCTCTTATGACGTAGAAACCTCATCTCGCCATAGTTGAAAGAAAATACCAAACGCCCGACGGAGACTCAGGCAACTGATATATCAATTCTTTCAACTGTGATCTCGAGCTAATTCACTCTGTCAGAAATCATGTATCATTCATCTTTGTCTGGAATAGTCTTGTTTCACTATTAGGGTTTTGACGTCACATCATCGCCTCGTTTTCAGAGGTCCGAAAAATGGGGGATTTCAATAATTTTTTATAAAACGTAGGGAGCTCACAGCAAGAAACGGTTTGCGGTGGTGCGAAACAGTCTGATATACCTACTATGAATCATCTGATTGAATTCATGTTCTGACAAGACTGTCGTTCCAACCATCATTGTTTATAATTTTAAGTTGAAGATATGCTCCTTAGGTGTACCAATCTCAATTAAAACTATTTTTTTCATTCAATCCGATTTATGAATGTCAATATATATATATATCAAATTATAGCTAAAAGTATGATGAATCATTATTTATAGGTGTATTTTTGCTGAGAATTCTTTAATTTTCGAGTTATTTGAAATGAATGAGATGTCAAACATATTTTTTCACGATTCTTTCAAAATATCTCTGTAAAAATACAGAAATCGCTACAAACCATCGAATAAGTTAAGATAGGCAATTTATTTCCAAGTTTTTTGATATTTATTCCACTTTTGTAACTTCATTAATAACGCAGATATTGGCGTTTGAAAATTTCACCTTTGAAGGGGGTGCAGGGGGCGAATGACGCGTATCTGGGATGTCCAACAAGTGGATTCATATTGTCAAGGGACCCCTTTCCGAGATGTGATAAGTCGCTACATTCAATCATCCAAATCCCGCGAACCTTCAAAATCGACCGATTGAACCTCTACTAATCCCTGTTGTGTCGAGATCTCTCTCCCCCAACTCGCGTTTCGTCCACCACTTTCAACTCGTGTAGTTTCTTCAAACTGGACTTTTCCACTTCTGACACCAATTGTTTCGTTATTCGGGTGGGAATAGCGAACACGACACTATTTATTTTTGAACTGATTTATTTCAGCCAGAGAAACACTAATTATATCAAACTTATAACTACTATATATGTGAAACGTTTCATATCACGCGGTATATGACTGTCTCTCTGACACTCGCTGCTTGACTGACTAAGGGCAGTTGTCCGGCCGTTTATTTATGAGATCCTTTGGTAGGCTTTGCTTCTCGAACGTTCTCGAATGATCTTCTGTTCTAGAAGCTTCTCAGAACAATACCTCTCTCTCTGATCGTTCCATCGATTGTTTCCAGAACATTCCAGAATCTTCTGCCACGTTTTTTGACACCGCGGCATTCATTGTGTTCGGAAATATGCTGGTGCATGTAGGAATCAATGGGAGGTTGGAGAACAATCTGGGATGCGTGTTACAGGATGATAGTTGTACTCCTTCCTTCCTGCTGATGTTTCTAGAGCCCCTCTAAGGGGAGTTTTCCAAATCTGAATCCGCATATTGAAGATTCGATGTCAACTACAATGATGCAATTTGCTGATGAAGAATCGGGAAGTAGAAGTCGACGAAATCACATCAGAAATGTAGATTGTGATGAAATAGACAAATGCTTCTGAGGATTTGTAGCATTTGAAATTGCTACAATTAGTTTTAGTTTATTATCTTTATGAGTAGTTTATTTTTAGCTAGTGTATATAAATATTCACATGAAAAAGGTACATACCTACAGAGAACACTCAGTCATTTGATAGTCCTTGATAAATCAGATCATCTTTATTATAAAATACACAGCTGATTTCATTTAAAGATATTAAGTATTCAGATTATTTTTCTTGAGACTCAGCATACCTGTAGGAAGTGATGATTTTAGCTTCGGCTTCGTTCTCTGATCCAATGAACAGGTCCTGAAAATTGGGGAAAATAATTATTAGAGACTTACTCGGTTTTGAGGTGAACAGTTAACTCACCTGTGGTGTTCCACGGGGTGTTGTGCCATTGGAGATTCTAGAGGTTCTTACAATTTCAGATGAAGTCGTTCGAATTATTTGTTTTCTTTAATTTTCCAGGATTCTTTTGTTGGTTAGGTATGTCCTATTCTTGTTCTAGCGTGGTGCTTCGGTCGTTGTCAACATCAATAATCTTCGTGACTCGCCGAGGAAAAAAAGGAGAAGAAGAAGAAACAGTCATCTACCTTTATTGTCTATTCACATCATGGTTTTGCGAAAGCGAAAAAGAAGAATGAGAGATTCTTCTGTCTTTGGTTCCTGTTTCGAATAAGTTCATTTGACCTACTGATTCCCAGCCTTATCTCGACCAATAAGATGCGAGGAAATATTTTTTCTCTCGTATTATTGGTTGTTTCGTGAGCGGTCGATGTTGAGGGTGGGGGAACAGTGGACTTGGAGAGACTTGGAGGTTCTTGAAGCTCTCTTCTTGGGCAGCCATGATGGAAGACGCGAGCCATTAAGTGTGGTGGTGATATTTTTGATCACTCGATGTACATCAGGTGAAATATCAAACAAACATTATTTTTTTCAACGTTCTCGACGCTAGTCATAATCACCATCACCTATTTGGATGGTTTTCGCTGTTTTGGGAGCCATGCCCACGCCGCGTGCCCCAGCCGAGATGCTGTTTGGCGCTTCTTCAACCCTTCTTAGAAGGTGAGTGATGTTTTCAACAACTGGTTTTGAGACAGGAGCATTTTTGTACCACGTTTCTTCCACGAACATAGAACTGTAGGACATATTTTTTATACACTAGGGTCGTAGGAGAGGTTAGGGAGCATTAGGTCGGTCTGACCTGCCACTGATCTCCTGAGCTGCGTTTCGTTGGCACGCCGGGAGGAATACCCAGGACGAGGGGCTGCGGAACCCAGCACACTGGATCAGAGGGGGTCCTTTTCGTCCTTCTCTTTATGCTGCAGCTAATCCTCTGAGCTGCATGCTGTCGTCACGCCGGGAGGAATACCCAGGAGGAGAGACTGCAGAATCCAGCCCAGTGGATTAGTGGAAGCACCTTCTACTTCGACGCTGGACTTCTGGATTGACTGCTGTAGCACGCCAGGAGGAATACCTAGGAGCAAGGGCTGCAGCACTGGGCCCAGCAGTTCAGCCAGACCTTCACACATCGCAGTCACCTATGCTGCCAACATCTTTACACCAAGCGGACCGTGATAGGGGTGATACGGACCTCTGGAGAGGACCCTCCCCCTAATTCGACCAGGTTTTTGTTAGGGCATTAAAAATCTCAGAAATTAACATGATTTACCATATTCACGTGTAAAACTCCCTGTGAAGCTTCACCATGGTACCATGAGACAGCGGTCTCAGTTTTACATTTTTTTGATGATTTTTTTAGCTCAACATTCAGTAGAATAATGACAATTTCCCCACATATTTGATCATTTAGATATTTAGAAATTATCAATATTTATCTGAAATATATAACCTAGTTTCCTAGATCGTCCTCTACAGTGGTCTGGATGTGCCTTGTCTGGCTTGGGTGTACTAAATAGGTTGCAGGAATACACATTTGTTTCATTCTATTGGTTGTCCATCTCAAAATTTTCAGGAAACATATTTTGAAAGTATTTGTTGCTTACCATCAGTTATAGATATTCATTTGGTTTTCTCAATTATCCAAATCAACTACTAGTCTACTATTAAATTGAGTGGCGTCCAAAACTCAATATCAAACTCGAATATCAACATCGAATCCATATCAACTGTTCTCTGGCAAACAGCAGCCGTTCGCAAGTGTGACTTATTCCTCTTGTTATTCCAGCTGAATGAAATTAATCCTAATTTGGAAAAATAGGTTACATAAATGTCGTCCAACGTGTAGGGCCCGAAAATTCGAGTTTTTTGAGTAAAATCATTTTCTAAAATAATTGTGTTTCCTGAGTTTTTTGAGTGGCATCTAGTAGAGTGAACTACTGCCCAAAAGGTCAACATAGATTCTGCAGGTGAAGTACGGAAGTAAGGAAGGTAATTCTGATGGTTACTTGCACCCTTGGGGACACTACAGGTGAAGTTATTTTTGATGAGTGTTTTCTTAGGGTATTTTTGAAATTACATCTTACAATGCTACTTCTGTGACTGCATATTATTTTTTACATTTCATTTGTTCTTTTTGTAAAGCATAAATCAACATGGAGGCTCTTAAAGTAAAACATTTGCTAATTGGAGAAATCAACTATGAGTTGAGGATTAGAGGTGTTATTTCAGATAGGAATATGGATGACAAAAGAAAGACTTTGGGACGTTTGTTTGCTAAAGAGTTACAACAGGGTCAAGATGTTCTTAATCTAGTAGATCAATCATTTAATTTTGCAGTTGATAAAGTAGAGATTGAAAACACTTTAGCATCAATAACAACTTTGATTAGTGATTTTGAAGGTCCATCTTCAGACTCTACATTTAAAAGAGCTTTGTCTAGATTGACTCATGTTACTCTGAGAATCCAGAGAATTCCTTTGAATAATGCAGATGCAGACTATGCAGCAAAGTTGTCTTTTAAAAATGAATCATATGCTACTGCTTTATTATTAGATGCAGACCTGCATGAGAAAGTTGTGGAGCCTGAGCCTGTTCAGAATAATATGCCATTGATGAACTCTACTGTAAACCCTGGAGTTAGTATGAACCAAAACTCTTCTTTTTCACCTTACTTAAAGTCTACCCCAGTCTATAAGTTAGGAGTACAATTTGATGGGGAGCCCAAAAATCTTTTGTCCTTCATAGAAAGGATTGATGAACTTGCACAGTCTAGGCATATTTCTAGAGCTGAATTGTTTGAGTCAGCTAGTGACCTTTTCACTGGAAAAGCCACCTTTTGGTTTCGCTATATTAAAACTCAAGTCAATGATTGGGACTCATTGGTTTTAAAACTTAAGAAAGATTTTTTGGTAGCAGATTTTGATGATGAGATTTGACAGCAAATCAAAAGTAGGAAGCAGAATAATTCTGAGCCAGTTGTTATTTACATAGCATGTATGGAAGCCCTTTTCAATAGACTCAGTCATGGAGCAGCTGAGGTAACTAAAGTAAAATACATTAAATTGGGATTAAAATCTGATTATAGGCGTAGACTAGCTCTCAGTGATATTGATACTGTTTCAATGCTTGGAACACTATGTAAGAAATTGGAGGAAGCAGATTCAATGGGCTCTATTTCAAATTCCAACTCTAGTAATAGATCTGTATCCATGATAAATGACCCTGAAATTGCTTTTGTTGCCAAAGATCAATCAGAAAGATTGCCTTTTAATAGAAATAAAAGTTTTGGAAATAGAAACCAGAAAAATAAATCCAGAAATGCCCCTAGTATCTCAAATAGCACTTCTTCTCCTTCTGCTTCTGGTGGGTCTCAGAATGCAAATAAATCCCCAGTCATTTGCTGGAAATGTGGTTTAGCAAACCATACTTTTCGTGTTTGCAGGTCTGGTATTAAAAAACAGTTTTGTTTTAAATGTGGTACACCAGATGTCATGTTGAAAGATTGTGATAAGTGTAGGCAGGGAAACCTGTAGAGGAGAATTTTGATGAAGGCTCTCAAACTTCTCCAAATATTTCAGGAGCCAATAATATTTTAGCAAGTTCAGATAAAATAAGGGAGGAAGATTTTCAAAATTTTGTAGCTCCTCTTTTAATTAAAAATGGTAATGATAACAGGCCTTATGTCAAAATCAAACTTTTTGATAAAGATGTCATTGCACTTTTGGACAGTGGGGCCAATATGTCTGTCATAGGCCAGGGAGGTTTAACGACAATAAAAAATCTTGAGTTACTAATCAGAAACCCTCACCTGAACCATGTTTTTACTGCAGACGGTGCCCATCAAAATGTTGAAGGAGTTGTTGATTTGCCTATAAATATTAATGGAAAATTTCAGATAATTCCTGCACTTGTCGTACCTTCCCTGTCACAGTCTTTTATACTAGGCAGTGATTTCTGTAGTAAATTTGGTGTAACCATAGACTTTTATGATTATAGTTGGGACATTAAGTGTCGAGTTTCTGATGAAACTGTCAATATTGTTGCCAATTCTTCAGATTTGAATAATATTTTAGAATTAAATGTTGATGACGAGCTTACAGCGAAGCAAAGAGAGCAGATGAAATATCTTATCAATTCATTTGGTGAAATCAGTAGTGATGTTCGCTTGGGTCGCACTGACAAAATTACTCTTGAAATTGATACTGGCGATTCGAAGCCTTTTAAACAGAGACAATACTTGATGTCTCCGTATATGTTGAAGATCTTAAATGAGGAATTAGATGATATGATTAAATTGGGCGTCGTTGAACCATCACATAGCCCTTGGAATAGTCCGGTGTTACTTGTCAAAAAACCCTCAGGGGAATATAGATTTTGTTTCGATGGGCGTAGGCTAAATGAACTTACCAAGCACGATAGCTACCCGCTTCCACGTATTGATAGAATACTTACTTTACTACGTAATGCAAAATACATTTCCAGTATAGATCTGAGAAAAGCATTTTGGCAAGTGCCTCTAACACCATCTTCTAAGGAGAAAACAGCTTTCAGTGTACCTGGTAGAGGTTTATACCATTTTAATGTCATGCCTTTTGGCTTATGTAACAGCGCACAGACACAACAAAGGTTATGTGATGCGTTATTCGGTCCCAAGTTTGAGCCAAATTTATTCACTTATCTGGATGACATCATTATTATCTCTTCTACATTTGAAGAACATATGAAACTTTTATCTGAGGTAAAGAGTATTTTGCAAGATGCGAATTTAACTATCAATTTGAAGAAATGTGAATTTTTTAAGACATCCCTTCGATACTTAGGCTTTGTTATCGATAGAGAAGGCATTAGAACCGACCCAGAAAAGGTCTCGGTTATGGTCAATTATGCACGTCCTACTACCAGCACAGAGATTAAACGTTTCATGGGTTTATGTTCCTGGTATAGGAGATTTATTGAGAATTCTTCCACTTTAATTGCCCCTATTAGTGCTTTGTTAAAGGGAAAAGGAAAGAAGCAACCAATTGAATGGACTTCTGAAGCTGAAGCTTCTTTCATTGCTATTAAGAATGCTCTTGTGTCAGCACCCATTCTGTGTCCTCCTGATTTTGGTCAGCCTTTTACCATCCAGTGCGATGCAAGTGATGTAGGCATAGGGGGGGTGTTGACCCAAGAAATTCGTGGTGTTGAACGAGTAATAGCATATGCTTCAAGAACGTTATCTAGAGCAGAACGAAATTATAGTGTGACGGAGAGAGAATTACTTAGTCTCATTTTTTTGATCGACAAATTTCGTCCATATATAGAAGGCACTGTTTTCAACGTAATCACTGATCACCATAGCCTGCTCTGGCTACATAACCTCAAAGATCCTTCAGGAAGATTAGCAAGATGGTCCGTCAAGTTACGGCAGCATACTTTCCAGCTACGTCATTTAAAAGGCATTCATAATGTAGTACCTGATTTTCTTTCGAGGATACCTCCTGATGAAAAGGGTCCAGAAATAAATTTGATAGATGTCAAGCCTGTTGACACAGACAAGTGGTACTTCTCTCTACGTCATAAGATCCTTCGAGACCCTGATGCATACGCACATTTCAAGGTAGAAGATGACAAAATTTTTAAGTTTGTTCCTTCTAAAATTCCTATTAGGTCAAATATTGTTGAATGGAAAGTCATAGTACCTAATTCTCAAAGAAAGGCAGTCATAAGAAATTCACATGATCCTTCTACCTGTAGTCATTTTGGTTTCTTTAAAACTCTCTCAAGAATACAAGAACATTACTACTGGCCCAAAATGAGAAGTGATATTTTAAGATATGTTAAATCATGCAAGGTGTGTCAGTCACAGAAATTATCAAACACTCCTCGTATGGGACTTATGGGAGCTGAGCGTACAGTCAAATTCCCTTTTCAGACTATTGCAGTAGACATTATGGGACCATTCCCTAGATCTTCTAAAGGTTTTACCTATTTATTGGTAGTCTCAGATTTTTTTACAAAATATACCTTATTGTGTCCTATGCGTGATGCGAAGGCACCTAGTGTCGTCAAATTCATGGAAAACCAAGTATTTTTAGTATTTGGGGTACCACAATTTATAGTTTGTGATAATGGTCAGCAATTTGCTGGTAAATTGTTTAAGAAGTTAGCTGATACCTACAAGGTACAAAAAATATGGTACACCCCTCGTTACTCGGCGCAATGTAATTTTGTAGAAAGAACTAATAAGACAATAGGTCAAGCGATTAGGAGTTATGTAATAGATCATAAAGATTGGGATAAAGAATTATTTAAAATTCAGCAAGCCATCAATACCTCTATACATGAAGTCACCCTGTATAGCCCTGCATTTTTGACATTCGGTCGTAATGTACCCCTTTCTGGTGAATATTATGGCAATCTTCCTAGCACCCAAGATATTGAACTTTTACCTGACAACAGGGATAGTTATGTTCAGAATATCAGTGGTCTTTGTGATGTCTATAAGACAGTTCAGGAGAGATTACATAAGGCTTACCAGAAGAATGCAGCGACTTACAACCTTAGAAAAAGAGATCATGTATTTAATGAAGGCGATGAAGTCTGGAGAAGGAATAAAAATCTTTCAGATGCTTCAATTAAATTTAGCGCCAAGTTGGCCCCCAAGTATGTGTTATGTACAGTTAGGAAGCGAATATCACGCTTAGTTTATTCTTTGGATAATGTCGATGGATCTCCTGGTGGAGAATGGCATATCAAAGATTTAAAACAGTATTTTGGATCCAATTCAGATGTTTCCGTTGGGTAGATATTCTGTTGGATAGATATTTTTGCTTAAACCATAAATATTTTGATTTGTATACCTATCCGATAGGTTTGGTTAGGTAAAAATTAGTTTTGGATTTTTTTATGAAAAAAAGTTATTTTTTTGGTGCTCTGACGCACAACAAATTTTGGAGACTACTGTCATGTAGTAAAGTATGGTTCAGTTGTAACCTAGTTTAAAGGATAGATGGTATATCCCTTGATAGTATGCATACTAGACCCTAGTTTTTTGATGATTCACAAGGTCTGATCAACCTGAACATCATAACTGCCAATGTAAATATTGATTTTTTGGTGAGTTAGATAGTTGTACATAGTTTTTGCTCAGCCCCACCAGTAAATCAGATGAAGAAGCATATTATGCTAAAGGATGAAATTTTCATAGCTTGACTTGAACCCCGATTCTGACCTAAATAATTTTGAATAATTATACCGATTTTGACAGTTACTCAATTTTGACAGCTACCCTATTTTGACATTTACCCAAAGGTGACAATCATGATTTGTGACTTCCTTTCAAGGAACGTATAGTACACGTAGTTACTGTAGTCCAAAACACTTCTGAATTTACTGAACATTGGAAAAAAATGTCTCAAGTCATTGACCCATTTTTTTCTCTTGGCAGAGGGGTATATGTAGCATTTGAAATTGCTACAATTAGTTTTAGTTTATTATCTTTATGAGTAGTTTATTTTTAGCTAGTGTATATAAATATTCACATGAACAAGGTACATACCTACAGAGAACACTCAGTCATTTGATAGTCCTTGATAAATCAGATCATCTTTATTATAAAATACACAGCTGATTTCATTTAAAGATATTAAGTATTCAGATTATTTTTCTTGAGACTCAGCATACCTGTAGGAAGTGATGATTTTAGCTTCGGCTTCGTTCTCTGATCCAATGAACAGGTCCTGAAAATTGGGGAAAATAATTATTAGAGACTTACTCGGTTTTGAGGTGAACAGTTAACTCACCTGTGGTGTTCCACGGGGTGTTGTGCCATTGGAGATTCTAGAGGTTCTTACAATTTCAGATGAAGTCGTTCGAATTATTTGTTTTCTTTAATTTTCCAGGATTCTTTTGTTGGTTAGGTATGTCCTATTCTTGTTCTAGCGTGGTGCTTCGGTCGTTGTCAACATCAATAATCTTCGTGACTCGCCGAGGAAAAAAAGGAGATGAAGAAGAAACAGTCATCTACCTTTATTGTCTATTCACATCATGGTTTTGCGAAAGCGAAAAAGAAGAATGAGAGATTCTTCTGTCTTTGGTTCCTGTTTCGAATAAGTTTATTTGACCTACTGGTTCCCAGCCTTATCTCGACCAATAAGATGCGAGGAAATATTTTTTCTCTCGTATTATTGGTTGTTTCGTGAGCGGTCGATGTTGAGGGTGGGGGAACAGTGGACTTGGAGAGACTTGGAGGTTCTTGAAGCTCTCTTCTTGGGCAGCCATGATGGAAGACGCGAGCCATTAAGTGTGGTGGTGATATTTTTGATCACTCGATGTACATCAGGTGAAATATCAAACAAACATTATTTTTTCCAACGTTCTCGACGCTAGTCATAATCACCATCACCTATTTGGATGGTTTTCGCTGTTTTGGGAGCCATGCCCACGCCGCGTGCCCCAGCCGAGATGCTGTTTGGCGCTTCTTCAACCCTTCTTAGAAGGTGAGTGATGTTTTCAACAACTGGTTTTGAGACAGGAGCATTTTTGTACCACGTTTCTTCCACGAACATAGAACTGTAGGACATATTTTTTATACACTAGGGTCGTAGGAGAGGTTAGGGAGCATTAGGTCGGTCTGACCTGCCACTGATCTCCTGAGCTGCGTTTCGTTGGCACGCCGGGAGGAATACCCAGGACGAGGGGCTGCGGAACCCAGCACACTGGATCAGAGGGGGTCCTTTTCGTCCTTCTCTTTATGCTGCAGCTAATCCTCTGAGCTGCATGCTGTCGTCACGCCGGGAGGAATACCCAGGAGGAGAGACTGCAGAATCCAGCCCAGTGGATTAGTGGAAGCACCTTCTACTTCGACGCTGGACTTCTGGATTGACTGCTGTAGCACGCCAGGAGGAATACCTAGGAGCAAGGGCTGCAGCACTGGGCCCAGCAGTTCAGCCAGACCTTCACACATCGCAGTCACCTATGCTGCCAACATCTTTACACCAAGCGGACCGTGATAGGGGTGATACGGACCTCTGGAGAGGACCCTCCCCCTAATTCGACCAGGTTTTTGTTAGGGCATTAAAAATCTCAGAAATTAACATGATTTACCATATTCACGTGTAAAACTCCCTGTGAAGCTTCACCATGGTACCATGAGACAGCGGTCTCAGTTTTACATTTTTTTGATGATTTTTTTAGCTTAACATTCAGTAGAATAATGACAATTTCCCCACATATTTGATCATTTAGATATTTAGAAATTATCAATATTTATCTGATATATATTACCTAGTTTTGAGTATGTGTTAGGATCGTCCTCTACAGTGGTCTGGATGTGCCTTGTCTGGCTTGGGTGTAATAAATAGGTTGCAGGAATACACATTTGTTTCATTCTATTGGTTGTCCATCTCAAAATTTTCAGGAAACATATTTTGAAAGTATTTGTTGCTTACCATCAGTTAAAGATATTTATTTGGTTTTCTCAATTATCCAAATCAACTACTAGTCTACTATTAAATTGAGTGGCGTCCAAAACTCAATATCAAACTCGAATATCAACATCGAATCCATATCAACTTTTCTCTGGCAAACAGCAGCCGTTCGCAAGTGTGACTTATTCCTCTTGTTATTCCAGCTGAATGAAATTAATCCTAATTTGGAAAAATAGGTTACAGATTCTTAAACAAGTTGCAACAAAATCATGGCAATAATGCGAACAGATGATGGACGTATTCTCTAGTAGACTTCCTGAATGTGCACATATCATGGATGGATGAAATGTGGTTTGAATAGTCGAGGTTTGTTATATAAAGGTTGAGAAGGGTTGACTTGGTTGTGTTCTATTCGTTGGATGGTATTATGCCCGGAGATGTTACTATATTTCAGAGAAACAAAGAATCAATAGCAGAAATATAAGTTTTTCATAGAGTATATGATTACACTGCATTCTCCTATACACCCAAAGAAAAATTTCAGTTCAATAATTATGCAATATTTGTAAACGTCAAAAATGTCCATAATTAAATAGCCATATTCATAATTAAAAAGGATTATTCACGAGAATCGTACCTGTTTTAATGCCTTATTTATCAAAAATTAATGATTTGTTAGTCATATTCATTCATTGTGAACAACATCATTCAATATTTAACAATTCATCTGTTTCGCCGATTCACGGAGTGATAATCAATAAGACGAATTCATAATTGAAGGGGCAACTGGAAGAAGGAGTTATTATTTCACAAATATGAGTTTTTGAGAAAAATAGATTCTAGTGAAGTTAGCTGGCATTTTTTTATGAAACCAGTTGATTAATGCTATTTGTGTCATTGTGAGGATTATTCTTTGGCTGATTTTTCATAATTTAAAGCATTTTGCTATCATACATTTTTTTATAGACATATAGATTTATGCATATATAACCCCTTCTTCTATTTCCTGACATGGAGATAATGGGCACATAGCTCCTTCTTCCATAGCGTCCTTGATGTATAAAGTAACAGAGCCTCTTCTACTTTTGTGTATCTGCTCAGGTATGACCTCAGCAGTTCCTCTTTCACCCACGACTAACGTTTCTGTACGCGCCTCCTCGGCCACCGTTTCAGAGATCCCTCGTGAGGTTCCTTCGGTTTGGGGGGCCGAGGCATCAGGCACAGCTCGCCTGGTCCGGGTTCCGGAGGTCCCTTGATCGGTACCCCTAGACACTCTTTGTTGAGCCATGGGCCCTACAAGGATGGTCAAAGTTGCCTGTGTCGCACTGTAGTAGGGCTGGAAATTCATCAGGCTGAGGAGCCTGATAGACTCTTCGTCCATCCCCACCACGAGGCGAAGTCCTTGCTTCTCTTCTTTCCTCTCCCAGATTCTCCAATGAGATACCGAGAGGCTTGGATTCTGATTCCCCAGTCTCTTGAGGATTTCCTGGTTAGGCAAAAACCTTTTGCCAGGGATCCACAACATTTCCCGGCGTAGCTTGAGCCTTGTTGGGTCCATGACAGTGAGAGTGGCGTCTTTCCAGGGTTTAGATGTTCTTCAACTCCCTGGTGAGCCGCTCCTTCGAAAACTCGTTGGTAGCAGTTACCAACAGCTGCCTCCGCCACAGTCGTGTAGACTGGAACTGTGGAGGTGCAGTACCCGCTGGGATATCTGCAATCGCATCTCCCACAGCATCGAGGAACTCTAACAGTTGATCCTCGCAGAAGCCTTCTTCAGGCAACTGCAGAGCTTTATCTCCAGCGGCAACCTGTGCGTAGTCCGCCCCCCACTGGCCGGGCTTGCCGACCCTTGGTTTTTTGAACTCCCGTCCGGTCTCCACAGACCCTGGTGTCCTGCCTCTTTCGGAGGCAGGTGTCCGATCCTTTTGAGAGGCTTCTGTTGAGGATCCTCTCTTGAAAATATCGGGAGATGTGCCAGCCTCTGCTGGATCAGGAGCTTTCCATGGAGGAGCCACAAGACCCCGCTGTTGCTCCCTCTTCCTCCGCTTCCTCGCGATCCCACAGACGTTGGGCTTTTGGCTCTTGTCCACTGGAGTCTTTCATTTACCGAGGTCCGTTGCCGTTCCTCGACTTCTTCTAGGGAGGTCTGAGGGGGGTTAGAGGTGGGGGTAGGGAGAGGGTTTGTCGGGAAGACGGGGGGCTCCGTGGAGGAATCCCCCATCGTTGGGGTGTTTTCCGAGGTCACCGGGGTGACCTCGGGAGGGGTGGTAAATTAGAGCTCCGGAGAGCTACTCTGTGTAGCCTTTGGTCCCTGAGTGGTTCCAGAGGAAGGTATGGATGGGTTGGAGGGTCCTCCGAGAGTTCCCTCCGGTAAGGTAGAGGGTCCCGAATCGGTTACCTCATTTGGGGTCTAGGGTGTTACCTCAGTCCTCCCTGGTTTGGTTTCTTGTTTTTATGGTTTCATAATGATCCCACGAGTAATGGGGAATTGGCTTCGCCCCCTTCAGCGCTTGCAGGGGAAGGGCTCTTACTTGGGGAGGTCGCCAGGTGTCCCCAAGGCTCCATTCTTCATAGCACTTCTTGCTACCATCCAGTCCTCGGCACGGAATTCTTACACCTTGACTTGGGGCATTGTTTCGACTCACCTTGTCTAGATCTGCTGTGTTCAGTTTATGCAGGGTCACCTCGAGCAGGATGCGATTCGACATCGCGCACAGACGGTCTTGGGAATAGCTTCCTCGAGAGGTTTGGCCGACCTCCTCTGCTATTCCCCTGGAGTCGGTGGTCATGTAGCCGACCACTTAACTCCTCAACTACTCTTTCAAATTGGCCTAGCAACTACAGACCCATCGCACTGCTATCTATTATTTTGAAGATCATGGAGAAACCTATCCATTTCGACCTCGTGAAATACCTGGAACATTCTGGTATTATCAACGATAGGCAATATGGCTTCCGTCACCAGAGGTCAACTGGTGACCTGCTCGCTTTCGTCCCACATAAATGACAGGAATCTATTGAAAACTATGGCGAAACCTTAGCCGTGGCACTTGATATCTCCAAGGTATTCGATCGAGTCTGGCACCATGGACTCCTCGCTAAGCTTTCATCTTATGGTTTGCCTCCCCAGCTACGTTTGCTGCTAGCTAGTTTTCTCTCGAACAGGTCTCTCCATGTAGTGGTCGACGGAGATTCATTATCATAAATGCTGGTGTTCCGCAAGGATCAATTCTAGCACCAACACTATTTCTACTCTATATTAACGATTTGTTGGAATCAACTTCATGTTCAGTACACAGCTTCGCGGATGATAGTACCCTTCATACCGCCTTCTCTCCCAGGGCTTCAATTCCAGCCTGGCAAATCAGAAACGAACGAGGAAGAAATGTTGTCAACATAAATATGGACTTGGCAACAATTCTCGAATGGAGATCCAATAACTTGGTAGATTTCAATATAAACAAAACACAAGCATGCCTTTTCCCTAGAAAAGCCGATCTCACTGTGCCCACCATAAGCTCGTCAGGAGTCACCATACCTTTGAAGACATTTATTTCGATGCTTGGGATCACTATCAGCAATAACCTTTCTTGGGAAAATCACGTGAGATCAATTGCTAAAAGGAAATCCCAAAAACTTGGTTTTCTGCTTCGGGCCAGGAGCTATTTCACTCTAAGTCAGCTACTTATGATCTATAAGTGAGGGTTGCTGGGTTGTGTGCACGTGCAAGATAATTTTTTCAAATTTATATTCGTAGCAGAGCGCTCTCGACTGTTGAGTTATCATCGGTGCATACCTGTAAGAAAGTCATCTGCTTTTAGCTATCGGAAAGAAATTGAAATTGAAAATTCGGGAAAAAAAATCCGAAAAAATTTGTTATGAAAAATTTTTGTGAAATTTTTTTTTGGGAATTTGTTTAATATTGGAGAAAGATGGAGATGAATTGATGACTTGTTACTTGTTGATGAACTCTTGATTTTGAGAAAGATATTATCATGAAATCAAAATTTGAAATATTCTATATGAATTATTTGGACATTGATAGAAGTGAAGTTACTTACTCGTCAGGTTAACAGGGAAATTTGTCCATGAAGATATCTCTCGTCCAGTATAAAACTAACGATTCGATGGTAAAATACGGTACAAACGTATTGAAATGTGTTCCCAAAAGGGGATAAAATACAGATTACGTTTTGTTAAGCAGCCATTGTCGCTGCGACATGTCGTGTTGAAGTGGACTCGATGAGTGACGGACCTTGATTCAATTGTCATTGAACAAACTGAACTAATGGAGGCAAATTTGACGTTGGCATGCATAACATGACATCCAAGACATGAGATGTGTCAAAGAAAAAAAATCAAGAATGTTAATTATGAAACATTAGTGAAGATAAACATTATGGAATCGGGAAGAATAGACAAAGTCCCTACGGAGCCAATGTTATGTTGGTCTAATGAGAACCTAACTAACATGTCACTCAATAGTCTGGTTTATCAAAATGCAACAATTCAACAAGTGAATACACCAGGGAAACCCAGTTGATCCAAATGAGAGCTCACACAAGTTAATCCAGATTTAATCAAAAGTTGAACAAATTCCACTCTCTGACACCTATTAACACAAAAAAGGTTTGAGAATCCGGTTTGTGGCGACCTATTCTCAGGAATCTTTGTGAAAACTCAAGCCTCCAACTGCGAAAGAAGTGAAAAGTCTGATGAGAACTTCCACAACCCATGAAATTGAAACATCAAGAAACCACAGCCTAGTGGTTTGAAAGCCAAACATGTCTCCAATCAACTTGACTTTGATATGGCAGCTCTTAGGCTTGATTCACAAACATGTCTTCAAATATGTCAACAACATATTTAACAGCACAGTGGTTTGCTAGTCATTAGCCAAACACGTCTCTTATCAATTTTACTACTGAACTGGAACTGCTATATCACTCATCACCAAAGATTATTTTCATTGAATCTCACTCGCACGGAACCAGAAAATTTGATAAATCCAAGGAATTCGATAATACTTGACTTCAAAAACATCCGCCTGATGGTAGAGTCAATCATTATGATGCATTCCACAAATCCATATATTAGTCACGACCATCTTGGCCTGTTTGGCAACAAAAAGAAGGTAAATATAACTTTGATTACAGGAGGCAAAGAGGCTAAATTGGGATTTACTCGAGCGTCGTGGGGACCAATCAGATTATGAAGATACTGAAAAGAAAGAAAGTTCATGTGAGGAATTCCCTTTCAGTGGTGGAGGAAGCGTGTACAGGTTTTTAAAAATTGAGAATAAAAATCAGTTAAAAAGATATACTCAAGCTCTTCAGATATCGATAGTGTATTCGACCCAGGTGTTTCTGATAACCGAATATCAATAAGGCGGTTTTCATGGTAGATATCGATAGTGTATTCGACCCAGGTATTCCTGATAACCGAAAAATATTATTCAGACGGTTTTTATGGTAAGGGTGACTGTAGATACGGAGTAAAGAAGAAAATTTCATCCGAGCGCTTCAGATATTGAGCAGGGATATTAAGTGAACCCTTAAGTAGCTCCTTCTCAGAAGACTGACGATTTGGACGCAACCAGATGGAATGACCTATTTTTGATAAAAAAAAGGTGACTTTGAAATACTCGAGCACGTCAGATAATCATACAGACAATTCATCCCAATATATTTGTTGTATCGATCCATGATCTGAGAATTATGAACAAGAATATCCTCAATCTGACGGTTGATATTTTTTTTTTGTTCACTGAAGGTTATAACTGAATTTCGATGACTTGTAACAGGACTTCAAAATCTTGAACATTTCGCAATTTTGTGATAAAAATCACATGTAGACATACCGAGTGACAAAGAGGGTTTCGGGCCCCTCCTGTAAATTATCAATCGTGAACGGATTTTTCTGAAATTTGTCACAGTTGTATTAGCAACCATCTTGGATTCTATATATTTTCACATATGCAAATACAACAGGTCGACACAAGTGTAATCTCAATGTCAATTGTTATTCCTTCGTGTTATGTTTTCATTTCACATACTGTATATTTGTGGATTCGGTAGCACCCTGTACCGAGAATTGTTATGAAAATGAATAATTATAAAATTGTAGATTCGCTTGTTATTGAAAATGTTGATTCTTTCAATTTCTTGAATAAATATATTATTTTACATTCTACATACGAGTTATATTGCTATACTTCAGTGAAAATATAAAAGTGGCGACGAGGATTGAAGAAAACCTACAAAGGAACCAATTTCGTCCAAATTGTATTTACTCCTCAAGCGATACATTATTTTGACAAGGTAGTCAAGGTACTTCAATATCAATCACATTTCGAGATGCCAGATGATACGCCAGATAGAATTTCGAATTCTAATGTCCTTTCTACAACACATGCAGTCAATACGGTATTTTCAATAGTCTTACGACCATTCAAAACAATTCAATAGTTGGCTCATGTGACTGGAGAGTGCCCTCAATGTTTTTGGAGTACCGTTAGATAAAAAAGCAGCTTATCTTTCACATTATATGGGTTCAGAAGCATACGATGTCCTTTGCGAAAAGATTTCTCCAGAAACACCCGATAGGAAGAATAACGAAGAATTGGTGAATATAATGAAGACCCATTACAATTCAGAACCACTAGATATTGCAGAGATTTTCCGTTTTCTACAATACAAGCAGGAGAGTGAGTCTGCGAACGATTACCTAACAGCTTTGAAGGAATTGGCAACTACATACAAGTTTGGAGACTATCTAAGAAAGGCTTTACGTAACCAGTTCGTTTTTGGTCTCAAATCTCAAAGCATACAGAGCAGATTACTTGAAGTTGAGGATCTAACTATCGACAAAGCGATTGAGGTTGCCACCAGTATGGAAACTTCAGTTGGAGATGCTGCCCAATTGCATAGATGTAATACAAGCTCCAGTGTGAACCAAGTCAAGATGCATAAGAAGATTGATGGATTCTCTTCCAGATCCACTAGCAGAAGAATACCTGACCAAATAATTAATAAATCAAATTCAAATAATTTGAATTTTCACAGGTGTGGGTCGAATCAACAATTAGGTACAACAAAATGAACTTCATTGAGTATAAATACTCAAAAGGCCATTTAGCTAATTTTTGCGACAAGAAGAACTTGTTCTGTGATTTTTGCAAGAGTAAAGGTCATTTGAAGAAGGTATGTATGAAAGCTAGATCTGAGACTATACATGCTATTTAGGTAGAAGAAATCTTGATGGTGTTTGACTATTCTGAATTTAGAGATGAATTCATGATTTCTGTTGAGGTAAACGGTATTCATTTACAAATGAAAGCGGATAGTGGAGCTGCTGTAAGTATAATGAGTTTGAAATCATTCAAGGATTTATATCCGAATTTAGAACTATAGGAACAAATATCAAATTAGTTAGTTTCTGCAAGAATGATTTGAAAGTTATGTGATTTGCTGAAGTTACAGTTCGATATCAAGATAGAGTAATAGAGCTTAATATTCACATAGTTCAAACTGATAAAAGTTCACTTTTGGGGAGCGAACGGATGAGACAACTAGGAATAGTTTTGAATGATGTTAATCATATGTCAATTGAAGATACAAAGGAAGCTTTGTAAAAATTATTGGAAAAGTATCCAATAATTTTTCGAGAAAATATTGGGAAAATTACAGGATTGCAAGCTAAGATACAAATTCGAGAAAATGCTCAGCCAGTTTTCATAAAAGCAAAGTCCCATTTTCACTATAACGTAAAATCGAGAATGAACTTGATTCAATAGAAAAAGAAGATGTCTTAGTGAAGGTAAATTACTCCGATTGAGCTAGACCCATTGTACCGGTGGTGAAAGCAAATAAGAAAATAAGAATATGCGGTGATTTTCGTAGTTCCTTGAGCCCTTAACTGATTGTTGATCATCATCCACTACTATCCATTGATTTCCTATTTTCATCTATGGCTGGAGGAGATAAGTTTACAAAATTATATCCATGTCAAACCTATTTACAGTTATAGATCTCTCCAGAATGTAGGAAGTTTCTTACTCTAAGTACTGTAACCAAACCCACCCGGGTCTTGTCTAAATATGGAAGTATTAATCATATTTCATGTGATCGTCTAGTATATCATATTTGAGGCGTATCGAAATTCATTTCGTTACCCCTCAAACACGTTCCCACGTTGTGTATATATTTTTTTTTTATAAGTTCGTGGATACAGAGTTTTGTGAAGGTAGAGAAGAAATGAAAATCAAGTGAAGTTCGAGAGCATTTATTAACCACGCAGCTTTTTACAATGCAAGTGTACGAGGTGAAGTAAAGTGACTTATCAATTAGCAATCAAACCTCTTCACTGGTACAACCAAGACTCAGCCGCAAAAGTTTATGTTTGGTATTAACTGATCAATTGCTGGGACGGCATATGTTTGCACTCCACTCTAATTGCTCTGGGCTGTGCCATCTTTTAGCAAAAGGATCGTCACCCGTCGGGAATAAAATAAGAGTGGTTGCAAGCCACCTCCGTGGTGTACACCTCCACAGGGACGTCCATTTCAGTATGCCTACTGTTAATTATTTTAAGAGCAACAGGAGACGCGCTCCCATAGTACCATCGAGCAATTCGACCACTCATCGTCATCTATAAGCACTTCAGATTATTTTCAACTGGTCAAGGGTGAGCAACAGCTCTAGTAGCAGTGAAGTACAATAACAAACGTTATAATGTGATGAATTTACTCTATTTGGAATGGACTATCTTGCGAATACTGAGATACTACTATACTGGGACCTGGTTCTTCAACTCCTTCCTTCGGGCTGACGGAGGTAGAGGCCTGGTATACTTCCATGCTTTTCTTTTCCTATGAGTCTAAACAAGAGGAGGAATTAGTTCCATAAATAACATAATTTTGACTCAATCTCGCTGAAGTAAGACAGAAAAACACAACTAGAATTGGGTAACTCTTTATTATGAATAAAAGTCATAGAGAATCCCAGAAGGATTGACTATCAAGAAGTTGTACGCATGTATAGAGTCCGAGAATGACCTAAGTTGGTATAATAATGGATTTAGTGTTGGGTCCGACTGCGAACTAAGTCGGTCGGATTGTAAGTGTAGGGTCCGACTGCGAACTAGTCGATCGGAATGTATGAAGTGTCAGTGTAGTGTCCGACTGCGAACAAGTCGGTCGGATTGTAAGTGTAGGGTCCGACTGCGAACTAGTCGATCGGAATGTATGAAGTGTCAGTGTAGGGTCCGACTGCGAACAAGTCGGTCGGATTGTAAGTGTAGGGTCCGACTGCAAACTAGTCGATCGGAATGTATGACATGTTAGTGTAGGGTCCAACTGCGAACAAGTCGGTCGGATTGTAAGTGTAGGGTCCAACTGCGAACTAAGTCGGTCGGAATGTATGAAGTGTCAGTGTAGGGTCCGACTGCGAACAAGTCGGTCGGATTGTAAGAGTAGGGTCCGACTGCGAACTAGTCGATCGGAATGTATGAAGTGTTAGTGTAGAGTCCGACTGCGAACAAGTCGGTCGGATTGTCAGTGTAGGGTCCGACTGCGAACTAGTCGATCGGAATGTATGAAGTGTCAGTGTAGGGTCCGACTGCGAACAAGTCGGTCGGATTGTAAGTGTGTAAGTGTGAATAAATTGAGTATTTAGTAAGAATAAATATGAAATCCTGTGACTCTGTGAAGAAAATAACAACACTTCATCATATGTCAATTATATAGCATAAATCAATAGAAGTAATGATATGTATTATTTCAGTTCAGTTGCAACTAATAAGCCCAGTTCATTGCAAAAGAATAAACCTCAATGGGCTGTTCGTGACGGCCGTCGGTGCTCTATGTCATACATCAAATAAATTCAGATAAACAGAAATAAACATGGACGAATATCAAATCAAATCAATATTAAAACAGTTTTGTTATGTTGTATTTACCTATTACTCCTGGAGATGTTGCTTCTTCGAAGGCTGGAAATGTTCTGCCGATATCGTGGCTCGAGCTGCTATTTATAGGGAAACGGTTTGTTGTGAGTGTCGCCAAATTCACTTCCATGGTTACTGACGCTCTTTTTTTGAAACAAACCCGGATTTGGCCCCTTTTTGGCCCCATTTCAGGGTGTTCCCTTGTAATATGAGGCTTCTAGCTGTGAACACACAATGTGACAAGGTTAGATATCTTATTTTGTTCACTTCTCAGGTTGCTCTCGTGGTTCTAACTTGGATTTTACCAGTTTTAGGACACATTGACAGTGTTAAACACTAGCAATTTGGTAGCGTCCTACCGAAAAACCCAGTATTTTTACACCTTTGAACAGATTAAATGATTCAAAACCCACAGAAGGACTACTCACCAAACTTGTAGAAACTGCACAAGGATGGGTATCAGCTGTATTTGAATCCCAGCCTGAATCACCTCATTTCAGGTCACTATCTCCTGTAGTAGTGTTTGCAGGTATATTGGTTTGCTTGCTAGTTGGTAGTAGTAGTTTGATAAACAGTGAATGAGTAGATTTATAGCAAAGAAATAAGAAATTAGCTAACAGAAATGATATCATATGGATAGAATGATGCATTATAGTATTGCTTCGAAGTAATCAAGCAGTAAACTTCTGGCAGAAAGCAAGGAATAACATATACAACATGAATGTGATATTTATTAACTAGAACTAACATATATACAAAAAAAAAACAATATGAGAGAAGGTCAGTGGTTGACCACATTCCCCCCCTGGTTTCGGATAGGGAGCAGGGGTGCCTTTCCCGAAACCTTGGCTGCACGCCTGGCCGCATCTCGCTTCTTCCGACTCAGCTTTCCTTTCTTTTTTTTCTTTTTTTCGTTTTCCTCTTCTGGTTTCATCTCCTGAGGTTCACCTACCAGACTCGGCATATCTGTATCCGCAACACATGCTGGTCGGAGGAATACCACATCTTGAATCACTATTTTTGACAAGGACTCCGTCTCCTCCTCGGAGTCAGTGCCGAAATATTTGTATAGCAGTTCTCGGCGGCGAATTTTTTCCAGGAGGTCCTGGTTCACGGCCCTTAAAGTTTTGGTAAGATCTTCGGAGCTCATTTTTCGGAAAATTTTTTCTTTCTTCAGCTTTTAAATATAATTACTTGGTTTTGTTTCAATAATAGGTTGGTTCTTTAGCAACGTATGATTTTACTGGGTTGCCTAGGTAATAATTCTGCAAACACAATTGTATCGAGGGATGTATTCAGGATCACTGGGAATTAATTTAAAGATTTGTAAGGAACTAGATTTTCTGTGTTATATACACCTTTCAGTGTCTGGTTGTTGTCTGAAATTTCATATGCATTTATATGTGGAATCCGAGATATGTGATATGGGCCCTCATATAGCAGACACAGTTTATGAGACACACCTTCAAAGGCATTGAAAGGTTTGTTGGTTTTTAATAGTACCAAATCTCCCAGATGATACTCACAAGTTTTATGACGCTGTTGTTTACTCCTTTTTAATGCCATCCGGATAAGTTGTGATTTTGACCGACCGAACTTGTTCTTCCCTACTAATCGTTATGGGGATTCCTGTATACTGTTTTAGTACTGTGTCTAATGCATATTCTGGCAACACCCCCTTAATTAAGACGAATGGTGCAACTCCTGTACTATAATGTGGGACGCTATTTAAACAACACTCAATATTGGGAATAATATCGGCCCATTTTTTATGATTTTGATGACAGTAGGTTCTGAGGAACCGGCCTATTTCCTGCATATATCTCTCAGCTGGATTCGCCTTTGGATGTCTTATGGACGAGTGAATAGTGACAATATTCAGATCGAAAAATTTCTTTTTCCAGTGCTTCGACGTGAACTGAGTACCATGATCACTTAGGATCTTTTTGACCGGCAGAATTGGTAATAACTCTCGTTCGATACGATGAGTAGCTGCAACAGCAGTAGCCTTCTTCATGGGAAAAATTTTTATGAATTTGGAAAATACATCTAGAGCTACCAGCAAATAGGACACCCCCCCTCGTCCTTGGGGTAAAGGTCCATAAAAAAAACTGCAATTAATTCTCCTACTTCTGAAGGTATAATCGCTTGCCATGGTCCTTCGGGGTTATAATTTTTTCTTTTTGCTTTTTGCGACAGGTCGCAAGTTGCTAAGATACGTAAAATTTGTTTCTGCATGCCAGGCCAATAGAAATTTGCAGTCAGAATTGGCATAATTTTACCGGCACTAAAATGTCCTAGTTCATGATGGTAATGCCAAACGATTCGTGTCTTCAGGATCTCTGGCACCACTACACATTTAATATTGGAAATTTGGTTGTGATACAATAGAACTCCATTTTGCTCGACAAAATTAGATATAATAGCTTTTTCTCGTCTGGACATGACAGTCTCATCTTTTTTTCTAAGTGTTTGGATTTTACTCACATATTCGTCTTGTTCTTGTGCCAATCGTAAATTCTCCAGGTCTTTGAGAAGGTTAGCCGCCCCTTCGACCTGGAACAGTGCGAGGATTGGGTCTTGATTTGGGAGATCATTACCTTGATCTGTTGGGTATCTGGACAAAATATCGGCAACTCTGTTTTCTCGACCTGGGATATATTCAATACTGAAATCAAATTGTTGTATAAATAATAGCCAGCGGGATAATCTCTCATTTAGGAAACGACAAGTCTGAATAAAGGTGAGAGCGTGATGATCGGTTCTGATTATCAAGCGTGCACCAAGAAGATAGAGGCGAGACTTCTGTAGTGCATAGACAATACTCAGCAGTTCTTTTTGTGTAGTGTTATAATTGATTTCAGGACCATGGAGGCTACGATTGATGAACATGACGACTCCCTTGGACTGATCTGGTTGTAGTTGGTAAAGGACCGAACCAATAGCAAAATTGGAACTATCACATTCCAAATAATACGTGACCTTGGGGTCAGGGTGTACCAGCATGACGGTTTCAAGAAATTGGTCCTTGATCTCCTCAAAACATTGCTGCTCCAGCTCTCCCCATCTCCATTTTACTTCTTTTTTCAAAAGGTTCGTGAGGTCCGTAGTATATTTGCTATATTGTGAACAGAATCGCCGATAATAATTACACAACCCAAGGAAAGCTCTAACATCTTTGATTCTTTTAGGGATAGGAAATTCTTGTATGGCGATTATCTTTTCGTTATCGGGCTCAATTCCTTGAGGTGTGAGAATGTGTCCAAGGAATTTGACCTCTTTTTGTACGAAATGTGACTTACCCAAATTGAGAGTCATGTTAGCCTCCTTCAGTTTTTCCAGGACTGCCTCCAAATGTTCCAAGTGTTCTTCGAATGAGACAGATGCTATCAATAGATCGTCTATATAGTTATGCGTGAATTCTCGGACTTCTGGTCCGAGTACGAGATCCATACATCGGGAAAAACTGGCAACACTGGTTTTCAAGCCAAATGGTAGTACTTTGTAAACATAACTACGTCCATTATACAGAAAAGCTGTATATTTATAGCTTTCCGGACGTAATGGCACTTGCCAATAGCTAGAAGTCATGTCTAAAGAAGTTAGGAACTTACAATTATGAAATCTTTGTAATAATTCTTCAACTCCTGGGGGATTCTCTACATCAGCGACCATTTGACTATTCAAAAGTCGGGCATCCAAACAGATCCTGACAGTACCGTCCTTTTTCTTGACTACTGTCATAGGGCTGGAATATGGTGAGGCAGCACGTTGAATAACTCCCATTTCTTCCATTTCTTTCAACTTGGCTTCCACTGCAGGACGCATGGAAAATGGTACCGGATATGATTTTCTAATAAAGGGTGTTTGCACAAATAAATCAATTTTATGCTGATAAAGAGTTGTTAATCCTGGTTTGTTGTCGAAAACCATCTGATAGTTACTCACCAGTTTTTTTATTCTTACCTTTCCCTCTTCATTGACCCAAACTTCTTGTAATTTTTCGTCCATTAATTGCTCAAAATTTTTAATTTCTTTGACTTCTAAATGACATATTCCCATTTCTTCTGTTTCCAGCTGTGTCCCCGGAACGTTACATTTTAGAAACTGAAAAGGAACGGCTAGTTGTTCATTCTGTATGCTCATCGTTTTTGTCTGTAAATTCACAGAACAACTGTGTTCGATTAACCAATCCATTCCACTAGATTCTTTATGACGACACAACAAAAATTGAATTTTTGGTGTGCAATTTGTCCAGTGAAGAAGGCCTGTTGAGTGATTCTCCGACTCTTAGAGCTGAATGCGCCCTGAATCTGGATAGCTTTCATAGGTAAAATCGAGATCGACTGCACAGCCTGTAATTCTGTTAGAGTTTCTTCAGACATACAGGTAATCTCACTACCTGTATCAATCAAGGTTTTAATTTTCAGATGACTCACCAGCAGTTCAATCGTGGGTAACATACTACTTTCCGGCTTTTGGAATTCCAGATAACACAATCCGGTCGTATCTCGAGGGTGTCTACCTTGTGACTTTATAGGTGATCTGATACCCTGCGAGTGAAGTCCTAGTCCTTGGCCCTTCTGCCATCCCATCTGGTACATAAGCTTCCATCCAATTTGCTGCTCAATATCACCACTGAACCGCCTGACATCCAAAGTCGAACCCGGCGGTCCCTCTAATTCGACTGAGCAGAGTTTCCCGACGCCTTGATAATGGGTGTTGTCGGTACCGTGCTGGCGTTATTCACCGTAGCTGTAGGTTGTCCCCACCCTCTCTTCCTGGTATTTCGTGAACGAGAGTACTGCACCAGCTGTACTTTCCGATTGGGTACCAGGTTGGAGGAATCCTGAACTCCTTCCTGTTGCCTCAGGAAATTTGCGGCTCCTGTAATGGTGTGATCACTTACCAAAGCCCATAAAGACCTAATGTGTTTAGGAAAGTGAGTCATGATTTTATTCACTAATCTCTCTTCTGGCATTGGTTCAGTTAGGATTTTTGCACGGCTGACGTAGTAAGCGAAATGGTTGTACATCGATCCCATTTTGTCGTTCCAAGAGGTATACGCAATGTCTTTACGCAGTTTTTCCTGTTCCTTTTCAGACCAGAACTGTTGCGTAAAGTCTGCTTTGAAATCTTCGTACGTATCCCACGTGATTTGATAAATATTCAGCCAGTCCCGAGCACTGCCCATCATGTTCTCCTTTACCAAGTCCAACTTCATTTCGGTCGTAACATGAATTCTTTTGAAGTATAGCTCCATTTCTTCCAAGAATTGTATAGGGTGTTTTGTTCCATCAGCTGCGAATTTGGGGGGTGTTGCCATTTGCGTATACATGATAGGACCATTAGCGCTGCTCAAGCTACAACAACTATTGTTAGAGGTCTCAAGTACATTATGCTTACTCTTTTTAGATGATAGTTGTTCCATTATTTTCTTTTGTTCCTCATATATCTGAATTATAATTATCCCAATGTCCGTTATACGTTGTTTGGTTTCCTTAACCGACATCTGTATCTTCTGGATTTCCTCAAGAACACACTGTGTGTGTTGTTCTAATCCTGTGGAGATGTCTGTCGCAAGGTAATACGTCGGAATCTGGTCTATCGAGACAGGCTCCTCAGGTGCTGATCCGATACTGATACTGGGTCCTGTAAAATATGAATTCACTTTATTACCATTTAATAAATAGGTATATTCACCTCTCCTCACTCCCTCACAAATTTCTTGACTCTGTATCCTGGTCACGGCACCAATGTAACCAAATCCACCCGGGTCTTGTCTAAATATGGAAGTATTATCCATATTTCATGTGATCGTCTAGTATATCATATTTGAGGCGTATCGAAATTCATTTCGTTACCCCTCAAACACGTTCCCACGTTGTGTATATATTTTTTTTTTATAAGTTCGTGGATGCAGAGTTTTGTGAAGGTAGAGAAGAAATGAAAATCAAGTGAAGTTCGAGAGCATTTATTAACCACGCAGCTTTTTACAATGCAAGTGTACGAGGTGCAGTAAAGTGACTTATCAATTAGCAATCAAACCTCTTCACTGGTACAACCAAGACTCAGCCGCAAAAGTTTATGTTTGGTATTAACTGATCAATTGCTGGGACGGCATATGTTTGCACTCCACTCTAATTGCTCTGGGCTGGGCCATCTTTTAACAAAAGGATCGTCACCCGTCGGGAATAAAATAAGAGTGGTTGCAAGCCACCTCCGTGGTGTACACCTCCACAGGGACGTCCATTTCAGTATGCCTACTGTTAATTATTTTAAGAGCAACAGGGGACGCGCTCCCATAGTACCATAGAGCAATTCGACCACTCATCGTCATCTATAAGCACTTCAGATTATTTTCAACTGGTCAAGGGTGAGCAACAGCTCTAGTAGCAGTAAAGTACAATAACAAACGATATAATGTGATGAATTTACTCTATTTGGAATGGACTATCTTGCAAATACTGAGATACTACTATACTGGGACCTGGTTCTTCAACTCCTTCCTTCGGGCTGACGGAGGTAGAGGCCTGGTATACTTCCATGCTTTTCTTTTCCTATGAGTCTAAACAAGAGAAGGAATTAGTTCCATAAATAACATAATTTTGACTCAATCTCGCTGAAGTAAGACAGAAAAACACAACTAGAATTGGGTAACTCTTTATTATGAATAAAAGTCATAGAGAATCCCAGAAGGATTGACTATCAAGAAGTTGTACGCATGTATAGAGTCCGAGAATGACCTAAGTTGGTATAATAATGGATTTAGTGTTGGGTCCGACTGCGAACTAAGTCGGTCGTATTGTAAGTGTAGGGTCCGACTGCGAACTAGTCGATCGGAATGTATGAAGTGTCAGTGTAGGGTCCGACTGCGAACAAGTCGGTCGGATTGTTAGTGTAGGGTCCGACTGCGAACTAGTCGATCGGAATTTATGAAATGTTAGTGTAGGGTCCGACTGCGAACAAGTCGGTCGGATTGTAAGTGTAGGGTCCGACTGCGAACTAAGTCGGTCGGAATGTATGAAGTGTCAGTGTAGGATCCGACTGCGAACAAGTCGGTCGGATCGTAAGAGTAGGGTCCGACTGCGAACTAGTCGATCGGAATGTATGAAGTGTTAGTGTAGAGTCCGACTGCGAACAAGTCGGTCGGATTGTAAGTGTAGGGTCCGACTGCGAACTAGTCGATCGGAATGTATGAAGTGTCAGTGTAGGGTCCGACTGCGAACAAGTCGGTCGGATTGTAAGTGTGTAAGTGTGAATAAATTGAGTATTTAGTAAGAATAAATATGAAATCCTGTGACTCTGTGAAGAAAATAACAACACTTCATCATATGTCAATTATATAGCATAAATCAATAGAAGTAATGATATGTATTATTTCAGTTCAGTTGCAACTAATAAGCCCAGTTCATTGCAAAAAAATAAACCTCAATGGGCTGTTCGTGACGGCCGTCGGTGCTCTAGTCACTTCCAGCACCGAGCGGACTGCCACTAATGTCATGAATGTCATAAATGTCATACATCAAATAAATTCAGATAAACAGAAATAAACATGGACGAATATCAAATCAAATCAATATTAAAACAGTTTTGTTATGTTGTATTTACCTATTACTCCTGGAGATGTTGCTTCTTCGAAGGCTGGAAATGTTCTGCCGATATCGTGGCTCGAGCTGCTATTTATAGGGAAACGGTTTGTTGTGAGTGTCGCCAAATTCACTTCCATGGTTACTGACGCTCTTTTTTTGAAACAAACCCGGATTTGGCCCCTTTTTGGCCCCATTTCAGGGTGTTCCCTTGTAATATGAGGCTTCTAGCTGTGAACACACAATGTGACAAGGTTAGATATCTTATTTTGTTCACTTCTCAGGTTGCTCTCGTGGTTCTAACTTGGATTTTCCCAGTTTTAGGACACATTGACAGTGTCAAACACTGGCAATTTGGTAACGTCCTACCGAAAAATCCAGTATTTTTACACCTTTGAACAGATTAAATGATTCAAAACCCACAGAAGGACTACTCACCAAACTTGTAGAAACTGCACAAGGATGGGTATCAGCTGTATTTGAATCCCAGCCTGAATCACCTCATTTCAGGTCACTATCTCCTGTAGTAGTGTTTGCAGGTATATTGGTTTGCTTGCTAGTTGGTAGTAGTAGTTTGATAAACAGTGAATGAGTAGATTTATAGCAAAGAAATAAGGAATTAGCTAACAGAAATGATATCATATGGATAGAATGATGCATTATAGTATTGCTTAGAAGTAATCAAGCAGTAAACTTCTGGCAGAAAGCAAGGAATAACATATACAACATGAATGTGATATTTATTAACTAGAACTAACATATATACAAAAAAAAACAATATGAGAGAAGGTCAGTGGTTGACCACAGTACTCATAGAAGGTTATATCAAAATACACGTTTGATGTTTGGTATATCTAGTGCTCCTGCTATTTGGCAACAAGAAATAGATAATTTTTTGAAAGACATACCTGGTGTTTCAGTATTCTTAGACGATATCAAGGTAACTGCTGAAAATACTATGATAAATTTCGAAAGGTAAGATTTGATTTTATCGCGTTTTGCTAATCATAATATAAGAGTAAATTTAGAGCAATGTAGATTCATGGAAGATAAGATAGAATATTGTGGATATGTTATTGATGAATTTGGTATTCACAAATTGTTGAAGTTCAGTTATTTTTCAGTGTCGGGTCTGTATTTATTTGTACCCTCGGTACCATAGCTGGAGTGGGGCACAACGGAGTGTCTAAGGTCAGACACTCCAACGCTACTCTCACCTCCTCGCGGTGAACCCTGGGCAACGTCAAGACTTGTCTGGACGGCTAACGAGAGCTAAGCGGCCCTAGGGGTGGCTGAGGTGCCGCAGTCAACGGGGAGTAGGTAGTCCCGGTCTTGAAACCAGCCCCTCCCCTCCACTTTTCTCCAAACCACGTGACTCGGCCGACCAATCACAGGCCGGCCTGACTCGGCTAGCTACTCGCGGCCCAGCGAACGGGTCGTCATCATCGGTTGGACTGTGATAGATCCGTTCTAGAGATAACGATGCGCATTTCATTCCATTTTTCAACAACGGTTATATACAGGGTGTTTGAGTTGGGTAATAGTTTGGAAAAAAAATATAGGGTGAACCCAAAAGGCGTTATACCTCTCCGACCTACATATAAAGGCTACCCGCTATAACATGATATATACAGGGCGTTTGAGTTGGATAACAGTCAAAAAATATACTGGACGTCTCACCCACTTTTGTGGGATTAGACAGCTGACGTATTACATAAGACAAAGGATTGATGACACGACGTGATGACCTGCAAGTACCGCTACCTAATAATTTAATATACTGGATGTTTGAGTTAGCAATAGCGATAAGAAATAGGGCGTCTCACAGGTAGACTCAGCAAAACATACGTATGATAGAGTATCCGTTTGATATACAGCAATAATAGCAATACAAACTCACATAGGGCACTCATGACCTGACGTTTGACATTTGACAGATGACCAAAAAAAACGCTATCATACATCAATACTAGACAAAGCTCTTTGAGGTTATGTTCCATTTCAGACATTCGGTATAGCAAATTTATTTATTCTTCCTATGGTATGTTTTAACTCGTACAGCAATATATAATAATATAGTGCCACTGAATGATCAAGACCTCTATGTCATGTTGACATGTTAATATTGCCAGGGATAATCAACACTTAGGAATATTATACATATGGTGCCCCACTGAAAAAAGGTATTTCTTTTCGAGCCACCCTGTATAACATTGGCATTTTCAGTTCGGAGAAGATTAGAAGGAGCATAATAATCATGTTCGTCTCCCTATTGATCAGTACCAATCAAGATGTTGAAGAGTGAGCATGTGCTGCTGCTGTTGCTTTCAATCATCGCGCCAGTTCCCGCTACTGGCAATGATACGATAGAATATGCAGGTGCCTTTTGAAGCGTTTCGGCTACATAAATACAACGGATAATGCTGTCACCGATATAGAATCAGCATTAATGACATTTCAAGAGACATACAATCTCCCTGTGAGTGGATCGCTGAATAACGAAACTCTACGACTGCTGAATAGTCCGCGTTGTTCTGTAGGAGAAAATAATTTCATGATACATTCGAAATGGAACAAAACCAAGTTACGCTGGTATTTTCCTCAAGCTAAAAAGGTGCATCGTGATACAGCCAAGATGGCATTCGATAGGTGGGAGGAAATATCGAATTTGAAGTTTGAAAATGTGCAAAACCCTTACAGGAAAAAGCCTGATATTACCATAACTGTTATTCGAAAAAATCACAATTTCCGAGCAGACTGCCAAGGCACTTCCAAGTGTCCACATAATTTCGACGGCCCTGGAAAAGTTTTAGCTCATGCATATTTCCCAAATGAAAACAACAAATGTGTCGAGATTCATCTTGATGCAGAAGAAAAATGGTATCTTGGAAATAGTACTTCTCCTGATGGCCAAACTAATTTATTGATGGTCCTGATTCACGAAATTGGCCATGCTCTTGGGCTGGGCCACAGTGGCGTCAATACAGCTATTATGTATCCTTGGTATCAAGCAAGTCCAGCATCATTCGATATAGATGATAAGAGGGCGATAGAATATTTGTATGGGCAGAAAACTGAAAACTATCAACCAACAACAACCTCAACAACACAGACAACCGAATCCCAAAAACCAATATCCCAGCACACCTCTACCACAGCTTCATCAGTGTCGTCAAATGAGCCCCATAACGTAGACGTTACTAGCACAACCTCAAAGCCTCAGATAACTCCAACAAGATTATGCGACATTCAAGTGCCAGACTTTATGTTTCTAGCCACAGCACCCCAGTTTCAAAATTATCGCATGTACGTGGGATACAATAGATTTTTGTGGAAGTTCGATTTGAACGATATGCGAATTCCACCACAGCCAGAGCTGCTTGATGATTATCTTCCTGAAGATTTAAAGTCTTCTCGAGTTTCACATGTTTTCCAAAATTCTGTGGGTAATCTAGTGACATTTATAAATGATAGCATGTATTATGCAGCATCTTTTCCGAATTTCCAAATCCACCAAAACTTTCGTTTTCCTTTGCCTTCTAAAGCAAAAATTAATGCTGTCTTCCAGACAAACAGTGGACAGGCTTATTTGTTATATAACAACGATTCTTACATTACATTTGATGACAATGGAGACATGAGCAACCGTGGGCCACTTAGTCACATCTTCCCAGGAATTCCAGCAGGCATAATATCAGCTTTTCGTTATATCGATGGAAATATATATTTTTTCGATAGAAATACGTACTACAAATATAGTGAATATACTAGACGGGTAGTGAAAGCCGAACCGTTCAGTTGGAGCGTCTTTGGAATATCCTGCCCCAATGATGGATTACTTCATCAATTGAAAACAATGTTAACAAGAATTATATCACTTTACGAATAAACGATTAAATACCATTTTGTTTTATTCCAATTGTCACATGTATGCTCTCAGTCACGAGTGTTCAGTATGATGTTCAGGCATGTGTGTTGAAAAAATGCATCAATTTTCGAGATATATAATATTAGCATGGAAATGCCGACCTCAACTAAATTGTTCAAATAAATAGTCGATGTTCATTAAAATGTATGTAGACGTTTGGAGGAGTGACTCTCACGATTTTATTGCACTAAATAAAATACCTACTTTTGTTTTTCAAAAACCCACCCTTCACACTTCATCAAGCTGTCTCCTCCTCCTCCTTGTACTTTCACAGACAGTAACACACCTTAGCGGTAGGGCTCGTAGGCTTCTCGTACAGGCAGCAACACACCTCATTGCCCTTCTATATGTCTTTTATTCCCCTTCTTGTTATTTCAATGGTGTCGTGGCCCTCTTTTGTTGTACGGTGCTGGTTGGAAGTAACTGAAAGTGGTGAAACTGAAACATAATGTGAGTTGCAAGTGTTGTACAAATTCTCGCGAATCAAATAGGCCATCATTTTGAAAGAGGTGTGCGCATGCGTCACAAAAAAAAAAACGTCACTCTATATGAGTGACAGGGCTAAGTGGTAGTATGACAGGCGTCAATGGCGGTGTGAATGGCAGTGTGGCGGAGCGAATGGCAGTGTGGCGGTGTGAATGGCGGTGTGAATAGCGTAGTGGCGGTGTGAATGGCGGTGTGACGGTGGGAATGGCGGTGGGACTGTGTGAATGGCGGTGTGAATGGTAGTGTGGAGGTGTGCATGGCTGTGTGAATGGCGGTGTGAATGGTGTGACGGTATGGTTAGTGTCGGGTTTATAAAGATGTCAGTTGTTGTCCTGACTTCATACTGTTAACATCATAGTAGGAAGAAAAATATATTACGTCTTGAGATGTTTGCTTGTCAGCAATGCAGCAAGAAATTCAAGTGGGCCTATGGATTGAAGCGGCATATGGATAGTCATGACGAAAAAGTTTTCAATTGTCATTATTGTGTGGACAAATTCACAAGATTGGATAGATTGAAAAAACATTTGGCGAGAAAGCACAAAGGGAACGACCTGGTTAATCCCCAAAACGAATCGATCACCACTGATCAACGAAATGAGTCGAACTCCATTGATAGTGATCACCAATTATTGTCCCAAAGTCAGTCGAATTCTGAGATTGGTCAGCAGTTGAGTCAAAATGATGCTATCACGGATGATCCTTGTGAGAATGAAATCGAAGATAGACATAAAAAAATTGTGGACTTAGCTGAAATTGTGAGAAATAAATATTTGGCGCTTGAACAACTGGCTGACGTTAAAGTACCTATGAAGCGTTCAAATTCAACATGTCTGAAGATGATCAAGCCGAGTAAGGAATCGCGTCCTGTCAAGTATTCATCTCACATTCAGAATGGCCATAAAAGTACTCGGTATTCACCAAGAGATGACAGTAGCTTCGACATTCTGAGGAGAGGTGGAATAATAAGAGGAGGAAGCTCCAGGAAAGCAGATGAAATAAAATTAGAGCATAGATTGTGTAGAGGTCTTTTGGTATTTTAGTTGAAATAAATAGTATTTCTTTGAATCTCGTTTAATTTTTATTAATACAGAACTGAAACATGAAATGGGTACTCAGCAAAGTGTCTGAGGCCTGATAGCATCTAGCAATTGTTGACATCTAATAACAAAATTGATGTCACGATGACAATATTGGTGATCATTATCCTAATGAAAAAATTCCCCTCTGGGTCATTAAATTGACACCTATATTCTCAACATATAGAGCAAAACCATGCGCATACTTACTTGAGCAATGATTTTCAACGACGTTTGCTTGTCTTCTGTTTTACGATCAATTGTGCATAAATCTGACATGGTTGGCTACTGCTGGCTTACTGTTCTCTCATCATCATCATGCATCCGATACTTCAACAGCTGGTCCTCCGTTTCACCAATGAGATGTAATCTGAAACTGCAGTAGAGCATGAGACGCAAGGTCTCAGTATGTGTACAAATAAAGTTCATTATAATATGAAAATATTTCAAGGTTTAGATGGAAAAATCCGCCACTGGGGTTGGGACCCAGTCTTGGACAGCTCTTTTCATCCTCCACTAAAACCCCCACTGCTTCAATCTCGGATGAATGAAGAGCAAACCCATCGTTAATCCTTTTGAAAATATTTCCACAATAATGATATTATTCAGGTCATATATGTATGTATAAATGGAAAACTAGTTGGTTTTGCGAAAATGCAACAACAACAAAAAAAGTAGAGGATTGAGCCTCAAATGCCAAAATGGGATATTTTCAGGCAGATTTCAATAGCAGAGCTCAAAGGTGTTGGATGAATCAACAATTATTAGAGTTGTTATTTTTCTAGTTGTGAAAAAATGTCAGTGTTTGCCGACTTGGTGAAGAACATCGTTTCAATACTGGGCTTCGTTACATCAAACCATGATGATCAAGAGATAAGAAGAGGTCTTCGCGAATGTCAGAAGAGGATTAAGCGAATAAAAAAAAAAAATGCGATGAGATATGCGAAGAACTTGGGGAGCAACTTTCACTGTATAGATGGATGCTACTCGTTCATTTCTGGATATAGCTGTTTTCAATGAAATTGGTAAGTTGCTTAGTTTTCCTTAACTAGGAATCAGAATACATGTCAAGGATTATACTAGTAATCAGCAAATTTGGGGAAGGGCTTAGATGGGTGTTTTTTCCATCAGGTATGAGAATAACAAAAAATGGACTTTTCACTTAGGGGTTGGTCACCCTGGGTTTTCTATATTGGGAATACTGATTTTGGTCATTTTGGTAATGAATAATAATCAATGATACTATTTTCATTTATTTTTCAATTTTGACATCTTCTAAATTAGTTTGTTTCTCAAGCTGGGTTGAGGATTACCACTAGACTGGACAACGACACTAATGATTTCAATATTGGATAATCAGATTCCGCCAATCACCATGGCTCAAAGCATATATTGATCTGAACACCAACCTCCGTAAACAAGCAAAGAATGACTTTGAAAAAAACCTATTCAAACTCATGAACAATGCTGTTTTCGGAAAAACGATGGAGAACATTCGTAAGAGAGTCAACGTTAGGCTTTTAACGGAGTGGACGGGGAGATATGCTGCTGCTGTATTCACAGGCGATTGTTGATGTTGTTGCGAAGCTTGCGAAAAAGTGAGCATGTTCGTGATAGAACACATAAGATTGTGTGAGTCAAAGAACTCGAAACCTGTCTGTAGGTGTCTGGAACGCGGCCTGTGTTCTAGCGGGGTAGCGGGAGTGCGATGGCATGACATCATCAGTGACAGGGTGTTTGAGTTGATTGAAAATTGAAAATTATATATACAGGGTGTCCCACGGTTAGACCACCCCACTTTAGGGGTAAATATTGAAGGATTGGGGAGTGTGGGTACTCTGAGAGAAGGATTTTTCGCGAACATTCCAAAAATGGCAACTTGCCTATATCTTTACAAAATTCCTGTGTATGTGACTAAGTTCGGACCGTTGAAAGCCAGTTACAACTATGAACCAGTTGCTGAAACAAATACATCTGGAGAGTGGTCTGGTCGCACAACAGTAGAAATATAACTATTACATGTTTCTCCCGAGCCGTCACAAAAACGGAAATGGAACAGAGCGTTCCAGTCGGATCGACACCCAACTAGGAAGTTAGTTACGCTGAATAAGCTGAGTCCTAAGAACTCGAAACCGGTCTGTAGGTGTCTGGAGCGGGGTCTGGCTAGGTCAAAATCAATTGGCATTCAGGAAAGAAACACTTGTATCGGTATTCGTTTATACGAGTCGAAGCTCTTATCGGTAATTTCAAAGTTGACGGATATTACGAAGAAAAAAAACAAATATACGAGTTTCAGGGTTGCTATTACCACGGTTGCCCTCGTTGTTTTAATCATCAGAGAGATGCACCTCTCAAAGACAGTCCTCCTGAAACTTTAAATCTCCGTTATGACACGACCATTGCCAAAATCGATAAAATCAGATCCATGGGATATGAGGTCATCGAAAAATGGGAGTGTGATTTTCGTAAAGAACTGTGCAATAACGAGGAACTGAACACACAAAAAAAAAAAAAAGTAAAAAACAGCAACTAATAATACTAAAAGAAAAACGCCGGTGAAAAATAACGCCAAGGCGGCTGTAAAAATAAGTAGGATCATAACAACAATGGACTTTTCACCAGGGTTGGGCTGATTTAAATCAAGTGATTTTTTTTTTGTTTAAATCACAATTTAAATCAGAATATTAATTTCGAGAACATTTATTATTTATTTGAATAATAAAAATATGAAACTGAAATAAAATAGTAAAACCCCTAAAAACGGGATATTGAAACATATACATATGTATATCTCAATCATACTATACATTATTTTATAATCATAAGTTTTCTGACATTGAAACTAACATAGAACATTTAAATTTTCATTATATTATTTAAACATAAGATCGTTCCAGAAGACATAGTACACATACCTGTTACGATGTTACCTGGACTTTATCAACTTCAAGCCACTGAACCGCTCTTGTTTGAACCACTTGGTCGTACCATTTGTTTAACCCCAAAACTCTTGATGATGTTGATCTCGGTAGTACTCCACAGCATAAACTATAAAGTCGAAAGGGAAAAGTTACCTGTTGAGGATGTCATAAAGCAAGCTGTACAATGAAAACTCAAATCGTCAAAGACACGAGCATAATGTGCGTATTCAATAATCTCAAATGTCTATTTATAGATTTCCTTCATTTTAAGGATATCGAAACTTTGGAAATCATCGAGAAATATGTATCTAACCTGTACGGAAACGAACTGATTTTGAAAACAATAAAAAAAAAAAAAAAAAGATTGAAACGTATATATATATATACCTTTACTCCTCACAACAACTATCAACATAGGCTGTGGAGAGGTGTGGCACAATATTGTACTGAATACGTCCACTAGTAAATAAATAATCATCGTCCACAGTCTCAAAGATGTCTTCACACACGAAAAAATTATATCCCCAGCAAAGCACACCGTCACGGTAAAATTGAAGTTGTAACACATCACCTTCGTCATAATTGTCACCTAGGGTAACTTCATACCGGAATAACTGATTATTTATTTTGAAACTAATCAAAATATAAGAATTTATCTGTTCAACAGCGTCTAATTTAAAGTTAATATAGACAAAATTTTCTGTGAGTATATTAAATTTTACTAAGCACTCGCATTCACTCATTTTGCCAAAGTTTTCACAACAAAATATGAATGAAAACTGGGAGAGATTGAAAAACGTTTTCTCATACAATAAGCGAACGGAAACCACAAAACATGATTACTGAAAGGAAAGGCTAATTAGATGTTTTTTCCGCTCAGAAAGAAAAAGAACCGATATCGGTTTTGCTAGAAGTGCTTTTCCAGTTTTATCTGGGTATTTTCGTATTTTCTCACATAATATATCGTTCCTTATACAAAACAATCATGTTTACATGGTATATACGCTCAGTTACCACAAAATGACCTTGACACGTGTCGAAGCACTGCGTAGTTTGCATTACCTTTTTCTCCAAAATAATGGACTCGTCCAAACGTGATTAGAGCTGCTCATCCTACCACCTCCACTCCTATTCATCGATAATGAACTCATCCTAGGTGTGTCGAATACCCTAATAGCAATGATGATCCAACTTCATTTCCTGCTCAGTCTTCGTGGTGATCGGTTGCTCTCTCACTCTCTCTCTCTGTGTAAGAAATAATCTGGTTATCTATTTTGCTTATTTTTCAGTTTCGCAGTTTGCATACAGCTCGCTTCTTTGTTGATATTGATTTTTGAGAATTTTTGACTTTTTCGAAATTTTGGATTTGTCGATAATTTTGAGTTTTTTTTAATTGCTGATTCTAGAAAATTTCAATCGTTACATCTCACCGACATTACCTTCAGTTTTCTCTATATATAGTTGTGCTTGTTTTGTTATCATTCGACGATAGTGTGATTTATTTGAGTATTATATTCATAATGGAGAAATTTTTGATTGTTAAAGACGTGGTCAAGAAAAATTATCGCTTCGGCGTACAGGCTCGTACTTTAGAGTTCAATATAAAACCTATTCCTCAAGGCAAGGAACCAGTGGCCTATATCAAGGAAGCAGTCACCGACATTGTCTTGAAAGGCACTGAGGGCCTGCATCCAACCGATAAGGTAGGTTTCTCGTTTTGTTCTAAAGATTTCGCGAGGGGACCAGGGTGGATAGCTTTCAAAACTGCTTCAGAGGTATCGGTGGATGATATTTTCGAAAAAATATCATCCATTTACCAATCGAACTCTTGTGGCCTGAACACTGAGACCTTTTGTCTCAGCGTAACCTCTTGTAGGTTACCTGCTGGCAAGGGAAGAGGGCGTTGCTACAACTCTTTTGACGAGGAATGTAGCAAACGTCAGGGGATTATAGCTATAAAGAATAAAGACAATTTATGTCTTCCTCGGGCTCTTGTTGTAGCACAGGCATACGCAGACAAAGACCCCAAATGTACTGATGTACGTAGAAATATTAGAAAGTTGCAGAGCCAACGTGCTCTACAATTAGTGACTGATGCTGGTGTTACAATACCAACAGAAGGATGCGGAATACCTGAGCTACAACAATTCCAGCAGCATCTTCCATCCTATAAAATAACAGTATATGGATATGGGAACAAGGGCCGTAACATCATTTTCAAGGGTGGGGATGAGGGTCTCTCACTGAATTTACTTCACCATGAGGGCCACTATAATGTCATAACCTCACTTACAGCCGCCTTCTGCTGTGAGTTTTATTGTGAGGAATGTCACATGCCCTATGATCATCGAGATGAACATCGTTGTGGTGGTACTTGTTTCTCGTGCCAAGGATCGCCACCATGTCCTAAAAACAGTGAGTAGTGATACAAAGCCGATTGATCGTCAGAGCTTCAATAAAATGCCGCTAGTTAGCGTTGGCGCTGGTGTCGCTGGTGTCGCTGGTGGCGCGAAGTTCAAATTTGCAGATGGCGGCGGCGCTGATGGCGGTAAATTTGAAATTGTGAGGACATCTTAATCATGATGAATTTTTAAATAAATAAATTAAAAAAAGCTGTCACCGCCGGTGGGGGAAATTGAACCAGGGACCTTTGCATTATGAGGCAGCGTATATACGCACTGCGGTATTCCGACCTCCGTGATATTTCAATTATTTAAATGCTATTCAAACGGGATATCCATTGCTGGCGCGCGCTTATCTTTGCAACGGATCCATCGAGGTAGAGTGAAGCGAGAGATGCATTCCAGAGATAAGAAACTTCGAGTCGAAAATAATATCCATCGCAGGCGCGCGCGCGCTTATCTTTGCAACGGATCTATCGAGGTACAGTGAAGCGAGAGATGCATTCCAGAGATAAGAAACTTCGAGTTGAAAATAATATCCATCGCTGGCGCGCGCGCTTATCTTTGCAACGGATCTATCGAGGTAGAGAGTAAGGCGGCTCGAGCGCGCGGTGCTGCAACGTTGTCGGACGTATGTGTTTGGATGTTAATATTGTTACATTATTGTGTGTGGCAACGCTGTCTCGCTTCATGGCGTTCGAAGATCCAGTGAAGCGAGAGATCCCTTAGAATGATAAGCGCGCGCTCGTATTGGAAACGAATACTTGGATTATTTATTTATTTTAAAGTGGGTGACGTCATGCCGTTACCTTCATGGCGTTCGAAGTTCTAGCAAAGCGAGAGATCCCTTAGAATGATAAGCGCGCGCTCGTATACCCATTCCTCAAACTGTGACTTTAATGACAATAACAAGATTGAATTTTCATATACAGGGCGTTTGAGTTGATTGAAAATTGAAAAAAAAAATATATACAGAGTGTCCCACGGTTCGCGGTCCCATGTTTTAGCATGGAAGAAGTGTTTGAGTTGAAAGAAATATATACAGGGTGTTTGAGTTGATGAAGATTGAAAAAAATATATACAGGGCGGTCCATGGGGGTAAAAGAATACGAAAACGAAGATAAATAATCTATTTATTTAAGTAATCCTTTTCTACAAAAATGACATGCCTCTTGAGAAGATGGCGGTCCATCCCAGTGTGTGGTCCAATCGGGACGATTATAATGAACGAAGCATGGCAGTTTGATTTGTAGGTTAAAGTTGCTGCGATATTCTTGAGGAAGTTTGTGCCACACCCTTAATAGCCCATAAGGATCTGCATATTCAATGAGACATTCTACTGGAATGTACTGCAATTCTTGTTCAGTGAATTTCGTCAGAGTCAAAGCGGGAGATTTTATAAACTCCAATAGCACAGCTATTTCAGACTTCATGATTTTTCGAGCAAAGCTAAAATATTTCAGATGCTACTAGTTTCGCGTCAAGTTGTAGACTGATGAAATAAATAAAAAACGAGTCACATTTTTCAAAGGTTTTTATTCAAATCAGCCATCAAATCATTTTTACAGTAATATAGATATTCTCTGAGAGCGTTACTAGACATGCTATCGCAAACATCACAAAACCCTAATATAAGCTCTTGTGCACTCAAAACAGTCAGTTTATTTTTTATCCATTCAGCTATTACATTCATAATATTCTGATAAAACATAAAAAAGTCCAAGTCATTGATTAAATTAACTCGATGTGAAACAATGCACATTTCAGCACTCAAAATGTCTGCAACATCTTCCTCCATCAGATCGAATATGACGTGGTATTTGGTGAGTGACAACATTTTGACACCATCGCAAACGAATTTGGTTATGGTGATATAGTCTCCGCAGGTGGTAACGGCAGGATCATATTCATCAATAAAACCAGGTAGGGGTTGTTCAAAAAAGTCTTGTTGTGCCTTATGCAGCAAATCGATGAAGGTGGCCCATTCGTAAGTACTGAATGAAATTTTCGCTGGGTAGAAGGGCTTTTTCAGAATGATGGCCGGACTAAATTGTCTAGCTGGACTGAGTCCACACTGGATTGTGTAAGTGGACAACTGGAACGATGTATTCAGCAGGTGGTGTGATTCGGCTTTCGCTGCTTGTTCAATCATATCCAAATATGTATTGACATCACCATAATAACCCATCATTGATGATGATGATCTAGAACTACCGTCTTCGAAAAGCACTTCACTAGATGAATAACCAGAGTCTTCACTCATTGTTCTCGAACTGATGTGTTGAAAGTTTCAGTCCTCCTTATTTATACCATAACTGTTGGCTGATCATAACATCCGGCAGATTGGAATAACAGGTTATTTGTTAGTGATCGATGAAAGGCCCTCTCATAGCCATTGAATGTGTGCTTCTTTTCCATATGTTTGCATTATAATTTATTGTTGGAATCAATCCAGCTGTTGTGTGTATCATCGAATCCTAGCCATTTGACAAACACCTTTTTACCCCTCTTTCTTAAAACTTTTTCCACTAGATAGATGTCAGGATTTATAGTTTTTTGCAATTCTTCAGGATAAAAAGCACCTTTGATCGGAGTACCATGCAAATCTTCCAAGATGTATGTAGTAGGTTTCGTAATACGAACTTTTACGATTTTAAATAGTTCAGTAGTCCAATTTGGCGTATAATTCTTTTCGAACACATGTTTGGCTTTGCTGATTCTCACAATGTCACCAACGTTAAATTTTCTAATTCCAGCAATTTTTATGTGATTGTAGACGGATTTGAGAATGTCTTGTTCGTTGGCTTTGGTGACGTCACTGGGCTTGCATCTTATTGTCGTATGTTTCGTGTCATTATAATTCTTTGTGATTTCAGGCAGGACATCTATCCAACGGTATGAGCCATTCAAACTAAAGAATTTGTACAGTTTTTCCTTCAATGTTCGTATAACACGTTCAGCAATAGCCGCCTTCATTATGATGTACGTATGATAATGGTTGATGGAGAACTTTTTCATCAGACTTTGAAACTTTTCGTTGTAGAATTCGGTACCTTGATCGGTTTGCAAATTCTTGGGAATTCTGTTGTTGGCATGCGATAGAATATCAGCAAATGCACGAGCGATTTCAGCACCAGTTTTTGATTTTAGTGGTCTAGTCCATAGGTACTTGGAAAAACAATCAATCACGACCATTATCAGCTTGTGATCCTTATTTACAGAGGCATAAGGTCGCATTTCGGCTAGATCCATTTGCCATAAGTCATCCAAACCTTTGATGATAATGCGGCGCCTTGGAAATTTTTTCCTAGCAGGTCTATGTAATTCATTGACGAGTTGGATTTTTTCTTTAGAATGTGACATATTGACTTCGTTGGATTAGGAGTTTATATGATGGGTTTCACACAGGAGGCTTCCTTTTCGGTGGCGGTGGTGTTGTCGTAGATTTTGGAGTGATGGCAATCTTGGCCAGATCTTTTTTCATTTGATCAATGACATCAGCAAGCTGGCGTTCTTTATCACGGCTGTGTTGTTGCTCAGCCTTCAAATCGTGCAAACTCTTCACAGTGTTGTCAATCTTATCGACAAGTTCTAGAATATTTTTCACATTCAAGTCGATGTCGCTTTTGAGTTTTGGTAGAGAGTTGTTGCGAAGCTGCTCCACATGTATGTTGATCTTGTGCACTATGCCAGACAACTGAACAAAGTTTGTATTGAACGTTGCTAGTTTAAGATCATGTACATCCACTCTCTTCCTTTCTTTGATTATTTCGTTGCTGAAGCCAGCAAGGTGATTTCGGATTTTTTCACCGTAATTATCGAAAGCAATCTTGAAATCTAACTTTATTTGCGATATAACTTCATCCACATATTGTTTGTTTGCAACATCAGCGGCATCTGTTGGCAGTTTTACGTTACTCATCTTCAAATGACCAACATCAATATCACCGGTTGGAGTATGTGAAAATCCAGATCTGACTGTCACCATCTGAGCTGAGCGTGGAAACGAACCACGTCCGAATTTGTCGAGACTCATTATGCTAATGACTAAAGTATTGTACGTTATCGATAATGGTCGGCACTTTGCCTCGCCAATTATTAGCCCCTTCACTCATAGACATGCCATGAAAGTGTCACGGAACTGTCAAGGAAGTGTCACGGAACTGTCACGGAAGTGTCAAGGAAGTGTCACGGAACTGTCACGGAACTGTCACTGAAGTGTCAAGGAAGTGTCACGGAACTGTCACGGAAGTTGTCATGGAAGTGTCACGGAAGTATCACAGAAATGTCACACATGTTTTATTATGCCTGCCTCTTCTAATTCGTTCAAGATGGCAACAATCTCGTTATCGTTTGATGTATTTCCGGCTTGCTGTGATGCAATGAGCAACTTCAATCTATCTACCAATTCGTTTGGATCATCCCAATACATGTATTCGATAGGTGCTGTGCTGTATGTCAACTTCAAACCACGACCACTGGAATTGGATCTGAACATTGGACGAATAATTTCTACGTATTTGAGTCTAGAGGAAGACTTCATACGTCCTGCAGAATTCAGATGAGCTTTGGTGAGCAAGAGTATTTGCTTGTATGGGTTCGTATCATCTTTGGCAAAGGATGGATCATTATAGAAGAGTAATTGATAGAGGCCTGGGGTGCCACGGAACCGAAAGCCATCAAGAAGTATATCTCCAGTTCTTCGATGGAAATTCATTTCTTTTCCGTTGAGAGACCATTTCGATGTTACTGGATCATATTTGGGACCATAAACCGTATCGATATTTTCATCATTTGTCCAGTATTCAGTCAGATATTTTTGAGCCATCGCAGGATACTGATCAACGTAATCATGTATTGCAGCCGGTGAGATATTTTCACTATCTACAAAAAGTTCATCATCAGCATCGTCATAACCATCCTCATCATCATCTTCAGTATGCCCAGCATTATCAGCCACATCCATCATAGGTATGAAATTAGTTTGATTCAAATCCGATTGCTCCCTCTCCACCTCCCCATCCTCTTCCTCCTTCTTCTCCTTCTTCAACCCCAACGATTTTGCTCTGCTTCGCTTGATGTTTGAAAGTGTTCCATCGAGTTTTTCTTCTATGACCTTGGACGCGGAGGCAATTTGTTTCAATGGTGATGTCAGTGGTTGGAATATTTTCTGTAACGCATCATCATCCTCAGACTTGCCCAATTTTAGTGCTAAATATTTTCTTCTGATTGATTTCGATAGTTCGTTGATTTTTTTCTTGCGCAGCGCATCAGCAACATCATCATGCATCTTGGTTGACGTCATCTAGATGAATGGTCCAGAGATCACAGTCTTATGAACTTATCGAAACCATTTCTTTATCTACCAGCATTCATATCGAAAGTTTTTGCAATCACCATCGCACCATATTGGTTGGAATTCCAACACTCTGAGCACAATGCTTTAAATTGATCGAATGACATGTCTGGTGAGACATGCTCGTCGAACACATGCTTCAAATTCATTTCATCCTGTCGAAATAACACCAACAGGTTACTGTTGTCTCGCACCAGCTGCTTCGGTATCTTAGAAAAAGTCTGGCAAAGGTATGTTACGTCAATATCCTTGTGTCTACACATTGAAAAATATTCTCGAATTTTTTGCTGCTTGTCGCATGATACATCATCAAAAATGAATATCGAATGATTTTTCGCTTCTGATGGACTGATGACATCATCATTTTCTTTAAAGGGAAAATACCCAACACCTTTCACTGAATCCAACACTTGTTGCAGCAATTGATATTTCGGTTGGTACAACGACTTTGAATACACGTAAACGTTCTCGAATTTCGCGCCATTTGGATTGAACAGCAGGGAAAGCATCGCATTGGTCTTTCCACATCTGCTTGGTCCGCAGAAGATTGCTCTGAACGAATGGGGAAGCAGTTTCCCATGTTTACTATTTACTGGTGGTTTGGTTGACAAAATTTCATCCAAATTCACAATGGGTAACATCCGTTCTTGTTGAATGATCTTCATCATGTGATGATATATTTTTCATTTCATTAGGTATATGCAGAGTTGTCGAACTTCCTACTTATCAGTCTTCATGTTGCTCTACCACGGAGAGGGTGTGCTTAATTCTCTGATCGATAAACTTCCCATCGAATTACACATTCCAGGCTACAGATTTTGTGGTCCAGGTACCAAACTCGATAAAAGACTTGCAAGAGGAGACACCGGTATCAATCCGTTGGACGACGCGTGTCGAGAACACGATATCGCCTATTCACAAAATTCCTCAATAGAAGACAGGCACAAAGCTGATTGGATATTGGAAAATAGAGCGTGGGAGAGAGTCAAGTCGAAGAACGCTAAATTCAAAGAGAAGGCTGCTGCTTGGCTTGTCACCACCGGAATGAAGGTCAAACGAAAACTTGGCATGGGTCTTGTATCACAGCAATCCATATCCAACATTATCAAATTCATAAAAAATGTACTATCAAAGTCAGATGGTGGTGGTAGTACAACATCAGGAAGTGGTCTGAATAAATCTGCATTGAAAGCACTCCATGCAGCCAGAATGGCAGTCAAGAGGGCTGGCGGTAAAAAAAGAATCAGAGTACCAAGAATCATACCTCTTCCACACAGTGGCGGTATACTACCATTGATACCAATCTTTGCCGCCTTGGGAGCCCTAGGATCTCTAGCTGGAGGAGCCGGAGCAGTCGCAAAGACAGTCATTGATGCGAAAAATGCAAAGAAAAAGCTCGAAGAAGATCAAAGACATAATAAAGCAATGGAGGCTATCGGCAAGCAGGGTTCCGGCCTATTTCTACGCAAAACATCGAGAGGATTCGGACTGTACTTGAAGAAACAATCAAAAAACTCAAAAAACTTCTAGACAAGCTACCCAATAAATCAATGTACGATAAAGATGTGATAAAGTATGCCAAACAGCTGAAAATACCATATTTTCGAGGTGTTTTTATGCGGGACACTCTACCTTCCACCGGTCCATGGCATCGCGAGTGTGCTGTATTGAATTTGGATACCTCCAATCATGCGGGCACTCATTGGGTGGCTTACATTAAAAATGATAAAAAAGCCTTATATTTCGATAGTTATGGTAATCTGAAACCGCCCAGAGAATTGGCGCAATATTTGGGTGCCAGCACGAAAATCTTGTACAATAACAATCAATACCAGAATTTCAATCAAAGTAATTGTGGACGTCTATGTTTAGAATTCCTTTTTAATGAGACCAAGTAACTCGGTCATTGTGCATCAGTCATGTCTCTGATTGTGACGTTGAAAGGTCGTACATCTACGCTCTCCATAGACTTTTTGACACCACTCCAACTCGATCCAGACTCTGATTACGGACTAGCATTGTTGGGATTCCATTCATACAACAGTATACCGAATATCGACAAAGGATCAAAGTTTTATCTGCAAGATAAGACCAAGGCGGGAAAGATCATCGATATTCCCGAAGGTTCATACGACATTGTGGACATTGAGAAATTCATACGCAAAGAATTGGGCATCTCAAGTGCAAAGGACGTTGATGATATATTCTCGTTGAAGCCCAACAATAATACACTAGAGTGTGAGATTTCGAGCAAACAGTTTGCCATTGATTTTCGCCCGAAGGATAGCATAGCTCAAGTCTTGGGATTTTCAAATAGATTGTTGAACGCACAACAAGTCCACACTTCCGATTTGCCGGTCAGCATAACCAAAGTGAGAACCATTCACATTGATAGCAACGTTACTGCTGGAGCTCTCTACAACGACAGACCATCACATACGATCTACGAGTTTGCAGTTGCAGTCGATCCTGGTTACGCCATAGACGAGACTCCCAGAAATCTAATCTATCTACCTATAGTCAGCAGGCGGGAATTGCCCAACATTACACTCCAGATTCTAGACCAAGATTTCAGGCAGGTGAATTTTAGAGGTGAAGAAATCATCATAAGATTGGAATTGAAGAAACTCGCAAGATGGTACTAGTGTTAGATTACTCCTATAAATCAGATAATATACCATCATCAGCAACATCATCGGCACCAGTTCTCTCGACACCGTACACCAAAGCAGTCGTGTCTTCGAAGAGCAGCAGCAACAGAAAAACATTGACATTATCCAGTGTGCTGTTTCTGAAATCACTCAAAGACTACAATGTTGTTAGCACCCGTGTTCGACGTTTTCCGCAAACCCAGACTCGACGAAAGCATCACTAAAGTGGAATGGCGTACCTATTATCCATATGTGAAATCATTCGAGAACAATGATGTCATCGATATAACGGTTAATCAAGCAGATTCGTGGTTGGCCATGTTTGAAGGCATCATTATCATCAAGGGTAAATTGAAGGTGACCGGTGGTGGTACTGGTACATTAACCCACAATGCTGGAGCCTATCTCTTTGATTCCTGCACCTATGAATTGTGTAATAAAGAATTGGACACTGTCAGATATCCTGGTATAACGAGTACTGTGCGAGGATACTTGTGTTATACGCCTGAAGACTCACGTCATCTAGCCATAGCAGGCTGGAACTATCCCAATGCTCCGATCCTCAACACCGATGGTACGTTTAGCATGAACATTCCACTGAAACATTTGTTTTCCATCTTCAATGATCATCAAGTGGCAACGTGGGGCAAGCAGTCAATACGTTTAGTGAGAGCTCGCAATGATGCCAACAGTGTGAAGGTTGTCGAGAGAGCGAATACTGCTTTGCAAGGATCTCCTCAGACTCAAAGTATTGCTAAGATAACGATAGAAAGCATCAATTTGAAAGTGCCACATCTCACACCCAACGATGACATAAAGTTGCAGTTGTTGACACGTATCAAAGCAGATGAGTCTATGATGATACCGTTTCGCCGATGGGAATTGCACGAGCTACCAGCACTCACACAAGGATCTACCATAGAAATCTGGTCCGTCAAGACATGTTCTGCATTGGACAGTCCAAGATATGTTATAGTATTTTTCCAAACGAAAAAAGCCGATAATTTGCATGAAGACGTCACCTTGTTCGATAATGCCAACATCAAATCCATACGATTGGCTCTGAATAGCGACTATTATCCGCAAGAACGAATGCTATTGGACTTTTCCCGAGACCAATATGCTGACGCCCACTTCAACTATACAGAGTTCAACAAGAGCTACCATAACTGTCAAGAAAAGCGCTCTCTAGTAAACTTTGCCGAATTCAAATCCCGACCAATGTTTGTTATCGATTGCTCGAGGCGCCATCTGGGTCTAAAGTCGTCCACAGTTGACATAAAGTTGGACATTGAAGCGACTACAGGCTTCCCTCCCGACACCAAAGCCTATTGCATCATCATTCACGATCAAATCATGGAACATCTCCCACTCAGCGAAATTGTTCGAAATATTGCTTAGGTGGGTGTTGCTGCATCAGTCAGACGTCAGTTTGCTTCGAAGAGTCATGGAGATCGCACTGGTTGACATTCAAGGGTTCATGGTTGATGGCGAATTCATTCCAAAGGAAATGACCATTCGCATTGGCAAAAAGACGAGTCATTTTCTATTCAAGCCATCTGTAGAATTTTCGAGTTTGAGCAGAGAAGATAAAAAGATGGCAAATCATGTGGAGCGTTACGTTCATGGTTTAAAATATTCCAGTGGTTATGTGGATTTGAATGAGTTGGATCAAATACTACGAGATAACCTGCAGCAAACAAATATCATCTACGTTAGAGGACACCAAAAGATTCAGTTCTTGCAGCGAAAATGTGCAGAGTTGGAGATGACCAATCACATTGTTAATTTGGAAGATTTTGACAATTCTTGGTGGCAACCAATGACGTTTCAACAATCCATTCCACCTTGCATGAATCATTTCCATGGAGGAAGGTTCCAGTGCAGTCTCCACAATGTCGATACTTTATATAATTGGTTATGTAATTTATTGCCAAAATAAAAAACTATATATCGTAATTTCAGAGTTTTTATTCATCACATCCCTTATTTCTCAGTATAATGAAAATAACATGTGAGATTAAAATGAGTGAACATATTAGTGTACAACAAAGTGTCAAAATTGCAATGATATTGACCGAATCTTGATCATCATCTAATTTTGCGGGGGATTTCTTCAATGTAAATGTCTGCCAGTCTCCCATTTCGCCGTCACTGCCATCAGAAAACGATAATTTCAATTTGTACTCGATGGTGGTCCCATTGACTCGAGGCATGTCGATTGAATATACAGGTAGTTTGTTATCATTGACATACATTCTACTCATCAGCTTCCAATCACACTGTTGTGTACGATTCACATCAAAACATACGGCTGCATTCCTCGTATTGTACGGTATGTTTGTGTAGAAGACGTTGTTGCTCAGAGCTGTCAATAGAATGAAGCTTGCTTTCAGTATCGCCATCTAGTAGCTGTGTTGGTTGGATTCTTCTCGATGTAGGTGCAACTGAACGTCTCGGTTCTGTGAACACCTTGTCCCAAACACTCAATTGCTCGAAATCTTTGAACAAACAAACTTTCTGCTCATACAATTGGATGTCTGCACTGAGCTTTCTAACTTTCAACCCAAATTCTTCTAGTGCACGTCTGTATTCGTCAGAAGACATGATACAACTGTTTTTTACATCCATACTTTTAACCCACATCTTATTACATCTCTTTCCCTCTCTCTTCTTCTCACTTTTTTACCTTCTCACTCTCTCTTACACTCACTACCCATCCCAATGATACACAGAAAATTTCAGAGATTTCGCATTTGGAGATCTTGGAAACACTTCCTATGATGAACTTAGTCGTTTTGTTCAGATGTTTTCTAAGAATTAGTGAGTGTGGCATCGCTCACCATGCGCATGCCCTAATAACACAATAACATCAGTAAGACGTCGTAGAACCATCCATATGGGATGATAGGAACAACTCTGGAAAATCCCTATTTTCCTTGGGACATTCTTGTCAGCATTTGCGATGTCTTATAAACATCCCATCAGAATGTTTGTGGGATGATACGGGATGTACCAGAGACATTCAGGGTACTTGATATGGAACATCTTGAAGAAACTTTCAGGATGTTTTTTATTTGATGACAGTGATGGATGACACGGTATGAATTATCTTCATTCTGAAATCCTGAGAATGACCGACCTATTTGCAGATATAAGGTGACAATTCGAATCCGAAAATATATAAGTTCGGTGCAGTGCAATAACCAATGGAAGATGATAGCAGTTGTTTGAGGCTCATATTTGTTGGCGATCGGCCGACGGCTGTTAGTAACTCTTAGCAACGTAGTTGTACCGCCATCTATCGGCTGGTATAACAAATAAATTCAGCAATGAATATGCTGAAGAGATATATTTAAATTTTGTCGTTTATTACATGGTTCATGAAGTTAAGCAGGTTCTTTGGTAATCTTATTGAGGAATATTTAGTATAATCATTCCAATTTGTTATCGATGAAATTAGCCGCCGGCTTTGGTATAGGAATAAGTACGAATACAGTTTTGATTGAATTTTAGGTGTTTTTTCCTAGGAGAACACCCTATTCAATTATCAGCCCAATGTATTCTAGTTAGGTATGATATAAATCGATTTTTCTACAAAAATTGCCACATAAACATACACCATGTTCCAATATCGAATTTCATGAAATGACAGACTATTAGTTGTGAGAAAATCAGCAAGCTGAAGAGTTTTGCTGTAGACATAGAAAACGCGTAGTATATAACTCACACAGAATGCTCGTATGATTTAACTTATGCAACATACTTGAGTGCTTTCATTCACTCTGCACGATAAAAGACAAGTGTCCGACTACTGGCAAAGAAGAACACAACTTGTTGCTTCTTTTTGGCTTATTGATAATATGATCTATTGAGCATTTCTTTCATGCATCACATAATATGATTCTTTTGTAAAACTCAGTCCACTGTCCGACTATACTGACTGATTCACCCTATACATTGAGAGGCTTAATATGAAAAATAGTCTTCATGTGTGCATATTATATTCAAGCATTGTTATGCATTTTATCTGCCACTGAATCCGCCGAATATTTCAAAATCTGATACTCTTACAATAGATGAACTATAGACAACAATTAACGAGTTAGTGTAAAGGACATACACGGGTTCTCTTATCGTTTTTTCACGAAATCAACGAACTACCGAAATCAAACAGCTGTTCAAGTTGGAGCGTTCAAACAGGATGCCGTTATCTTGGTTGTTCTATATTTGGCGTATACAGAAAATCATATTCTTTCAAAGCCTAGAAAGATGATTAAATCAGCTGAGTTATAGACTAAAATTAACGGATAATAAAGGAAATAATCCTATTATTATTGATTCTCTTATCGTTCCATATGAGATACAAGATACAAGGAACTATCGAAATCACACAAAAAAACAGCTGTTCAAGCTGAAACAAGAGCTGTTTTTAGTCCTAGACCTAATATTCAATATCCCACACTAAAAAATATTTTTGCTATACAGGGCGGGTCAGCAAGAAATGTCGCTACCTCGTTTTTCATTTTTGTGACTCTTAGAGTGATTATCATCGTAAAAATGTCAGTCGACCAAAGACAGTCAGCAAGTCAACCAAGTTTATGATTTCATCACACTACCTACCAGTCATTATACAGGGTTTTTAAATATATATTTTTGTATGCCAAGTTGAGTAGTCATTGTGAGTCTACTCGCCTACCAGGTGTTGAATAAAAACGGATAATTTTGACATCATTTATTTTTTAGATATTATACCAACATTTTCAAGTTCAGTAAGAATAAAGGCAATCTCGTTGTTGTTCTTATCTGATTCCATTAAATATCTCAGTCTATCCACCAAGATATTCGGATCTGTCCATTCATCTAAAATATTGTACTCTTCATTCCCAATACTGGCTTCAGGCTCCACGCTCGACTTTGGACGTTTAGGCTTGGTCTTATTTTTGAAGAGGGGTCTGATAATTTTATCGAATTTCTCCTTATCAGCTTGTCCTCGTAATCGCCCTACTCGATCTCTATGAATAGAGCTGATTTCCAGTATCTGTTTATACATCTGGTGATCCAGAGGCGTGTAATTTCGAGGGTTCTTGGAAAATAATAATTCCAAAAGACCCAGAGTACTTTTAAAATCGACATTATCTACGCCTATGTATTGGTCCTCAAAGCGTAGATTCTTATGTCCAAGTGTCCATCTGCCGTCAACATATTTCGGTCCATAAGCATTATCATAATCTGCACAGTGATATTTATCTAATGCTTGCTCTGATGAATGTGGCTCCATGATGTGAACGCTATGGTGTCTGATATACAACTGAAGACTCTTGAATACATCTGAAGACATCTGAAGACTTCTGAAGACATCTGAATACATCTGAATACCTCTGAAGGCGCGATCTGAAGACTTCTGAAGACATCTGAAGACTTCTGAATACCTCTGAAGGCGTGATCTGAAGACTTCTGAAGACATCCGAATACCTCTGAATACTTCTATAGGTGTGATCTGAAGACTTCTGAATCCATTAACTGCCATCCGCTAATCAGCTAGGTTATTCGAATTGGTGGCGTCCACTCTATGGGCATTCCTCATATGGTGGTATAGGTTAGTTTTATTCAAGAATTTCCCACATTTCTCACACAATAGCTGATGTCTATTATAGGTGAATTTTCTCTTTTTAAAACTTTCCCAGGTGTAATTGATGTTAAATGGAATCCGCTCTCCACTATTGAGGCATTCTATTATAAAACAATTATTACAAAGTTCTCGTACAGTACACAGCTGATGACAGCGCTCACAAATATTAGCCATGACTACTCTATAAGAGAATATATAGTTGCTTTCGTATCCTTCCACTCCCTACATACATCATATTGCAAACACCATCTGTCATACGTCATATGTCATGTATTACGCGACATCAGATATTTTTTGAAAATCTGACAACACCTTATCGACTTCATAAATAATAATTTCCAACGTCTGGCAACAATGTGACGGTTATCGCAAATATTTCACCATAAATTTATTTCGATGTGATACTTGTGTGTCTTATCTCTAGAACGCATCTCTCGCTTTGCTCTACCTCTACAGATCCGTTGCAAAAATAACCGCGCGCCAGCGATGGATATTATTTTCGACTCGATGAAATCTCCTGCAATGGCTTTGGTGAAATTCACTGAACAAGAATTGCAGTACATTCCAGTAGAATGTCTCATTGAATATGCAGATCCTTATGGGCTATTAAGGGTGTGGCACAAACTTCCTCAAGAATATCGCAGCAACTTTAACCTACAAATCAAACTGCCATGCTTCGTTCATTATAATCGTCCCGATTGGACCACACACTGGGATGGACCGCCATCTTCTCAAGAGGCATGTCATTTTTGTAGAAAAGGATTACTTAAATAAATAGATTATTTATCTTTGTTTTCGTATTCTTTCACCCCCATGGACCGCCCTGTATATATTTGTTTCAATCTTCATCAACTCAAACACCCTGTATATATTTCTTTCAACTCAAACACTTCTTCCATGCTAAAACATGGGACCGCGAACCGTGGGACACTCTGTATATATTTTTTTTCAATTTTCAATCAACTCAAACGCCCTGTATATGAAAATTCAATCTTGTTATTGTCATTAAAGTCACAGTTTGAGGAATGGGTATACGAGCGCGCGCTTATCATTCTAAGGGATCTCTCGCTTTGCTAGAACTTCGAACGCCATGAAGGTAACGGCATGACGTCACCCACTTTAAAATAAATAAATAATCCAAGTATTCGTTTCCAATACGAGCGCGCGCTTATCATTCTAAGGGATCTCTCGCTTCACTGGATCTTCGAACGCCATGAAGCGAGACAGCGTTGCCACACACAATAATGTAACAATATTAACATCCAAACACATACGTCCGACAACGTTGCAGCACCGCGCGCTCGAGCCGCCTTACTCTCTACCTCGATAGATCCGTTGCAAAGATAAGCGCGCGCGCCAGCGATGGATATTATTTTCAACTCGAAGTTTCTTATCTCTGGAATGCATCTCTCGCTTCACTGTACCTCGATAGATCCGTTGCAAAGATAAGCGCGCGCGCGCCTGCGATGGATATTATTTTCGACTCGAAGTTTCTTATCTCTGGAATGCATCTCTCGCTTCACTCTACCTCGATGGATCCGTTGCAAAGATAAGCGCGCGCGCGCGCCAGCTATGGATATCCCGTTTGAATAGCATTTAAATAATTGAAATATCACGGAGGTCGGAATACCGCAGTGCGTATATACGCTGCCTCATAATGCAAAGGTCCCTGGTTCAATTTCCCCCACCGGCGGTGACAGCTTTTTTTAATTTATTTATTTAAAAATTCATCATGATTAAGATGTCATAACCTCACAATTTCAAATTTACCGCCATCAGCGCCGCCGCCATCTGCAAATTTGAACTTCGCGCCACCAGCGACACCAGCGACACCAGCGCCAACGCTAACTAGCGGCATTTTATTGAAGCTCTGACGATCAATCGGCTTTGTATCACTACTACAGTGTAAAAGTTCCCTGCGAGTCTTGTAAAAGATCTTTCCGTGGACAAGGTTGTTTTGATAACCATATTCAGAACGGTGTTTGTAGTAAGATTAGACGTTGTGAGTTATGTTTCAAAATTGTCCCTACCAATAGAACTCACACCTGCGGAGAGATCTTTTGCAAGATTTGCAACAAACACCAACCTTCTGGACATTTATGCTATATTCAGCCCGACACGAAAGTACCCAAGACTGATGATCTCTTGTTTGTCTTCTATGATCTGGAGACTCGTCAGGAGAGGGTACAAGCCGACGGATCTCTTCTTCATGAGCCCAATCTGTGTGTCTTTCGTCAATGCTGTGATGTTTGCATCGATACCACACAGCAAATTTGTTCGAAATGCGGGGTTCGTTTGCAAATTCTCAAGTGTAACGACCCCATATCTCCATTTGTTCATCATGTATTGACAATAAGGAAGAAATTCAAAAATGTCATCGTTATAGCGCACAACGGCGGAAAATTTGACCACGCCTTCATTTTGAATTATATCTTGACCAAAACTACTCTGAAACCCGATCTCATTATGAGAGGTAGCGGGTTAATTTCCATGACTGTTGGAAATGTCAAGTTTTTGGACTCTCTCAATTACTTCCCAATGGCCTTGGCAAAACTGCCTAAATCTTTCGGGTTCTCTGAATTGAAGAAGGGATATTTCCCTCACCTTTTCAATCGTATGGAGAATCAGAATTACAAGGGCCCTATCCCAGCTCTACAGTTCTACACCCCAGACAATCTCACTTCAGATGCTCGCGCATCTCTCATAAAATGGCATGCTGAAAGAGTCGATGAAAACTATGTTTTCGATTTCTCTCGAGAAATCATAGACTATTGCATTTCTGATGTAGATATTCTGACCAAGGCCTGTTTGAAATTTCGACAGCTCATGTTGTCTGAAACTAATGTATGTCCGTTCACTGAAGCAGTAACGATCGCTTCGACATGCAATAAGGTTTTCCGTAGAAATTTTCTCAAACCAAACACCATAGGTATTATTCCCAAGGGTGGTTACAGACATCGTGATAATCAATCTGTGATAGCCACCCAGTGGTTAATTTGGGAGGAGAAACTACGGGATATAAAAATCCAACAGGCCTGCCGATCTTCAGAGGCCCATATAGGTAATCTCAAAGTTGATGGCTATTCAGCGGAAACAAAACAAGTTTTCGAGTTTCAAGGCTGTTTCTATCACGGTTGTCCCCGCTGCTATACTGATCAGAGAGATATCCCTCTCAGAAACTGCCCTTCCGAAACTATGAACCATCGTTATGACACGACCATTGCAAAAATCAATAAAATCAAATCCTTAGGGTATGAGGTTATTGAAAAATGGGAGTGTGATTTTCGCAGGGAACTTTCCAGCGGTGACGAACTTTGCAACTTTGTCACCAATCATCCCCTGCTTAAAAATCTACCCCTCGATCCTCGAGATGCTTTCTATGGTGGCCGAACGGGAAATATTGTCGAATATTACAAGGCCGGGGATGGTGAACAAATTAAATACGTTGACGTTTGTTCGCTCTACCCATGGGTGTGTAAATATGGCAAATTTCCTGTGGGTCATCCGAAAGTACTCGTTGGTGAGGAGGCTTCTACTGTGTCACTTTCCTCTATCTCTGGACTCGTTAAATGTGCGATTCTCCCACCTCAAGATCTTTTTCATCCTGTTTTACCACAGAAAATGAACAGCAAGTTGATGTTTGTTCTTTGTCGTGTATGTGGTGAAAACTATTATACTAGTAGTTGTCATCACACTGATGAAGAGCGTACATTAACAGGAACATGGACTGTTGAAGAGATATTAAAAGCCCTTGAGGTGGGCTATCGAATTATCGAGATCAAAGAGATTTGGTCTTATGATACTGTGCAATTTGGTGAGGACGTTTCTGGTCTATTCACAGACATGATGAATAAATTCATCAAGGTGAAACAGGAGTCATCAGATTGGCCAAAGCATTGTAAGACCAAAGAGGAAAAAGAGAGGTATATTGATGAGTTTTTACAGCGGGAGGATGTTTTGCTGGAATTTTCTAAAATCATCGATAATCCCGGGTTGAGAGCACTGGCCAAGCTTATGCTAAATTCCTTCTGGGGTAAGTTTGGTCAGCGTGAAAACCAACCGAAAACTTCAATCATCAATCAGCCCTCGGAATTCTTTTCTATGATGACGGATCCTTCGCTTATTGTCAATACAGTACTCCCGATAAACGAGGATACCCTCATTGTTAATTGGGAGTATAAGGAGGAGAGCTATGACACTCTTTCCACAGTCAATGTTGTAATTGCTGCATATGTAACAGCCTTAGCTCGGTTGAAACTTTACAGCTATTTACAGCAGCTTGGGGAAAGGGTGTTATACTATGACACGGACTCTGTTATCTATGTTTCCAAGCCAGAGGAATTTGACATTCCTACTGGTCAATTTATTGGTGATATGACCGACGAAATGGAATGTTACGGTCCTGGTTCCCATATTACAGAGTTTGTATCTGGTGGCCCGAAAAATTATGCCTATAAGCTATGGTCAACCAAGGAACAAGAGTTCAAAGTTGTTTGTAAAGTTAAAGGCCTCTCCCTTAACTATGCTGCTTCACAGCTTGTGAATTTTGAATCAATTAAAGATATGATTCTGAACCCTGGTCCCCCTGTCGAAATTTTGAGCAAACAGTTCCGTCGAACCAAGGAACATGAGGTCATCACAGTTGATGTAACCAAAAAGTACAAGCCTGTAAGTTTGAAGCGGAAATTTCTCGAAGATCACACTTCTGTACCTTACGGTTTCAAAAAGCGGAAATCATTATAATATTTCAAATCACAGCATCGTCATTCTTTCTTATTTATCAGACAGTGGTAAACAAATTGCGATTGAAGTTTTTTATCAGCGTTCTGTGTAAAATTCGATTAAAAATATCCGGCACAAAACTCGAGAGAGAGAGAGAAAGTATAAGAATTCGTTATCACGACCGGATCTATGCAATGAATTTTTGATCAAATCAGCCGTTTTCACGGCTACTCTAAAAATTTGAGGTGAATAGTTCAATGAACGAAGAAAAAAAAAGGCCCTAACCATGTAGCGAACTAATGAAGTGTTTTTATTAAGTTAAAAATTGATCTTCGTGCAGCTACAAATAGAACAAACAAAAACTGCTCTGATTTTATATTTCAACAGTCACCTGTTCTACTGAAAAAAAAACAATGGGCATTATCTGGCAAATTAATGAAGTATTTCTATTGATTTAGAAATCGATCTTCGTGCAGCTAGATATAGAACAAACAAAAACTGCTCTGATTTCATATATCAACAGTCATCTGTTCTATAATGAATTATTCACCTCCAATCTTTAGAGTGTATGTGGTTTTGTATAGGCCTAAAGGGGAATGCTTTTATCCACATTCAGAACAAAGAAAAAAGCAAAACGCGCCAAAAGGCTTTTACCCCGAGGGTGGTGTGGAAACAAAGCTATTCATACTATGTTTCAGGACTTATACGAACTGGTTAATATCAATGTATGACTTTAGTATTTCGGCAGCTCTCCAACAGTACAGACGTAATCAGCAATGCCAAACTGTGCCTGGGGTAGACCATGCAATTGCAGTGACTGCATACCTAGTTTCTGCTCTTTTTGTCGCAAAGAGGGGGTTCGTCATGTGATCGAAGACTACACCACTGATAGAAAAGGGATAGGCGCCTACATTTTCACAGCATGGTGTGAAGATTGTTTCAAGAAAAAAATGATATAGATTGTAATTATCTCATTTGTCAATAAAATATTTGATAGGTATCCGCATCTTTTATTGACCCCATTACATCCATTACTTTACTAAAATATGTAGGCAGTTCAGATCAAAATCAAGACATAAAATAGAAAGTTCCAAAATAAATGCATCTTTGAGAAAATCTTCACATTATGTATAGTTTATAGAACTTTTTTCTATGGACTCTCTATATATTTGCCAAACCCAGACAACTGATAACATCCAGTATACTAATTTAAAACGAAAAACATTTTCAAACCTAGATAACCAAAAGCACCCTGTATATACCATCAACTACATGGACATTTCGAATGAAAAATAAAATCCCAACTTATTTTATTAGCTGAAATCTAGCATAATATGAAAGAAAGAAAGACCTGATGTTTTACGAAACACCCTGTATTCAAATAAAATTCAATTTCTGTTATTAGCTGAGAATCAGGCAAAATATTAAACTGAAAAATCTCAATGTTGCACGAAACACCCTGTATTTAAATAAAATTCTATTTCAGAGTTATACTTTTTCGTAAGCTAAATTATACCGAAATATAAAACTGAAAATCCAAATGTTTTACGAAACACCATGTATTAGAATAAAATCCTAATTCAGATTTTTATACTTTTTCGTTAGCTGAAATCTAGAAAAATATAAAAAATCCTAATATTTTATGACACACCCTGTATTTGAATAAAATTCAATTTCCGTTGTTAGCTGAAAATCTAGCAAAAAATTGAACTGAAAAAATCTCAATGTTTCACGAAACCCTGTATTTGAATAGAATTCTATTTCAGATTTATACTTGCTTCGTCAGCTGAAATCTAACAAGATATAAAAAATCCTATAATGCTCTACGGAATACCTTGTATTCGAATAAAATTCAATTTCTGTTATTAGAGAGGAATTTTAGAGAATATAAAAAATAAATTCCAAATGTTTCACGAAAACGCCCTGTACATCAAGTTATTATTATACACAGTTTTCAAAATGTTTCGCCTATTATTGTTGATGTAAACTGTTCTCTTGTTGTCCCCAAAATTCAAGGTAAGTATTTTAAAGAGTGCCCAACTCAGTTCAATTTGATAATTTTTCTCAGACATGTACCTGAGCACAATAATTTTTAAGAATCAAATGAAATCGTTGCTAAGAAACAATGGGTTTGAATAACTATAGTTTTTCGTGTCTATTCAAATAATACCGAACTATCCAAGACTGACGCCTTTTTTCGGTTGATAAGCAGAAAACTAAGCAACTTACCAATTTCATTGAGAAACAGCTATATCCAGAAATGAACGAGTAGCATCCATCTATACAGTGAGGGTTGCTCCATTATCTAGTTTCCCATACACACAAACACACACAAACGGCACAGATTTTGGCAAAACACAATAAAACATATGTCCAACCCAACTAAAGAATGAAATAATACTCTTATGATAGAAAGAAATATTGTTATTGGAACTTTAATCACACAGGAAATATGATGATAGCGAGAAACAGGAAATCGTAATCTCGGGCTGTTTCAGTCACCTATAATGAATTATTAAATATTCGAATACTTTTCCTTCTAATCTTCTACGAACTGAAAATGCCAATGTTATACAGGGTGGCTCGAAAAGAAATTCCTTTTTTCAGTGGGGCACTATATGTATAAATATTAACATGTCAACATGACATAGAGAAGAATAAATAAATTTGCTATACCGAATGTCTGAAATGGAACATAACCTCAAAGAGCTTTGTCTAGTATTGATGTATGATAGCGTTTTTGGTCATCTGTCAAATGTCAAACGCCAGGCCATGAGTGCCCTATGTGAGTTTGTATTGCTATTATTGCTGTATATCAAACGGATACTCTATCATACGTATGTTTTGCTGAGTCTACCTGTGAGACGCCCTATTTCTTATCGCTATTGCTAACTCAAACATCCAGTATATTAAATTATTAGGTAGCGGTACTTGCAGGTCATCTAGTCACGTCGTGTCATCAATCCTTTGTTAACTGTCAAATGTAATACGTCAGCTGTCTAATCCCGCAAAAGTGGGTGAGGCGTCCAGTATATTTTTTGACTGTTATCCATCTCAAACGCCCTGTATATATCATGTTATAGCGGGTAGCCTTTATATGTAGGTCGGAGAGGTATAACGCCTTTTGGGTTCACCCTATATTTTTTTTCCAAACTATTACCCAACTCAAACACCCTGTATATAACCGTTGTTGAAAAATGGAATGAAATGCGCATCGTTATCTCTAGAACGGATCTATCACAGTCCAACCGATGATGACGACCCGTTCGCTGGGCCGCGAGTAGCTAGTCGAGTCAGGCCGGCCTGTGATTGGTCGGCCGAGTCACGTGGTTTGGAGAAAAGTGGAGGGGAGGGGCTGGTTTCAAGACCGGGACTACCTACTACGGGGGTAGGGACCCGTGGGCCCCCAGCTCCCTCTACACCGACGCCAAAAACACACATTCTCTCCCCCTACATGCAACACATACTCACTAACACTATACACTATACACACACACATAGTTCAGAGGAGTGCGGGAGCCGGAAAGAATATCTCCAGAGGGAGCCGAGGAGGGGCCTCAGACTCGGATGCTGTGGGACTGGTAGCCGGCGAAAGAAACTAGGGATTGCACACCTAGGCCGGTGAGTAGTACAGAGGCCCACCCGTGCCTAGCCAGCGTAGGGGGCTGCCTTTCCACTCACCGGAAAATCTCGGACTGTATATTAGTGCCAGGTGGCGCCTGGAAAAGGGCCCTGATGTACTATCCGAGGGGCTTCGAACGCGGCCGCTGCACCATCCGACTGAGAATCAGCCCTACCAGGGCTTCCCCGAAGAGGTGGGCTGAGGGATCTTGCTTTTCCTTGACAACACGCACACACGACACACACATATCTACAATCATTAAACATGAATAGGAATCACGAAGAAGAAACCGTCAACGTGCAGATGGAAGTGGAGGGGGGAGCGCCCTGGCTCTGGAAGAGAGGAAGCGGAAACTTGGAGAGAAGAGGAACTCCTCCGATCACCGGGCTTCGAGAGCGGTGCAGCTGACGAGAAATCGTCGTATCACTTAACAGACAGCTCTGCAATGAAGACCCGTCGGAAGGAAAAGAGGAAGGCCCACAAAAATAGGCAGAGGGCAAGAAGGAGGCGGGAGGACGAGGAAAAGGAAAGGGAATACAGGCGGAGGGTGTCTGAAACAGAAGGTCCTACCATACCATCCGAGGACACCCCGGAGACCACAGAGGAAGTGCTGCAAGCTGGGTCAGGAGGTCCCAGTAAGGACCCCCAGACCCAGCAAGTGAGCGCACCGGAATCGCGAGCCGGAACAGAAAGTCCCGCTAGGGACTCCCAGGCCTGGCGTCGTGGTTCCGGATCCTGGTCAAGGCCTAAGAGGGGACTCGATGCCAGAAGAGAGAAGAGGCAGCAGAAGGTCCTTGCGCGGCCTCCGATCGTGCTACCGACTGCGCCGAGATTGGCGGGGAACGTCGGATCTGAGGACCCACAGGAAGGGACCTCGAGGTGCAGACCAACCGTGTCGCCTAGGCGTGGGTACGGGGGCAGGAAAAAGAGGCCCAGGAAAAAAGACACTCCCCCTGACCGGCCCGCCAAGAGAGGCAAAGAGGGTAGGACTCGGCCATCGGGCCAAGCGGCAAATGTTTCACCTCTTCTCAGGGGAGAGGCAGCAGCTGCTGGCCGGGAGGCGGACACCAGAAATCCTTTCGCGACCTCCTACAGCGCGGCCGTGAAGAGGGAGATGCAAGTGGTGGTGAGGAATGATAGGGAGGACGGCACCGTTCTTCCTGCTGAGAGCGAGGCCATCAGGGCCAACCTGATAGAGCAACTGCTCCGGGCCATGAAGGGCCCCGAAGGGGGACCCCGAGGCCCGGAGCTGGGCTTCAGGAACTCCGGCGTCGTGGTACCGGGATGGTTTCTTATAACCGCCCAGGATCAGACGTCGCTGGAGTGGCTTCTGAAGAGCTGGACCCCGCCGGTCATGGAGGGCGTCGAGTTCAGGGCTGTGCCCTCAGGAGATGCCCCGTGGCCAGTGAGGATCGGCTTCTGGCTCAAGTCTCAGGAGGTGAACGTTGCCAGAGTCACCAGAGTGCTTGGCCTCTAGAACCGTTCATTGAATGTGGAGGAGTGGAGGCACCTGGAGACAGTAGGAGAGGCAGGGGGGTGGTTCCTGACCTTCATGGTCAGCCAGGAGACTGCCCGGGCCTTGGAGAAGCAAGGCATGGGGCTCTATTATGAGCTGTTTACCCTGGCGGTGCAGAGAGCGCCGCCGGGCCCATGCCAGGCTCCGCCAAGCAAGGCGGCGGTCCCCCGGACAAGACCGGAAAAGGACCAACTTCACCCAAATGAGGCAGCAATGGGGGGGAAGGTAAAGGTGAGTCAGATTGATCTGCAGCACAGCAAGGATGCGACCGGGAAACTGGCAAGCATCCTCACTGGTAAGTCTGAAATAGTCTTAATCCAGGAGCCATATGTTTACAGGGGGAAAGTTAGAGGACTGGGAGGCAGCAGCCACCGTCTACTAGTGGGCAAGGAGGCAGAGGAGGAAACACCAAGGACGGCGATCCTGGCATCCAGGGATCTCGAAGTTGTCCATGTGCCGCAACTAGGGAGCAGGGATGCTACTGTCGTCGTCTTGGGAATCAAGGTAGGAGGGACTTAACATGAGGTGATGGTAGGAAGTGTGTATTTTCCATAAAATAATGCGCACTCACCTCCAACGGAGGAATAATTGGATATAGTAAGGTATAGTAGGATTAATGGTATACAACTGAAATTGGAGTGTGATGCGAACGCGCATAACACGATGTGGAGCAGCACAAATGTGAATGCGCGTGGTGAAGCCCTACTCGAATATCGAGCGACTACCAATTTGGAGATTCTGAAAAGGGGAACGGAACCAACATTCGTCAATCGCATTCGACAGGAAGTGATTGACGTCACGTTGGCGACGAGATGTATCTTCAGGAGCATCAAGGACTGGAGGGTATCGGAAGACATTTCGGTGTCAGATCACCGAATGATCAGGTTCAGCATCCACGCTGAGGTAAAGGAGGCTCCACTACGACGAAACCCTAGAGCGACCAATTGGGAGACCTTCCTAGAGGTTCTCTCGAGGAACGCAGGGAAATATGTGGAGATCCGCTAAAAGGAACAACTGGATCAGGAGGTAGACACACTTGGCAATACATTGACCAAGGTGTTTGGAGAAACATGTCCCTTGAGAGCGGCACCAACTCGCCGCGTATGGTGGTGGAACCAAGCTCTAAAGGAACTGAGGAAAGCGACCAGGAAAGCGCACAACAAAGCGACTAAGACATGTGATGAAGGGGCGTGGTGTGAATATAAATCCGCGAGGAAGGAGTTTGAAAAGGAGTTGAGAAAAAGTAAGAGAAACAGCTGGAGAACCTACTGTGGAGAAATTAACTCCCTAACGGAATCAGCCAGACTCATTAGTATTCTGAGCAACGAGGTAGAAGGTACCGCAACAACCTTGAAGAGGGCAGATGGCACTTGGACAACATCCTCTGAAGATTCGCTCAGACATCTTCTGGAGGTACACTTCCCGGGAGGAGCCGGTGTTGACCGGCCGGCTCCGCAAGTACAGCTGGTCCCACTGGAGGACTGACAGCTGGCGGAGAGGGTCGTTACCGATGGCGCCATAGCCTGGGCAGTGAATGAGTTCAAATCATTTGAGGCAGCAGGTCCTGACGGAATTTTTCCGGCAATGCTTCAGAGGGGCCTGAGACTAATCACCCCGGTATTGGGAGGGATTTTCCGGGCTAGTCTGGCGCTGGGATATGTTCCGACAGCCTGGAAATCAGCAAGAGTAGTCTCTATCCCAAAAATGGGAAAAAAGGAATACACAGTAGCAAAGTCTTTCAGACCCATTAGTCTAACATCCTTCCTGCTCAAAGCGCTGGAGAGGGTGGTGGACAGTGTTGTGTAGTATATATTTGGCAACACTGTATCAGGGCCAGAGGCATAGTTGAGTTGGTAATAAATCCAGTTGATCTTTAACTCGCGTATTATTAACATACCTTTATTAACATATACAACATGGCGCAGTCGGTGAAAAAGAGTACCGAAAAATAAAAAGTAACAAAAACGTAACTCAATAGCAGTGAACGGCTGTGAAAGTCAAACACTCACGTGAAGTGAAGAATTAATTGAAAATGGGAGATTTTAGAGGAATAAGTCCAATGCCGATGACCGGCAACTTGGCGGAAAATTGGAAGATGTGGAGGCAGCGGTTTGAAAATTATTTAGTGGCTTCGGAAATGAAGAAAAAGGAACAGCCTACACAAATCGCCCAACTATTACATTACATCGGAGAGGAAGGGTTTGTCATCTATAATTCGTTCACCTTTGCAGCTGGAGAAGATACGAAATTGAATGAAATATTGAAAAAGTTCGACGATTATTTTTTGCCGAAAAAAAACTTGTCGTACGAGCGCTTCAAGTTCTTCACACGTAAACAAATGCCTGGAGAAAGTATCGAACAGTTCGTGATAGATTTGAAAAATAAATCAACAAACTGTGAGTTTGGCAATTTGAAAGAAAGCCTAGTGAAGGACTTATTTACATGCGGGCTTCAAGACGTGTCTTTACGTGAGAAATTGTTGCAAGATGATGACCTCACATTAGATGAAGCAGTGAAGAAATGTATTTCGGTAGAGATGTCACGTGAACAATCATCACAAATGAGCTTGACTACTACTACACTACCTGTCAATGCTGTTCACAAAGGATTCCAGAGTCCCAGAAGTAATGTACCATCAAAATACAGTGATTTCCGGGACACAAATTTCGGCAGAGGTCGTTATGGGCCTGTGTCTTTCCAGCCCGACTCTCAAAATCAACATAATGTATATCAACAAAATACATTTCAACAGAATGCAGTTCAACAAAGAAGTAGGAGTTCATCATGCTATCGCTGTGGAAAATCTCATCCTAGGAATAACTGTCCAGCAATGGGTAAAAGATGCCTGCACTGTGGTATTGCAAATCATTTTTCAAGTGTGTGTAATAATAAAAAAGTGTATACTGTGTCATACAGTGAAGTGGAACAAGGAGATGATGAAAATGTTGAAAATCTTTCGAATTTATTGGTAATAGATGAAATCCAGATCAATGTGCTAGATAAACAGAGTTGGTATGTAAATCTGTTGATAAATGGTGAGTTTCACATTGATTTCAAACTCGATACAGGAGCGATGGCCAACTGTTTGTCAGTTGACGATTTTCAAATGTTGAAAATATCTGAAGAGAACTTGAACAAAACTGATATGAAACTTACGTCATATACAAATAATGTGGTGCCAGTCCTCGGAAAATGTTACCTAAATTGTTCCTACAAAAATAGTAACTATTGTTTAGAATTTTATGTTGTAAAATCAAAATAAAAATCTCTTCTTGGACTTGATTCATGCAAAAGCCTGAATTTGATCAAGAAAGTAGATTCGATAGACAGACCATCATCAAGAGAAAATTTAGATTTTGGGGAATATAATAAACTTTTAGAGCCATATGTAAGGTTGTTTGAAGGAATTGGTTGTTTATCTCAGAAGTATCACATATTGTTGAAAGAAAATCATAGACCAGTTGTGAATCCAACTAGAAAAGTACCTTTACCATTGCTACCACAATTGAAAAGTACATTGAAAGAATTAGAAGAAAAAAAAATTATAAAAAAAATTGATGAGCCTACTAATTGGGTAAACTCCTTAGTTATTGTAAAAAAAGCTGATAATTCTTTGAGATTGTGTTTGGACCCGACTCACTTAAATACCGCCATAAAAAGGGAATATTTCGTATTGCCAACCTTAGATGAAATCACTGCAAAACTTGCAGGTGCAAGATATTTTAGCACTCTTGATGCAAATAGTGGATTTTGGCAGATAGCTTTGGACGAGGAAAGTTCTAAGTTATGTACATTTTCAACTCCATTTGGGAGATTCTGTTTTCTCAGACTCCCCTATGGCATTTCATCTGCTCCTGAGGTTTTCCACAAACGGTTTAAAAATATTTTCGAATCAGAAGGGGTGGATTTGTACATTGACGATATAATTGTATGGGGAGAAACTAAGGAAATTCATGATAAGAGATTATTGTCAGTACTACAAAAGGCAAAAACTAATAATATAACTTTCAATCGGAATAAATGTAAATTTGGATTATCAGAAATCAAATATATGGGCCACAAGTTGACAAGAAATGGAATTTCACCAGATGAGAAAAAAATCAGTGCAATAAAAAACATGACCAATTCAAAAGACAAAACAGAAACACAAAGGTTTTTAGGCATGATAAATTATGTAGGTCGTTTCTTGCCAAATTTGTCTATTTTAAATTCACCATTGAGAAATTTGTTAAAAAAAGATAGTGAATTCATATGGGATGAAAATCACACAAGAGCATTCAATGAACTCAAGGACAAACTAACACAACAACCAATTCTTCAATATTTTGATGTAAATAAGCCCACAACAATATCAGTTGATGCATCTAAAGATGGGTTAGGGGCAGTTTTATTGCAAAATAATCTTCCCTGTGCATATGCATCTAAAAGTTTATCTGAAAACCAACTAAACTGGGCACAAATTGAAAAAGAGCTAGCAGCTGTTGTTTTTGGCTGTGAAAAATTCTCACAATATGTTTATGGCAAAGAGTTTGTTGTTGAAACAGATCACAGACCATTGATATACATATTTAAAAAACCACTAGCTTCATGCCCTGCACGGTTACAAAAGATGCTGCTTCAATTGCAAAAATTCAGTATAATTTTGAGATATAAACCAGGAAAAGATTTGTTTATCGCAGATGCCTTATCCAGAGCATCTGAAAAAAATCCCAGTGATGAATTCAATTTTGACATGAACTCTCAAGTCTGTGTTGTTGATCTGTCTATCGATTTTACAGAAGAAAAACTTAAAGAATACCAAGAAGACACAGAGAATGATGAAATTTTGAAAAAACTTCGTGAATTTGTAAAAACTGGATGGCCAAAAAGTATCAAAAAAGTTCCTTTCGATTTACGAAACTATTTTAAATTTAGACATGAGATAGTTGAAAATGATCAATCATTATTTAAAGATGATAAGCTGATTGTACCTCAAACAAAAAGAAAAGAAATAATTAACAAAATACATTATAGTCACATGGGCATTGTTAAGAGCAAAAATAGGGCTGCGGAATCTTTTTTTTGGCCTGGTATGCCAACCCACATTGAAGATGTCATATCAAATTGTAAAATTTGTTTGCAGAACCAAAACAATGATTGTAGAGAGACACTAATGTGTCATGAAATACCTGAGAGGCCCTGGGTAAAAATAGGGTGTGATATTCTTTATATGGGTCGAGAAATGTTCCTTCTAGTGATAGACTATTATTCAAAGTGGGTTGAGCTTCTTCCATTGACCCAAAATGCACATTCCCAAACTGTTATTAAACATCTAAAAATAATGTTTTCTAGATTAGGAATTCCATCAATTGTAATAAGTGATGGTGGACCCCAATTTGATTGTGTACATTTCAAAAATTTTGCTAAAGAATGGAATTTTGAACATATTCTAACTAGCCCCCGTAATCCTCAATCAAATGGCCAAGTTGAGAGAGCAAAGCAGACTTTCAAAAAACTCATAGGTGAAGCGTACACGGATAAAACAGATTTAGATTTGGTTTTATTGAACTATAGAAATACCCCTATAGACAGTCTGAAATACTCGCCGTCTGAATTACTTATGTCTCGGAAGTTGCGTGATCTATTACCAATCACTAATGATCAACTACAGCCAAAACTTATCAACTATGAGAAATACAATACAAAAATCATCGAAAAACAGCAAAAACAGAAACATTATTACAACAAAGGAAAGAAGAATTTGAGTAATTTGAATTATAATCAGAAAGTCAGGTTTCAAAAAAGTCCTTGTTCAAGTTGGTCATTTGGTAGGATTACTGAACAGATTAGGCCTAGAACTTACAAACTTGCATCAGAGAATGGTGGACAACTTGTATGCAATAGAAAATTCATCGAAATTGTACCTGATAATGATCCACCAACAGAGAATTCACCAGTTGACAAAAGTACAAATGATGACTTGGGTAACGGTATTGATGTAGGTCAGGGTGTAGGTCCTTGTACCAGCAGTGGTAGAGTTGTTCGAAAACCAGACAGGTTAACATATGATTTTTTCAAACAAAATGGGTAATGAAAATTAAACAGTTATGTTTATACAGTATAGTGTTCAGTTAAAAAGGTATAGGGTATAGCTATAAGGTATTATTATCATATTATTATCATATTACAATTTTATTTGTAACAAATTATATAATTAAGGAAGATGTTGTGTAGTATATATTTGGCAACACTGTATCAGGGCCAGAGGCATAGTTGAGTTGGTAATAAATCCAGTTGATCTTTAACTCGCGTATTATTAACATACCTTTATTAACATATACAACAGACAGGTTCCTGCTAGAGGGGCCCCTGATGGCGAGCCCCTTTCACAGGAACCAACATGCATACAGAGAGGGGAGGTCGGCTGAAACGGCCCTCCATGCTGTAGTGCGAAGGATCGAAAGGACATTAGAATTCAAAGAGATAACGCTGGGGGTGTTCTTCGACATAGAGGGGGCCTTCGACAAGGCAAGGACAGACACTATACAGGCAGCACTACAGGCCAGAGGAACTCCTCTGCTGGGTAGTATCGTCACTGACTAGTAGAAAGGTAGAAGTAGTTCAGGGAGACCATAGATTGAGTACGGTGGTTGATGGGGGCTGTCCCAAGGGAAGTTGCCTTTCTCCCCACCTATGGTGCTTGGTCATGGATGAACTCCTGTGCAGGCTCACATAAGAAGGTTTCGAGGCCACATACGCAGACGATGGATTGGTTCTGGTGACCGGCCGATTCCTAGGGGTTGTCTGTGAGCGTATGCAGGTAGTCTGCAGGCTAATCGAAAGATGGTGTGATGAAGCGGGGCTCTCTGTCAATCCGACAAAAACAGAGATGATCCTTTTCACCAACCGAAGGAGAATGGACGGGTTTAAACCACCTATTATGTTTGGCCGAGATTTGGAGTAAGTCCAACAGGTCAAATACCTAGGTGTCGTCTTGGACCCAAGACTCTCATGGAGGCTACACGTAGATAGGATCGTGCAAAAGTCGGTGGCAATTCTTTGGCAGTTGAGGAGGGTCGTTGGGAGAACTTGGGGTATTAACCCCGAGATTATGCGCTGGCTATACACAGCGGTCGTAAGACCAAAGATTCGGTATTGATCAGCTGTGTGGTGGCCAGGTGCAGAAACCAGCACAATTAGTCGAAAGCTCAGTAGAGTTCAGAGAATGGCCTGCCTGGCGATCACAGGAGCAATGAGGACGACGCCAACTGCAACGCTGGAGGTACTGCTGGGGCTGCCGCCGCTTCCAATCTGGAAGAACGCTCAAAATAGGCTGAGATAGAATAGAAGGTTCACACTCACTATTCCAAGCAGGGAACAATGGGAAGAGAACAGAGTGGAATTCCGCCCGGGGAGTCTAGTATGTTATACGGACAGATCGCGCCTAACTGACAAACAGGACTCAGGTGCAGGAATTTACCTAGGAGGAATAGGCATAAGGGAGAGCTACGCTCTTGAAAATTATACCACAGTTTTCCAGGCCGAGGTCTTTGCCATTCTGTCAGTAGCGGAGAGGCAAGAGGTGAAAGAGGGGCCAGATCAGAAGATTTACATCTGCTCGGATAGTCAGGAGGCTCTCAGGGCTGTCTGCTATCCTAAACCAAGCTCAGCTTTGGTGCAGGAATGTATCGATGCTCTTGAGAAACTAGCTGAACAAAAGGAAGTCGAACTAGTATGGGTTCTGGGGCACAGGGGGGTGCCCGGGAACGAGGTGGCCGACGAGCTGGCTAGAATCGGATCCGCGACACCGTTCTGGGGACCAGAGCCTGCACTGGACATAACAAAAAGCCAAACTTCGTCTGCCCTCAACAAATGGGCGGACGAGGCACTAGAATTATATTGGAGGCGTATAGGCGGCTGCAGGCATTCGAGAGACCTGGTGGCCGGTCCAAGCAAGTCCAGGACGGCTTGATTACTGGGCAGGGATAGCCAAGTCCTGCGCCTTCTTATAGGGATACTGACAGGGCACAACAGGTTACGCGGAGACCTATCACTCATAGGTGTGGAAGATAGTCCCACTTGCCGTGAATGCGGAGAAGATGAGGAGACATCACTTCACTTCCTCGGAGAGTGTGAGGCGTATGGAAGGATGAGATCCGAAATCTTTGGAGTAGATAGACTTCAACAGGATGATTTGGTCGAATTAGAGTGAACGGACATCCTGACTTTCATCAGAAGGACGGAAAGGTTCGAAAAGGACAACTAGAGGGAGAATGTGTAGATATGTGGAGAGCACGGGTTGGCAAAAAGGGCCCATGGGGGCCTACTTGCCTGGCTACAGCCTCCCCACAATACTACTACTACTACTACCATAGCTGGAGTTGTCAAGATGATATGACGTTTTGTTGAAGTAAATAAGTTTTGTCTTGTCAGAGCATTATATTTTTCGTCCAACTACAGTTGTACTCATTAAAACGGTTTACTACTGTTGTTTGATTCATTTAGCGACCAAAATGCAAGAGGTTATGTGCTCAGTTCGATAAACTGCGTGCGGTCGTTTTTTGGAAATCTTGGTGACCAATTTTCGATTCTGTTCTTCATGATTCCCGTCATCGTCGTGTTCGAGTTCGCTATCTCGAAATGGAATATGCGAAAGGAATCAAACCGTTAATGGGAGCAGAAGATTGGCCATTCTGGAAGGATCGCATAATAATTGATGTTTTGGAATTGTTCAATGTAGTAGGAATCATTGAAGGAACCAAAGAAAAGCCAATTCTTTCGGAACCTCCAACAAAAGTCCAGCAAGATTCACTTGAGGCATACAACAAATCAGCTGCTCAAGCGAAAATAGTCATATCACAATGTGTTAGTGATGAACTGCATCAACGAATATCAGGAAGATTATCAGCAAAGGAAGCGTGGGACATGCTAGTCGAACAGTTTGATGATAAAGCTGAAGATAAGTTATTTCGTCAATGTATTGATTTCTTCAGTATGGAATGGGATGAAACCGAAGATGCCCGTTCCGTATTATCGCGAGTGAAGAATCAACATCGTGACTTCGCTGCTGGTCTGAAAACACGAGATATTGAAACAGTTGAAGCTTTTCTCGAGCTATTGTTCGTTTCGAAAGTATCACACGTTCTTCCTAAGCGATTTGAGTCGTTGAAATCATGTTACTCACCCATGAAAACAAACGAAAATAAATCAGTCGAAGATCTTTCGTCAGCTCTAATCCTTCATGAGCGTATCGTAACACCTGCTTCGTAATCAGGTGATGCCCTTTACACCAAAAGTGTATTAGTACCGAAGAAAAAGAAGAATAAAATCAAACAGCACCAACTGCAAGTACTGCAACCTGAAAGGTCACTAGCTTCGACAGTGCCCAAGATGGAAAGCAGACGGTAAACCGTCGTATCCAGCGCGTGCTAGCGAATCTAGTACAGCTTCGACGACTGACTCTGTGGGTGGATCGAGTAGCTCACATGCAGTCGTGACTGAAACTCGTAATGCGCTGATTTCCATTAGTAGTGACATAAATATGGCAACCACAAACGATCAGTGGTGGATTGACAACGGTGCTACTCGTCATTTAACTTCGAATTTAAAATGGTATACCGATTTCAAACCGTCTCCTGAGAATTTCAATGCTACTGTTAAAGCTGCGGGAAAGATGGAGATCGAAGCATTCGGAAGTGGGAGAATCGAAGTGGCTAACTACGTCAACGGCAAGTTGAGAACATTCATGCTCAAAGACGTGTGGTGTTGCGGAAGAAGACCCTGTGTACATTGAGTTTCTACAAACCGAAGTAGCTGATGTCAAGATTTTTGGAATTTGAGTTGATTATTGTCAAGAAACTGTCATAGTTTTGCAATTTTATATTCTACCAGAATATAGTTCATTTCACTCGTTTTATTTATTCAATTTGCTCCTACGTGACCTTACAACGGGTAGTTGAAGGTTCCGTTACATTTTGGCGACCGTGACAGGACCTTTACCTTTGAATGATGGAGAAATTGAAGAGAACTTTGGATATTCAGAGAAGTGCTTTTCTGAGGATCTACGAGAAGGTGATTGAAGAACTGGACGTTGCAGAACCCGACATGTTGGACATCCAAGGTTATCTTAAAGTCCTAGACCAGAAGATCGACACAGTTAACGAAGTTAGTAGACAGCTACTCGATCTCATGCTTGATTCCGAGTCTTCGAATGAAGATATAGATGCTGAAGTTGTTGAAGCCGATGACTTACTAGCCAGGTATTCTAGACTTGAGTTGAAAGTGGAAAGGAGCCTGAATAATAGTCATTCTGACTCGAGTTCTAATCAACAGAAACGTCAATTAAAACTTCCAAAAATTGAATTGAAGAGATTTGGTGGAGAAATGAAAGATTGGGTTCTATTTTGGAGTCAATTTCGTAGAATTCATGAAGATGATTCATTAGATGAAGAAGACAAATTTCAGTATCTTATTCAGGCTACCGTTCAAAAATCAAGAGCTCGTCAGTTGGTGGAGAGTTACCCTCCAAGTTCCGATAATTATCCAAAGGTCATCGAAAGTCTCAAGTCTCGTTTTGGTCGCGATGATTTGTTAGTTGAATATTATATTCGCGAACTTTTGAAACTAATTTTGAATAATCTCAACCATAAAGTTCATCTAAGTACTTTATATGACCGAATGGAGTCACAACTGAGAGCACTAGAAACTCTAGGTGTAACGTCAGACAAATGTGCAGCGATGCTCTATCCTTTGGTGGAATCATGTCTTCCTGAGGACATTTTACGTGCTTGGCAGAGAAGTAATCATTATGATTCGGATTCCACTCTTAAAAGTCGTCTTGATAGGCTTATGGGATTTTTGAAAAAAGAGATTGAAAATGAGGAAAGAATTTCATTAGCTGTAACAGGTTTTGATACAAATGAGAAGACAAAGAAAATCTCCAAAGATAATATTGTTCCAACGGCTGCAGGTTTGATAAATCATAAAAATGTACCTAAATGTGTATTTTGTAAGAAATCACATACTAGTGATATTTGTACTGAAGCAGATAAATGGCCACATCAGCAAAAATTAAAAGTACTATCAGATAACGGATGTTGTCATTCATGTCTTAAGTTTGGACATTTAGCAAAAAGATGCTATGTCAGAATAGTATGTTCGAAATGTAAAGGAAAACATGCCACTTTGATGTGTCAAAGGAACCTTGAAAATAATAAAGTAATTCCGAGTTCTAATATTTCTGACGATCAATGCGTGGTTGAAAATCTCTTCAATAATTCATATCATGAGATTTTTTTGCAAACTCTGGTAGTGAAATTAGTAGGAAAAAATAAGACGCGCTGTATTCGAGTTATTTTTGATACTGGGTCTCAGAGGTCTTATATAAGCAAGTATGCAGCTATCGAGATGGACTTCGAACCAGTTAGAAAAGAGAAAATGAAACATGACTTATTTGGGGGTTCAAATACGGAAAATGTCGATCATATTTGTTATAAAATCAATTTGAAAAATTTGAATGAGAAATACATGTGTAATTTTGAAGCCCTGAATCAAAATGTGATATGCAACAATATCAGTCCTGTACGAGACGGTTCTTGGAAATCTGAACTTGATCAGTTAGGGATCAATGTCAGTGATACGAAAGATGGGCCAATCGAAGTTTTGATAGGTGCTGATGTTGCCGGCAAATTATTCACTGGGCGAAAATATACATTGAAATGTGGTTTGGTGGCAATGGAGACTTCTCTAGGGTGGATAGTAATGGGGAAAGTTATGGATATCGAAATTCCTAGGTCATCTACGATGATAGCATCTTCATTATTTTGTAAAAATGATTCAGTCGCTGATTTGTGGAGTTTAGATATATTAGGTATTGAGGATCCCGCTGAGAGGAGATCTAAAGAAGATCACGAGCTTGATATCCTGAAGAAATTTCATGATTCTATCACAATTAATGAGGAAGGTAGGTATGAGGTTAATTTGACTTGGATTGATGGTCATCCTCCGCTACCGAGTAATTTTCATATTGCTAAGAGAAGACAAGATAATCTGTCGAAAATTTTAGAAAAAGATGGATATTATCAGTTATATAATCAGGTATTCAAAGAATGGTTGGCTGAAGGCGTGATCGAAGAAGTACCAGAAGAAGAACTTCAAAAGGATGGACATTATTTGCCCCATAGGCATGTCATCAAATTGAGTAGCGCTACAACAAAATTGAGGCCAGTATTCGATGCTTCCGCGAAAGAAAAGAATCAGACTTCCTTGAATCATTGTTTGGAAAAAGGTGTGAATTTAATTGAATTGATTCCATCAATACTGATTCGTTTCAGACTCTCGAAGATAGGAATTATCTCAGATATTCGAAAAGCATTTCTTCAAATTAGTTTAAAAGTTGGGATAGAGACTTCCTGAGGTTTTTATGGTACGATGAAAATGGTACAATGATAACTTTTCGCCATACGAGAGTAGTTTTCGGTGTGACTTGCAGTCCTTTCATATTGGGAGCTGTTATAGAATTTCATCTGAGAAAATCACTGGAAAATATTTCCAATAATTTATATTGTTTTTCGAACGTAGAGAAACTTCTCAAAAGTTTTTATGTTGATAACTGCGTTACAAGCGTAGATACTGAAGAGGAACTTTATAAATTCATTGAAGATTCAACATTACTGATGTCTGAAGCTAAATTCGATTTGAGGTTGTGGGAGTATACAGTATTGAATTCCTCGAAAGAAAATGACACGCAAAGTAGTGTATCTCCGGTTTTGGGATTGAATTGGAATCGGGAAAATGATACTTTGAAATTGAATTTTGATTGGTTCAAAACTGCAACATATGATGTGATAACAAAAAGAATCATTTTATCAGTTGCACACAAACTTTATGATCCAATTGGTTTTTCCAGTCCTGTTCAGCTCAGTCCAAGAATACTTCTACAAAAAACTTGGCTATTGAAGTTGGGCTGGGATAAAGAGGTTCCTGAAGAGATAAAAATCGCATTTATAAACTGGTTAAATGAACTGCCCATATTGATGAATTTAGAAATTCCTAGATGGTTTTTAGAATCCCAACACTCTGAGAATTGGAGCATTCATTTATTTTGTGACGCAAGTTAAGAAGCATATGCATCAGTTATATTTTTGAGAGTTGAATCCTCCAGAGGCGTGAAAGTACAATTAATTCAAGCTTCAAGCCAAGAACAGGATCTCTCCTTTGAAGAAATTGACAATTCCAAGAATGGAGTTACTTGCAGCCACGATAGGATCTAGATTATTGGCGTCAGTTCTCGAAGATATTGAGAGGACTGATCTGAAAATATATTGTTGGACTGATTCGACCACTGTACTGGGATGGATCAAGAGAAATGATTTATGGAAACCTTTCGTTTGGAACAGAGTTTCTGAAATAAGAAAATTAACAAACAGAGAAAACTGGTATCATGTACCTGGGGACATGAATCCTGCAGATTTGCCATCAAGAGGATGTTCACCGAAACAGCTACTTTCTTCTCGTTGGTGGGAAGGTCCAACGTGGCTTCTTAGTAATGATGATTTTCCTTCTCAACAATATGAAATATCTGAGGAAGATATTATAAATGGAAGGAAAAAAGATTCAGTATCCTCTTTAATGTCACATCAGCAGGACAGCAGTTATTTATATCGTTATTTCTCTAAATATAAAGACATTGTCAAGCTTTGTGGATGGATTGGTCGATTTATTCATAATTGTCGTTTTACTAAAGAGCGAAAAACAGGCAGCTTATCCTTGACAGAATATGAAGAAGCCGAAAATATGCTGATTATAATTATCCAAAAGGAAAGTTGTGATGGCGTTAAGGACAAAAGACTCAATTCTATTTGTCCTGTCAAAGACGAGAATGGAGTGATAAGGATTCAGACTAAGCTTACCCAAAGAGAAGATCTCAAGGATTTCGTATATCCAATATTATTACCTTCCAGACATCCTGTAGTTGAGCGATTGATTCGAGATTGTCATCTTGACAACTGTCATGTTGGACTTCAAGGATTACTTTGTATATTGAGAGAACGGTTTTGGGTACTGAATGGCCGAAAATCCGTGAGATCAATCATTTCTAAATGTGTGAAATGTCGAAGGTTCGACTCGAGAAAACTAGATAACATTTCTACAGGACTTCCTCACTCACGTGTACGCGATGCAGCTATTTTTGAAATAATTGGTATCGATTTCACTGGACCGTTATTTCTTAGGAACAATGAAAAAGTATGGGTGTGCTTATTCACTTGTGCCGTTTTTAGAGCTGTTCATTTAGAACTAGTGACTTCTCTCTCAACGGATGCTTTCATACAAGCTTTCCGAAGATTTGTTTCCAGAAGAGGTCGACCTGCGATAGTTTACAGCGATGATCTTACTAATTTTGTTGGTGCTGAAAATCTCATCAGCAAAATTGATTGGAATACCATCAAATCATACAGTACTGTTCAGCATATAGACTGGAGGTTTAATCCAGCAACAGGAGCTTGGTGGGGCGGATGGTGGGAGAGACTTATACGCATTTTGAAACAATTGTTGAGGAAAACATTGGGAAAGACGTCGCTGAATTATGAAGAATTTTCATCTTTGATTTGTGATTGTGAATCAATAATGAATTCTAGACCTCTGACCTATGTATCTGAAGATAACAATGATTTGATTCCTCTGACCCCTGCGATGTTTCTTCAAGAAAATAAAGAAGTTGGTACTCCAGATTTGGATAAAATTGATGAACATTTTATGAAAAAACATTTCAAATATCGTCAAAACCTGAGAGAACAGCTGAAAATGAGATTCCGAATCGAATATTTGAGCACGTTGTTGATGAAACCAAAGAAAATTATGACACATGAATTTAAAGTGGGAGATGTATTTTTGATCGAGAACGACAACAAGAAAAGACTTGATTGGCCTTTGGGTAAAATAGTGGAGGTTTTTCCTGGCAAGGATGGAAGGATACGTGTGGTGAAAGTCAAAACATCAACGGGAACATTGATACGTCCAATCCAAAGACTTTACCCATTAGAAAGTGGAATTGAGTACAAAAATATTAGACTCGAGTCAGAAAAGGCTATTGATGTGAAATCTACGTGTGAGACAATGGAAGGAAGCGATGAATCGGAAAAGGAGACCGAACGAGAAGAAGATCCGATAGTCGGCGCACAAGATAGTGAAGAGACTGAAGAAAGGACTTCTAGATTTGGAAGAAAACTTCGACCCCCTACCAGGTTTTCTCCGACGTAATCGAAATTGAGTCACTTTTGTTGAACAGTGACTCAAGGTGGGAGGATGTTGCGGAAGAAGACCCTGTGTACATTGAGTTTCTACAAACCGAAGTAGCTGATGTCAAGATTTTTGGAATTTGAGTTGATTATTGTCAAGAAACTGTCATAGTTTTGCAATTTTATATTCTACCAGAATATAGTTCATTTCACTCGTTTTATTTATTCAATTTGCTCCTACGTGACCTTACAACGGGTAGTTGAAGGTTCCGTTACATGTGGTATGTTTCCACTATTTCACGAAATCTTGTCTCCGTCCTTGCAGCCCATGATAGAAATCCTGGCAGTAAGTTTGAATCAACGGATACGAATGTCGATTCAGTATCAAGAATCAGATGATATTCGAGGGAATTCGAAGCCCAGGTGGCACACTATATCGCGCTACATTCCATACTTTGCCGCCAGCAGAGGTTTGTGCAGGTGTGACTGAACACGATCAGACACTTCAGCTTTACTATCAACGTTGGGGTCATATGGACAAGCGCTACGTCCGAGCAAAGCTTAATTCTGAATTGGGAATAAAACTGCCTATCGACGATAGGCTTTGTTAACCATGCCAATTCGGCAAGGCACACCGATTAGCATTCGGTACTCGAAATCAAGCTTCTGCATCTGGTGACCTGTTATCCGGTGATGTTTGCGGGCCATTTGATCAATCTTTCAATGGTCGTCGTTACTTGATCGTTATCAAGGACCATTATCCAAGGTACCGTTACTGTTTCGTTGCACGAGAGAAATCTGCGGTCATGGAAGATCTCCGTGAAGTACTGGCCAAAGCTCGTACTCTTGGTATCCACGATAAAGAGTTCCTCAGCGACAATGGTCGAGAGTTTGACAACAACGAAGTACGTGAGATTCTTCAAGAATATGGAGTGAACCAACGACTGACGGCACCGTACACTCCTGAGCAGACCGGGGCTGTTGAGCGAGAAAAATCGAACAATCGTGGAGATGGCTCGTACCTTCAAATATTCAAATCCTGATATAGATTTTCCTGGAGCAATCTTGGCTGCTTGGCTCGTCGTTACAGCTGGATATATTCTCAATCGTGTAGAAAAATCTTCAGTTACGGATAAGACGCCATCAGAACTCTGGTTTGGTCTGAAGCCAAGAATCAAACATATGCGTATTGTGCGCTCGAAATGCTACGTACACATTCCGGTGCAGAAGAGACGAAAAATGGATAGGCTTTGGTTGGCTACCTGTTTGGATATGACGGGGATGAACGATATAGAGTCTACATTCCTGAGAAGGGAGATATCGTGGTCTCACGTGATTTTGTCTTTCTCGAGAGGGTCAATGACTGTGATGAACGGATATCCTGGCCAATCGATGAAGACCATAGTGCTGGAAAAGTAGACAGCCGCATAACCAAAGAAGAGGCAATCAACGAGCCGAATCTTGTCACAGATCGTTCTGAAAAGGATTTCAGCGAAGAAGAGTCAGCAGAGTCGAATACCGAAACCAACGTCCAGTTACAAACACATAGGAAGTCGTCTAGGGAAAGAAAGCGTCCTGGTTGGTTCAAAGACTATGATACACAAGATAGTGAAGAAGTGTTTTTCACTGAAGATGCGCCATTGACCTTCGATGAAGCTCTTCACAAAGGAAATAGGAACGAATAGAAACTAGCCATGAACACGGAAATCAAATCAATGCATGACAACAATGCATGGGAGTTGATGGATTTGCCTTCGGGAAAGAGAGCTATCAACAACAAGTGGGTTTTTCGTATCAAGCGTGATCCTGACGGAAGCACTGACAAGTATCGCGTGAGATTGGTCATCAAAGGATGCGCTCAACGACCCGGGATAGACTACGCAGACACTTTCAGTCCAGTAGCTCGATTGGAAGTAATACGTTCTCTGCTGTCTATTCCAGCCGTGAAGGAAATGGTTCTTAGGCAATTCGATGTCTCCACGGCATTTTTGTATGGTGACGTGGATAAGGAAATCTTTATAAAGCAGCCTGAGGGTTATTCTGATGGAACTAATCGAGTTTGTCGTCTCAAACGAAGACTGTATGGACTGAAGCAGGCTCCGCGCTGCTGGTATAAGAAATTTGACAACTTCATGTTAAATTTGGAGTTCCAGCGGAGTCTCGAAGATCCATGTATTTATATTCGCAAAAAACCAACAGGAAAAATCATTCTTGTACTATAGGTTGATGATGGTTTGGTTGCAGCGACGAGTCATTTCGAATCAGACTCATTCATCGAACAGCTGCGATCACGATTCAAGATTGTAGCCAATTAGGTGTCATATTTCCTTGGACTTGAGATCGAACGGAATGGTGATGACATCGTAATCAGTCAATCGGCATTCATCAGGAAGATCCTCGATCGATTCAACATGGAAGGTTGCAATCCAGCTCTAACTCCTATGGAGAAACTCAACGCCGTTCGGCTGTTGGTGCCTTACTTTACGTGGCACTCGTTTTGATATTGCTTTCAGCGTGAGCGTTTTGTCACATCGGCTGGAAAACCGTACAGCTGATGATGTGATACGAGTGAAACGCGTTATCCGCTACATTGCGGAAACCATTAACTTGAAGTAGATATATCGCTCCAACCCAAAGACGCATCTTCTGGAATGCTACAGCGACGCTGATTTTGCTGGCTGTCCAGACACAAAGCGCTCCACTAGTGGAGTAGTCCTCAAGTTTGCTGATGCAGCCATCACTTGGTTGAGTCGTCGTCAATAAGTGGTTAGTGACTCTACGTGCGAAGCAGAGATTGTTGCGGCTAACCTCGGGTCGAAAGAGACTATTTGGATCTCTCGCCTATTTAAAGAGTTGGCAGGGTTGTCTGCGACTCCTGTTCTTCGTATAGACAATGAATCAGCCAAGAGATTAGCCGACAATCCTGAATTTCACTTTCGTACTAAGCATATTCAGCGGAAGTATCTATTCATCAGAGATCGAATCAAAAATGAATGCTGACCGTCGAACATATCAGCACTGAACAGCAACTGGCAGACATATTCACGAAACCCTTGCCTCGTCCTCGTCTTCACGATACGCGCCAGGGACTTGGTCTAGTTGACTGCGACAATCAAAAATAAGGGAAAGTGTTGAAGTTCAGTTATTTTTCAGTGTCGGGTCTGTATTCATTTGTATCCTCGGTACCATTAGAGTCACTGGTACCATAGCTGGAGTTGTCAAGATGATATATGACGTTTTTTTGAAGTAAATAAGTATTGTCTTGTCTCGTGGTCTTGTCAGAACATTATATCTTTCGTCCAACTACAGTTGTACTCATTAAAACGGTTTACTAATGTTGTTTGATTTATTCAGCGACCAAAATGAGGCAGAAGAATAAGTCGAGGCAATCCAGAATGCACAACAACCTTCGAATAAAACTAAGATCAGAGCATTTATAGGTTTGGTGAATTATTACGCAAGATTTTTGGAAAATTTTAGCCGTAAAATAAATCCTTTGAATAACTCACTCAAAGATAACGTCAGATTCAAATGAGACACCCAGTGTCAAGAAGCTTTCGAGTTAATTAAGAAAGAGATTCAACCTGAACGAGTTTCAGCTCATTTTGATCCATCAGTGTATTTAATTCTTGCTATAGATGCTAGCCCTTACGCTGTGGGTGCAGTTTCGTCTCATGTATTCTCAGATGGAAGTGAACATCCGATTCAATTCACCTCACAAACTTCATCTAGCGTTCAACAAAGGTATGGCCAAATTGAAAAGGAGGTATACAGCATAATTTTTAGAGTTGAAAAATTTTATTATCACCTTTACGGTAGAGTTTTTACAATTTTTACATATAGTTAACCATTATTGCATATTTTTTCTCCTTCAAAGAGTATTTCTACATTGATTGCTACACGTATGTCACATTATGCAATATCTTTACAATTTTTTCAATGCAAGATCGAATACAAAAATGAAAAGCTAAATGCTTATGCTGATGCAATGTCCAGATCACCTGTGAATAGTTCACAACTGGATATCTACGATGAAACTGATGAGTTTGAAATTACTCAGATTGAAACTCTCTCTATATCAATGGGAGACTATACGCTCATGAAACGATTCAAGATACTACTTTGACAAATTCACTTGAATTCCTGAGAACAGGCATGCAGTTAAATCGTAATGATCGGTTCAAAGCAAACGAATCAGAGTTTTCACTTCAAAATGGTTGCATTTTCCGAGACCAACAAGTATTTATTCCTAAGATTTTACGCAAAAAGATTTTGAATGAGTTACATGTTGCACATTTTGGTTTGTTCAAAATGAAAGCATTGGCAAGAAGTTATTGTTGGTAGCCAGGTATTACAGATGATCTTGAAGATTTGGTAAAAAACTGTGCAGAATGTAACAAATTCAAAAATAATCCGGCTGTTGTGACTATTCATCCGTGGAAACAAGATAAAGAAACATTTCAACGAGAACATATCGATTTTGCAGGGCCATTTTTCAATGTTTCCTATTTTGTTTTAGTTGACGCATATACTCGTTGGCCAGAAATCCATATGCTCAAATCTATAAATACAAGTTCCACTATTTCGCTTTGTAGAAAAATATTTTCAACTTTCGGAATTCCTTGTATTCTGGTGAGTGATAATGCAGTCTGATTTGTTTCTCATGATTTTCAAATGTTTCTGAAGCAAAATGGTATCATACACAAATTGAGTGCTCCATATCACCCGGCTACAAATGGATTAGCAGAACGATAGGTGCAAACTTTCAAACAGGCTTTACGTGCTATGAAAGGAAATGAATCAGATAGATCTAAACAATTTTGTGAATTTTCACTATATTACAGAAGAACACCTCATTCTGTTACTGGTGTCAGTCCGTCAAAATCAATGTTCGGTAGGGATATTCAATCTAGGCTGGATTTACTTATCGAACCTCTCCCAGATAAGATTATTTCTACAGATTCAAGGTAAAGAGAATACTTCTGATATATCTGAATGGAAACTAGGAAGCGAGGAAGATGACAACAGTTCTGCACAAATCATGTCAGATAGCGAGTTTTGCTAGAATTCAAGAGAATGGAGCATTCAACACAATATCAGGCGAACTGCACTGAGTGTAGTTTGTCTATGTTTCCTACTCGGTTTCCTAATTCAAACAAATCACAAACTGAACACTGTGAATATCAAAAGTAGGGTTATTATGATCATGTTGATGATTTTCTTCTACTTTTTGCCACACTGCCCAATGAGCACTATACTGAAACCACCAAATGAAGTACCATCAACGAGTCAGAAAAACGGTAAAGGAAATACTTCTAGTATATCTGAATGGAAACTATAGGAAGCGAGGAAGATGACAACAGTTTTGCACAAATTATGTCAGATAGCGAGTTTTGCAAGAATTTAAGAGAATGAAGCAGTCAACACAATATCAGGCGAACTGCACTGAGTGTAGCTTATCTATGTTTCCTACTCCGTTTCCTACTTCAAACCAATCACAAAATTCACAAACTGAACACTGTGAATAACAACAGTGGGGTTATGTTGATCATGTTGATGACGTTTTTCTACTTTTTGCCACACTGCCCAATGAGCACTAGCCAGGATATTCTTAAAGATTTATAGTTTCATGAAGGCATTATTTTATATCCTTCTCATAATAATTTCATCATTTTCGAAGCTTTGCTGTCATAACCAAAAACAAATAGTCATATGGATGGATTCAAATATGCAATGAGTACTCATGAAATGCCTTATCATTACCTAAACTTTCTAATCAAGCATTAGAGAAAGAAAATTGGTTTCAAAATAACGAAGATTCACTGATACTGCCTTCAAAAATGTTGTTTTTCCACATTTTCCAAACGACTCACCCATATTCAGCAAACAATCATACGGTTTGGTCAACTTTTTTGAAAAAATATTATAATGTGTACACACAAAAAAGATTATTTGATACAGTAGGTTTGAACTCGTGCTGAAAAGCTTCAAAGGAAGCGGTCTTGATAGGTTTAATTATCGCTTTGAGGCATACTACAGTAAATGCCTTCTAGGTGTATGACAAGCTTTAAGAGAAGCTGTGAAAACTTTTACAAAAGTGGATCCTTCATGTTCTGAGAAGGTTGTTTTATTGCTTCAATGATGATATTAGTATAATAGTTTGAAAAACGCATCTCAAAATATGCTGAAACAACCTCCTGTAGCTAACAATGAAACTGATAATGTTATTTGGGAAGTTCCTTACGCCTGCACGCACGCACACTCAATTGATGATTATTGCTACTTCGGTTAATGCGAATCAGCAGATTTTGTCATTTTCGTGATCAGTAAATAATTTCCATCAGAATTAAAGAGAAGTATTCGCGCTTGAGAATGTCTAGGAGACATTTTTTTGCAAAATTGTGCCTCTCCTCTTTCCTTATGTAAGGCTCAAATCGTCTGGTTATTGGAATACAATGTTATAACTTTTCCTTGCCTAATCAGAGGCACTCGATTCTTTTCAACGATCGTTTTTTTTTCTAATCTGATCTGCTGCCCTAGAAAATCCAAAACATATAAGAAGCCCTGGTATGGTGGGAGTACTCCACAAGGTGCAAGATTACCTCCTTATGTTATTCCTCCGCGCTCGAGTAAATCCCAAAATCCCTGCTTGGGCTCCCCTATTTTTTGGGGTGGTATATACGCCACTATAGAGAACTCTAAATCGCCATGAATAGCTCACTGACCATTGAACTCACAAGGATCATCCAATCATCATTATCCAAATTTTAACATAAAAAAAAGTTATTGTTCTCTATATGAACCAATCAGAGAACGTATGCAAACTGCCAACTTCATGATGCTCCTATAGGGTAGGGAGTACTTATACAAAGTGGAATCAAAATTTCAAAAACTTGCTACTGTATGATTTTTAGATAGTATCTAGTGAAGATATAATCAATTAGTGAGTTCTTGTATAGAACTTATCTGTCAACAACAACATCAGTTTCATAATTGCATGATTCCTTTTCAACTCAGCAGTTCTGAATATATTTCCTCACAAAATCACCAGCAAGAAAACCAAAACATAATTCAGGACAAGTTCACAGCTCGTTAAGTTTGAATATGACAAATTTCAACATTGGAACGAAGTAATTCAACTCGACTATCTAGATGCATGATAAACAGTATTTTTTCATGGTTCGACTGGGTAATAGATTCTGACAAGGGACATACCACCTATGTGGATTTTGTACACCGATTTCCATTAATTTCCATATATGTTTCACCATTCCTCATAAATTCTCACAATAATTCTCTTATAATTTCCATTAAATAGTGGAGATGAAATTCCCTCATTGCCCATTGAATTCACCTCACTTGTACATCGAAATTCCCATCTTACGTTTTCCTGTTCATTGTCCGTTTTCAACTCAGTGATCGTGAATCGAACATTTCTCAATGTGATGGATTCAAAATATAAGCAATACCTCGGTGTACCACTTTGTATGAAGCATTCATGGTCAAGCATGTTCTAATTCATAAAACTAGTACCTCCACCCATATACACACTTCGGTGAACCAAAGAACCCTGTATGTTTGTTCATCAGTCGCCTTAAGCATGATGTGTTAAGTGACGATGAATCCAACAAACTTGAGATAGATAGTCAATACTTGTCAAAAATCTAAATTGATAGCAAATAATAGTTATTTATGCAACAAGTGCAAAAAGTGAATGTGTTGTCCAACTCGGCCTAACAGCCTTGTCGGACAATTTCACGTCGAGTGCAATAAACAATTTTTGCACGAGTTGCATACAACATTTTTTCCACGTTCATACAAAAAGCAAAAAATGATTTATTGAGGTGCGGCACTAGGTGTAGGAAAATGAAAAACGCAACTTGAATACTTCATTATTAATATCGATTTGCATTGAAACAGGAACTAATACGTTACGAACAATTTAACTCAAACTTTATTTTTACCCTCAATATTGAAAGTGGATGAACAATTGGTGCAATTGTCAATATGAATAATATGACGTTTCTATAACCACAGTTGCAATATAAAAAATGTTTGTCATGATGACAGCACGTTGAAGTAGAATGACAGATGAGTGCAATAAAAACTTTATTGCACTAAGTGCAATAAAGTAATTCTTTTTCCACTAAATATAGTTCAATAAAGTTCTGCTTTTTGCATGAATGTAGAAAAACAAAATATGTTTTCTTACGGCAATAACACAAACTTGCTCTCGTTTTACTGTGTTCGATAGATCAATGAGGTACTTTGTATGTTATCAATTCTATTTCCGTATCTGATATCACGATGACTTCATTGTGATATTATTTAAAAAAATCTCATTGCTAATGAAATATCGAATTTCAAGCATTGACAGCTCTGATGTCTAATATATGAGCATTACTTTTGAGAGGAAATCGAATGGTTACAAGACAATTAGCACGGAATGCTAATTTCCTTCTCCAATGATTCCAGCAATCGCCTACGGCGCATGCTGAAAACTTCATTCTCGTAGGATATCATTATCATTCCAAGCTCGTTGAACAATATACTAATTCAATTCAATAAAACAAAAATCTCAGATCAGTCTCACTCGATTGAACATTACATACTAAAAATAATTCTCAACATATTCAACCACGCAATCCTTTAAGATCTTGAAAATTATAGCAATTGTTGAAAACATTTTTGATAAAGCTATAGTGAATCGTTCGATAGACCAATGAATATTGGGAATGGGCAAAAAATCTCCCAGTTTCTGATAAATCATGTTAATCTTTCAAGGAATCATGCAAACCTTGAGGATTAATACAAATTTCATCATAACTTCTTCAAATCGCACAATATACAATCTGGTGTTCACATTTTGTTAAAATGCAACCGCATTCGGGTGCGATGATTCTATCGATCGGTTTACATATTTTTTTCCTAATGGAAAAGTTGTGAAGAGTTAGAATGATTATCGATAATATTCGAAGAACTCGTGGTATAGATGTTTATATGGACTCATCAAATCGTCAAAATACAAGATTCTTTCCATTGAATGAGAGAAATGAAAGTCGCCTTTTTGTCTCAGAATATTTCTGTTGATATTTTTAGGAATCGATATTCCAGGTTTCAAGAGTATTCGTCTCCAAAATTTATTCCAGGATCTTTCTTGATTTCCAATATATCTTCGGTGGGTAGGTTCAATTCTGAATTTTGAAGACTCACAACAGTGCATTTTCATGTGAGATCTTCAGTTTCTTTTCACACATTCCATATAAGATGTTTCCGGAATTGGAGCGATCAATGTGATGAGCAATTATCACAAACTATTGATCAGCCAAACCCGAGAATTCACTTTCAGCGAGGTTAGAAGTACTGGAAGTATCAATTTCTTTTGCAATGTTGCTGGACGTTGAACGATAGAAGATGTATATGGAAAGTTTAGTTTTATTGAATTTCCAAAAATTATTTTCTTTCGATTCATTTTGTCATTTCATCTGAAGAAACAACTCATTTGATCAGTTACTTGTCTCCTAATTTCAGGAACAACTCGTACAGTGATACACAAATGATTATATATTATTTATCAGACAAGACGAACAGGAATGTACAATGAACATCATAACGATACCACCTCCTTGCTCGAATAGCTGCAAGTGAAATCAACCAAACGGCATTCCTCGAACAAATATTGTTATCAATGATTCTTCAATTACATCACACAGGTAATTTATCATCACAAATGCAGCGACAGATAGAAGAACAATACAATCCCCGATGCACAAGCGTAACTGAGAAGAAATATGCTATCCATTATTCAAAATGACAATGTCGATAACAACAATAACAAATCAATAGTGATAGTGAATTTCTTGTTTTGTTGAAGACATTGATTAGGTACCTACCAGGGTATAGCTTGAATTCTTCGAAATCATTTTCTCTGGTGATAATCGTCAGTCAATTTTATTGAGGAAGTTCACGAATATATATTTAGACGAACGCTGTAACGCTCCACACTCTAAATTCAGCATTTGAAAAATTTAAAAAAAAAATATGGAAGTTTATACTTATGCCATTGGGCTGCCCAGATTGATGCGGTAGGTAGTTGTTTTCTGTTGAATATTCAGAATGCCATTATTTGCATATCTTTATATGAAGGAGAATGCAAATTCTCTTCTTCAGAAGATTTCGTTTTTTAAATTTGTCTCGTGTGTTCAATAGATGTAATTCAATATTCGTCGTGACATATAGCCAGGAAAGTAGTTGTTTTCTGTTGAATAAAGCGAGAAAGAATTAATATTCCCATCACATGGAGAATGTGAATTCTCAATATATTTCTCTCTATATATACCCTTATAACACACTTATGTCCCATGAATATCCTCACGACTTCCTGTCGGGACAATCAGAACGTCCATAGGACGTTCGTATTTGGTACCGTGGACGTCCATCGGACGTCTGAGGGACGCACAAATGTCCCACTTGAGGACCAAGTAGGGACGTCCTTGAGGAATGTCCCTGGGACTACTATCGAATACCTTAATCCTACAGTATTCGTCATCAAGCACTACAGAGGACATCCATAGCACAACCTATCAGCAACGCTGAAGAATATCAATTGAATGTCCATAGGATGTCCCAGGGACGTGCGAATTATTCTTGCATTTGAATTTTTCTGGGTCCCTCTAGGACCAGATCTTGCATAACTGATAAGGGCATCGAGTTGAGTTGATGGTCCGTAGAAGGTCCCCAAAAAGTTTCCAAAGGATGTCCAATGGACTCACGTGAAGGACATTGACGAGGAGTATTTATAGTCTATGAGCAATCATTCGTCGGCGAGGTGTAAGTTGTCCTCTCAGGGACAACATATTGAAAGTACCGACTGTGACGTTCATATGACGTCATTTCTGCTGAATTTCGTCAAAGAAATCGGCATGCCCAGCTGATTCACAGGACAAGTGGGCGCACAATGGGCCCGACTGAAGAGGCCTGAGTGCAGGGGTCTACGCACCCGCCCACCAGTGCAGAGAAGAAGAAGAATAAGAAGAAGACGTCATTTCTAGGACATTGAAAGAGTGCAGTCCATGTACCAATCGGTACATCCGACGGATATCCCTAAGGGACATTCTTAGGATGTCCCTGAAGGATATTTTGATTGTTATACGATCCTGGAAATATTAAGGGCGTCTGTGCAGAGATATTTGAAGCAATGTACCATCAGGGACATTTCATGGTTGTCTAGAAGGGACATTATATAAGATCTGAAGTCATGCCAGAAAATGTACTACTCGGGACATTCGATGGATGTCCCTTAAGGAACGTTCAAAATCATATCCCATCAGGGAAATGCCAAGGACGTCCTTGCATGGACATTCTACAATATGTACCACGAGGGACGTCTAAGGGATGCTATTTGCTATTTCTAGGACATTTGGAATGATGTACCAACTGAGACATTTCGTGGATGTCCTTGCTCGGACATTGCATGAGATGTTCGGGATGGGACGTCCCAAGGACACTTATTTCTGGTTCGGGACATGCGGACGTGAATTGTACCAAATAGTTACGTCCCTTGTACGTTTTGTGCTATTGGGGTATATATCAATCTTTGTGTTCATAAATATATCTGAGAATATTTCTTTTCGAGAAAGAGGTTCGTTTTCCATTCACGCATCAAATGACATGAAAATATTGAGGAGATTCAATTCAAAATTACACATTGCACACCCTGTGATGATTCGTGTCAATGAACCTCGGTTAGCGATCCTCTTAGGTTTTATTTGATATGTATCTCTTTCGATTCTATTGAGCAGGCACTCTCTTTTTTTTTGTGCAGTGGTGCAAATGTGACTTCTTTTTTGTTTGATTTCATTTACGTGAATATCACTAAACCTATTTATTTATTATTTATTTCAAGGAGTAAGTATGTCAATATGACGTCAAACTTTTTTGGGACACCCTGTGTAATCAAAATTATCTTCCTGGTATGCGCCCTATGATACAATTGAAGTCTACGAAATATCAAAATCCTGATCAACTGATAACTGATAGCTATAGAAGACTGAAGGTGAGATGCAGGACCCTGTATCACCGTTGTATAATACCTACCAACTCAATCAAAAATTAATCTACAACCACTCTATCCGGGGGTTTTATCTGACTGCGGCCTATATCCGAATCAGAATTTTTACTTGCCCCTTTATGAGAATTGATATTTGTTTCTAGATTGGCCTCGGTTACCGCAATATTCACAATATTCCCACTGGTTGTGGTAAAACCTGATCGTGAAATAATCGGAAAATTATTTCTCTGATTTCCTGATACATGATTTGCTTTCAGCTGAATATGTCTCTTCCAAACTCCACCATCAGTTTTCACTACCTACATAAGTTTTTTTTTGGCAAAACTCCTTTCACTACAGTGGTACATATGAGCAATATCTCAATATGGTACATATTTAGATTAAAATGTGCCAAGACCGAAGTCAATAAGCTTCTTGCCATTCCAAAACTTTTTCTACAATCCTCAGACCATACCGATATTGCATATCTTTTCAGCAATTGATAAAGAGGTTTTAAAATATCTGAGGCATTGGGAATGAGTTACCTGTAGAAATTTTCCATTCCTAAAAAAGATTTGATCTCAGTAGGAGTCTCAGCAACTGCCTGAACATTCTCGTTTGAAGTGTTTGAATCTTTCAAGAAACCTTTTTCATAGATTATATGACCCAGTTACTTCACTGACTTCTGAAACAGGGAGCATTTCTATTTTTCAATCTTGAAATCACATTCTCGCATACGACGAAAAACATGTTGTAATCGCTCCAAATGTTCTCCATCATTTTTCCCGTAATGAAAATATCATCCAGGGAACACACCATACCTGGTAAAATGACCATTTGTTTCATAATTTGCTGGAACACCGCCGGTGCACATGTTATTCCGTATGGTAACCGGGTATAGGAAAAATGTCCTTTGTGGGTTGTTTCATTATAGTGCCAAATTTTCGGCACACCTTCGTCAAAATTACCTGTTGGTTGGCTGCAGGAACGTTGATCTTCGGAAATTTGTCACCACTTTATCATTGTTAAAATGGAAATTAAATTCTTGGCAGAGGAAAATATGGAAGATCCAAATTTGGATTTATTGTAACTTTAAAATCTCCACAGATTCTGAAGTCTGCATTTTTTTTCAAAACTGGAACAATGGGAGTTGCCCTTCTCGAAAATTCCATGAGTACTGAAATACCATTGTCTACTAATCTTTCAATCTATCACTTGTATATTGCATTCCACAAATACCTTATTTTAACATTTTCAGACCATTTAGGCCTTTTAGTAACGGACACCAGTTTTCAAACTGTAGGTTGATTGTCAAATCCAATGTTTGAATTCATGAATCCAATCATTTCAAAAGTGATTCCTACATAATCCTAGATCATTTTTGCTATTCTTCCATTTGAAAATGTTTCTGATGGAATTTTTCAGATATTGCTGGATGGGCGAATCCGGAATCGGCTTCGAAAGTCATAGATAAATTCTCAAAATTTCATTCAACAAAAGTAGGTTCCACATTCCCTCTAGTATCTAGGTAGGAATTTGTTGGCACTGGAAAGTTGAATGTCCTTTCACGCCACGTTTTTATGGCAAGTTCAATTTTTGTAAACACAACCACTAGACGAGTAATTCTGGCGACCACAGACAAAACACTCATTTTGTAGTTGTTGAAGGTTTCTATCGTCGCTATAACCTGGCACCGACGTAGATTATGATCAACATTGCTCTCAAAGTGATTGTGGCTGTTGTGCTGCTGCCGCTGCGCTGCTGCGGCGCTATGTAGATCTTTTCCTCGATGTCGATGAAAATTCACTGGCTCTGCTTTGATGTTGGTGATTCCTGTGCTCTCTCTGGCTGAATGCCACGGAAAAAAAACTTTAATAACATCTACTGAAATTTGCATACTACCAAGTAAAAATTTGCATACTATATGGGACAAGTACTCGCCTCTTCAGCCACAAGAAAAATGATATTTCTGAATCTGATCACTTGTTGTTATTTGTGATTTTAGGAACACATGTAACCTACCGATATTAAACGCTTCATTAGGGACAGAATTTTTGTTTTATTGGCCTTAGTGTACATTTTACTTGCAGTTATACAACTGAATCATTGAATAGGTGGTCAGTTCGATAAGTATAGGTGACTTGTTTCACTTGGCCTCATAGAATACCTCACTTGTGGGTAGTGTACTTCTCACTTGGAGTTATGCAATGTTTTCTAAGTGACAATTATCAATAATATCGGATTCCGAGTGTACCATAAGGGTGGCCATCGGCTAATTGAAAAAATTGATATATTTCTGTTTGAAATCATAATTGGCACTGTTCTATACGTTGTTGAATGGTTGTCTCAATACATTATTCAAATGAATTGATGAACAGTTACTCGTAAAAAAATATGAACGTTGTGAGAAATAAAAAAAAACTATAATGATTCGTTGAGGAAAGGAAACGAAAAATGTAGGTTTCCACCAGTTTTAATTCAACAGGAATCCTACTATATAATGTCAATTCATCCTACATATCATCAGCAAAATACATAAAGGAGTTTTATTTTAGGACTCACTACTATGAATAACGTCATTTCTACACAATGATAAACTTTTTCTAAGTGAATAACAGATCGATAGAAAGTAAAACAGCACTATTGGTTGTCTATAACTCTCGGCCGGGCCCAAAAGGGATTCTGAATGGCACCTTCTATACCTCTCGTGGTGATGAGTCATACTTCCTCAGCATAATATAATGAATACAACACCAAAAATTATTTTTCGATTAACCACGCGCACCAAATCCTCACACTGAACATACTCTCACGAAGTCTCGACGAAACTGACGCTAGTGACAGTAGTGACGCTGATAGATTCGGATATACAACACGAGAGGGCGACGATTATTTCCGATTACTGGGCAGGTGAACATGTTGTATTACCGTAGGTATATTGGGTTGTACCGCAGATAAACAATTGTATTGTGCTTGTAACACGAGTTTCTGTAGTTATTATATCCTTTTCAGAAACTCGAAGTTAATAAAGTCTGAAATACACTTCACCAGCGCTTATGAAATCTTTTCCTGTGGCTATACAGAGTGAATTATCTAAGATGAAAACTATTTGCTATAGGTGGATGAAATTATAGCTACAAGTTCATGCGTTCAGAATTATTATTTTACTAGAGGCTGAATTAAATTGTTTCTGGAATAGGTATTATTTTTCTTATCCCGATACAAAACAAGACAGGAAAACATTTTACTTGGACCATTTTTTTCCGTATGTTCAATTAGAGCCGACTCTCCGGATAGGGCAATTCTTACCAAACTATTCATGGTCAAGCATCTTCCTCAAACAATCACTCTATAACATTTTCGTCATTTATCCCCGTAACAAGAAGATGCTGCATAAAGATACTCAACTCAGCATCGAATTGGCAGGTTTTGGATAAACTTATTTATACCTTGACTTACCAATCTGCAATATTCCCGTTCAAACTCTGTTTTGCTGTATGGAATTTCAGTCGCTCTGCAAAAAATAATTCAACAGGTGTCAGATGATTCGTCAAAAGTGTGAACACTGGTCACAACTCTTGTTTTCCGGTTACTCCGGAACACTTGAATTACGTACCAGAACATAACAACCTCCCGACAGTGTATTTGAAAACAACTATGGAGTCATTCATACATTGCTATCTTGATTTCCAACATTTATTGACAGACATCATGGTGATGAATCGGGTAAATACTCATTAGAGTAGTAATGACAGTAGGATGGCGTATTATTCTGACATCCCATCGTCTTGTCAAATTCAACTAGGTAGGTATTCATTCTACTAGTTCTACTAAAGCACACCACTATACTACTGTTTGTGAAATACACGCGAATTCAAAAGACTCACTTTTTATGGTTCTTATAATAATAATAATAATAATGTTTATTCGCCAATAGGTAATATTTTACACTGGAAGTTCAAGAGAAATCGACAGAAATTGAATGTATCTAGATTACTACTTCCACCAAAAATCTATAACATATAAATATGAATAAACAAATGTTCCACAAAGGCTATGCCAGCGCGTGGATGCAATGTTAATACATAACACATCTTATACATCTTTCTTTGGAGTGCATAAATACTATTCTTGAATTTATGAAATCAACATATACATACGATAAGAAAATTAACCTTAACCTAATACTGACTCTATGACAAAATTATTGTATTGGAAAAATTACATGCTATAGACACTGTAAAACTTCTTACGGTATTATAATAAATAACTAAAAGAAACTATATATTATTAGGATCAATGAGATTATGAATATCAATTTTTTTTGTTTCGTGGAGATATTTTTTCGTGTGATTCTTGAACGCAACTGTAGAAGTTGCTTCATTAATTTTTTTAGGAAGGCTGTTGAATATTCTTATGCTCAAATAGGTATAGCTTCTTTGGCCAATAGTTTTGTTTGAATACTCAGTGCGCATCATGATATCTTTCTTTGCTCTCGTATCATAACAATGATCGATTTGCCTTGGACGGCGGTTGCTGTTGAATTGATCAATTGCTACACGTAGAAAGTATATTTGCCTCAGATCAAGAATCCTATTTTCGGAAAACAGAAAGTTTGATGGATAAGTTCGACATTTATTGAAGCTTATCTTCAAGAAATTTTTTTGAGTGACATCTAGAAAATGCAAGTAACTGCTCGCTACACCTCCCCAACCCAATATTCCATATGATAATCTTGATTCAATAAGTGCATGATAAAGAATCTTCATTTGATGGGTATTCAGTATATTTTTAAAGAATAGGAATTTATGAATTATACTTCTCAGAGTGTTTACAGTTTTCTTTATATGAACATCCCACCTCAGGTGCCTATCGATATAGACTCCTAGGTATTTGACAAATTCTTTGGAATTTAGAATGACAACATCATTGGAACAGTGTATTTCTAGCTGGTTAAAATCTGGAAGATGAGAGGAGTAGCAACCAAAAGGTAAGAACCATGTTTTCTCGAAATTTATTGTTTTCTGATTAAAATAGTCGATTACTTTTCTCATATCATTTTCAACTTTCTCTTTCAGGTGTTCCCAGGAATCATCTTTATAGAAAATTGCCGTGTCGTCTGCAAAGCTCATTACATCTCCGGAGATTTGTGCGGTGAGTATATTATTGATGTATATGATAAAGAATATTGGGCCTAAGACTGTCCCTTGAGGTACGCCATATTGCACTGTTCTTTCTTCACTAAGGACTTTTTCAATTTCAACACTCTGTTTTCGGTTGGTTAAGTAGCTCTTGAACAGTTTTTGAACGTTTCCTCTGAATCCCAGATCTTGCAAATCCTTCAGAAGTTGTTCATGATCAACAGTATCGAAGGCTTTTGCGAGATCGAGGAAAACGACAAGAGAATGTTTCTTTTTATCTAGGCTGTCGTATATTTTTGATGTTAGTGAACGGATCGCATCGTTTGTAGATTTACCTTCGATAAAACCAAATTGTTTTTCTGATAAAAGTTTATTCTGGTCAAGGTAACTTACTATTCTGGTTTTTAAAGCTTTTTCAAAAATTTTCGCGATGTTACTAATCAAACTCATTGGCCGGTAATTGATTATTTCATCAGTTTTTCCACTTTTGAATAGTGGTTTTATAATTCCAAGTTTGAGCGCTTTGGGCCATGTTCCGTCCTCGATTATTTTATTGATTAGAAATGTGAGAGGATCGTATAATTCATTGCTAATTTTTTTGAGTAGTTCTGCCCTAGTCCCGTCAAATCCAGGAGCTTTATTATCTTTCAACTCGTGTATTATTCTGACTAATTCTTCTTTCATTACAGGTGACAAAAACATCGATGACTTAACTCGAGGTCCTTTCAAAGGTTGAATTGGAACAGTATTGATCATGTCTGCGAGCTTCTTACCTAATGATGTGTAATGTTCATTGACTGTATTTGCTATTTCAAATTGATCAGTTATTGTTTTATCCTCATGTTGTATCTGGTTTATTGTTCTATGTTTTTTTTTCAGATGATAACTCCTTCACAGTATTCCAAATTGATTTGCTGTCCCCTTTACCACTCTCGATCTTATTTTTATAGTACGCAATTTTTGCATTTTTTTTTATGAGTGTATTGACCAAATTTCTGTATGTCAAGTATTCATTTTTCATGATCTCGTCGTTCTTATTCTTTTTATATTGTCAAGAAGTACAAATGTCTATGAAATAACTTTCGTTCATTTCTAGATCTTCATTCATAAATTAACTTTTCCAAATTCAAACATCTTGTACAACGTTTCGATCAGGTCAAAGCGGAGTTCATAGACTCTAGTTCCGGTAAAATTTGCATGAAACCGCTTAGCTTGCGATGCGGGCCAAGCTATACGCCCGGCATCGAGCATTGCCATTGCGGAAAATTGCAATGTTAGCATCGATTCCAAATATAAATAGATTCCGAATCGATAAGCCATTCATTACTGATTTTTCATTATTATTGATTCATTATTACTGATTACTGATTTTTGATTATTATTGATCACTCATTCCTGATTACATTACTATTTGATTATTACTAAGTAAAATGCATTTCGATAACACTTTACTTTATTCCGTAATTGAGTTACTTGTTCACGAGTTGTTGCCAAAATGTGTACCGTCTTCCCGACTTTGATCCTGCTGGTCAACCCCATGTTAGATGTCATAATGTAAGTACTGTTTTCCATGTTCTATCTGATTTGTTTTTTCTGTGTTGTGTTCCGGTTGTTAATTCACTATGGTTTGTCTCTGCTACTTTGCCATGTGGCAGGCATTTATTCACGACTTTCCCATTAAATCAATAAATGTTAATTTTATACGAAAACTATCTTGACTCTTCATTTGGGGATGAATATGGTTGGGTGGTAAAATGATCAAAATCCTCTCATCAAGCCAAGCGAGTAGCCAAGTTGCGATCCATAGGAGGGCAACATCTGAGTTGCGACATGTGGTGGACACGCCGTTTGCCAAATAATCCACCAAAACCATCTGAGTTGCGACACGTGGTGGAGGCGTCTTGCTCCTTCCTACAGATTAACTCTCCATAGTTGATCTATTAATTTCGTTCTGATTTGTGATCAATTTTTGCGAGAATTTTCGTTATTCCAGTCAATTTTGTGTTTTACAAAGCTATTACACCCATCCAACCACGATTCATTTCAAAATATGAAGTTTTCGTAAATTCAATGATCTATTCCAATAATCATTTTTTTAATACTTGCTTTCAATTCACTTTCAACTCAACTTTTTTCCTCTCATCAGACCATAGATTCTCTTGAATTTTCTGAATAACTGATTTTCTTTTTTTTATCCATTGATGCGTAACTTGAAAGGCAAAATAATAATGATATCATACATACAACCATGCACCATTGTTTCTAAAAATTTTGGGAAATTTTGCTATTATGGTATAATAAGTGATTTAGAAAAGTATTCTCTGGTGATAATTTGTGTATTTCATTTCATTTTACGGGGTGTGATTCTACGAAGTTTCTGGGAAACATTAAATATTTTAATTTTGGTTTTAGATATGTAAGTTATATAGAGCAATTTTTCTTATTAAGTGGGGTATTTGAGAAACTCATTCGATTTTCATGCAGAGATACAGAGCGTTTAGTTTCAGCTATCCATTTATAAGTATAGGTGATATATCATATATGATTTTTTTAAATATCATATATCATATTACGTTAAGAATGTTTTTCAACCAAAATGGAGCACAACCCAATTTTTTTCACTCGTTTTTATTGGTATATATATTTTAAGTTATTTGCGCACTATCAACCCTCAGTCACTAAACATCCAAGTGTACCTAAATATTCAGATTTTTTACTTTTTTCAAAGATACAGGGCGTCCTTGACAATATTCAGTAATGAACATGCATGAATTCAACTTTTTATTTTCAATTTTGACATTTCATTTTATCTATTTTCTCTCACCACGTCACAATTCTTGAGTTATGAATGATTATGCCCAATACCTGTCTTACTTCAGCTTGGAAATATATCATTGATATTGTCTAATCGTGAAGAATACCTGTATCGCCAGTACCAGCTTCTAAGCGATTAACAATAACATATTTTGAGAATTGTGTACAATTAGAGCCACCCTGAATCAAACCTACTGATTTGTTAATGGTACATACATTCCAATACCTGTCTCGTCAGTATCAGCTTGGAATTGTGTATCATAAATAAGTCACTGACTACCTAATTGGAGGATAACTGTCCACTTTCAGCTCACTCTGATTTGTATTCATACAGTTGGCACGATACTCAGTCATAGATTTTCTATTCACTTTCCTTAAAAATTTCTTTGAATGGCTCGTTATAATCTAAGTCGTCGACAATATTCATTGACTAAGGCAAGAAAAATTAAACTAGACTTGGAAAAAACCCAAAAATCACGTTTATTTCAAAATTTTAAAACTAACTATACATTCTACGCCACTGAACAAATGCCAGTACGCCCTGTAAACCCCACAGTTCAAGTAACCCGTGAAGAAATAGCACAGCAAAAATTGAAAAGAATAGGTACATTTGAAAAAAAAAGGTTGAGAAATATCTGACAAACGTGTAGGCTCAGTAATTTTCATTTATAACTTTTGATTTTTGATTTTCAGAATTCGGATTCAATTTCGAACAATTTTTCCAATCACTCATAATCTTGATAGAGTTTTTTTTCGAAAATATTGACTAGCGAGTTCTCAGTATTCTATTAGTATTAATATATTTTCAGAATTCAAGATAAGATTTTTTTTGTTTGGGCAATGAATTAGTTTCTTTAAGAATAATTTTTCCACCAGCTCGTAGGGAAAAGGGTCATAGTATTACATATTTGCTAACAAATTTTACTAGTTGATATTATGTTAAGATAACATTTTAGTGAATGCTTTATTCAAAAAAAAAACATTTTTTTTCTTTGTTTAGGGCACAACACATAGGTAATCGTACATTTGAAAATCATTTCAGGTGTTTTTTCAATACTTTTTTGCTTCAATAATGCTATTTACTGTATTTCCTACAAAAAGTGCTTTCAATTCTAATTATTAAACTATATACTTCATTTTGAATCATACCTACTTTTTAATACAAATACTTATTGAATATTTTGATGGTAAAACGTATAGCTTTGTTTAATAAATACACAGGATGATAATTATGCATGATACCTACTCGACTCTTAATTTGATTCAACAACATTTTTAGAGATCTTCAGTTAGATAAACGTAGATATTTTTTATTCAGCTATCAACTTTCTTTTCTTGAGAATTAATAATTATCAACAAAATGTTGATGAATACACAGGTTATTCAGTTGAGAATTTTGTGAATGAAACATTGATATAAACTTGAGATTGAAATATCTCCCGGCATTTTTTAAATGTTTTTTTTTGTTTTTTTGAGTGTCTAAGCATTTTTTAAGTATATTTTTTGCATTTCTGCTCTTGTGTGTATCTGATACATATATTTTTTGAAACATTTCGTACTACCAGAATATAACAAATGATATGCTCCATAATTTTTATCGGGTTATTTGAGCTAGCTAGTTCCATAATCACGTGTGCTTGGCTACTAGACAAATAATATATTGTTGATAGAATGAATAATGAGAATTGAAGAATTGTATTGATTATATATTGAGAGTTTCCCCATAGACAAGTAATTACACAGGCAGACGTGGCAGATGACCTAAAGTATAGGTTGAACGTCCACCCGTGTAGTTTTGTCTATTAATGAGTTGATAATGATGAATAATGAGTATAATTGGTTGATTATACTTTTGGAGAAGCGCGGTATATCAGAGATTGGTCGTGGAAGAATATCCTGATGACTGGATTGAACGACTGCCTCTGATTTGCGTTTTATTATGATGATATGAGATGAGATGATATGATATGAGATGATATATAATTTTTTGAGATGAATATGATATATATGTTTATGAGATGAATATGATTGATATTGAAGCATTGCGGTTTTTGTAGGAATGATCTGATGAAATCAGGTCCTATGAGATATTTGGGAAAAGTTGATATATGAGGAATACAGTCGGATGAAAAAGTAATGAGCATGTTGTTTTTTATTGAAGAGTGATAAGTAGAGATTTTTTTTCTGGTGTACGTATTTTGGTAGTATTGTTGATATGAAGTTTTTTTTTTCATGATTCTATAACGAACAAAACATTTTCAAGAGCAGAAAGTTTTATAAAAGTTATTTATACATATATCAAATGAGAAATAAAAACCAAAGTTGATGATTCAGTGTGAATGATGAAATGTTTTGTGCATGTGGTGAATGGTATAGGTATAGTTTGGGAAAAAATGGAGGATTCGAAAAGTAGAAGATTGAGAATAATAATTATACTAAGTTCAGTACTGAAAGGCCTATTTTTCGAATCGCCTATGGATGATAGAATATAGGATTGAATGAGGTATGAAATGTCAAAAGAATGAATGAATGAATAGGAATCTTTGGAAAACTGAATAAAACAAAAATGTGCAAGTTATTTTGTGAAAGAAAACAAGATTTAGGAAATTGTAATTTGTATAATTATAACCGCATTATTATAATGACTTTTGTATTAACTAACATCTGAATAACCTGTAAAATAATAAAATAAGCCATGAACAAAATCACAGAAGGAGTATTTTTTCGCGAGGCACTAGCTAGAATTTGCTCACAATTCGGCATGCCAAAACCGAATTGCTTCTATATGGAATGTTTTCCGTATAAGGCATTTCTGTTGGTGTATTTCAGTTCGGAATGCTAAAACCAACTGAAGTCAGATTAACACAATTTCTGTATTGAGTTTAATTCTTCAAAATTAACATATGTTCTTCTTTTACATATCCAGTATGGAGAAAAAATAAATAAATGAAAGTACCATATTTCAAAATGAAACTAAGAGATTTTTATTGTTTGATAATACTAATAATATTTTCCAAGAGGTGCCTAACTATATAACCAAATCAGAATCGGGTAGTCAACTTATATGAAAATAACGTAACTAGTAGGAGGTGTATGTACATTCAGAATCAATAAATTCATAAATTACAATGAAAATTATTGGCAATCATTGACAATGCATATCATGCACTTTGCATGAGTATGGAAATTTTGATTCGAGAGCGACGCAATTTGAAGAAATGAAAAATTAACAATCAACTAGTTACAGATTAATTAAAAAATTTACCTACTGTATATAGCTAAAGGGTATATTGCACTTAGCAATACCGAGTCCTATTGAATGACAACTAGTAATCATTAATAAATTTGGAGATAAAACATATACAAGTGTAAAAAATAATGGAGAATTTTGTCACTCCCCAAATATTGAACATATTGCGAATATGAACATGACACACCCACACTACCACCTAACTATTCCTGTATGCGTACCTATACTTTTTGTCAATATAGTCTGTTTTATGTATATGTATTGTTATGTCCAAGACAAGATCTCATTTTTTTATGTAAGTGGTTTAATATTTATATGTACTTGGAAATAGAATCTCGGGAAAAATACTGAATATGCGAATTACTAGAACATAACAGAAAGTTGTATCTGATGAAGTAAGATTTATTATGGAGAATTATGTTGAAATATGATACGCTTATGACAGATGATAATGCAAGATAAGAGGGACGCCTCGAAGATGAATAACAACAATAGTTGCAAATCAGCTGTCAAGCCATGGTGTATGAATAAGTGTAAAGATGTTATTTTGTTGTTGTCACGTAGTAAATATGATGCGTGAAGAGAGAGAGATATAATGACGTGAAGGCACTCGAAAGTGCAAATTGATGTATTCGTTTCAAAGTGAGACGATAGATGTATGAAATAATATGTTTTTCTCGCGATATGAAGAGAAATAGGGACAAAGCAAATTGTCAGATTAGAGGAAATAATGGCAGATACAAGGTTAATGATATTCAGGATGTACGAGATGAAGTTTCCACACAATACCTAGATATTCATCATATGTAATTCAATGCTCGTCGTTAGGTATTAGCCAGGAGTGTAGTTGTTTTATGATAAATATCATTTAGGAAGATTTGTTTTTTTTCGGTGACAAACCATTTATAATATTAGAAAACAAAAATTGGTAACATCGAGATAACACAGGAATGAGAATTAATTGAATGAATGAAACATTAAAATAAAAATCATTAATACGGGTGTGTCATTCCTATTCCTTATCAAGAAATAATTTCTTTTCTATAATTTGAACAGAAATTGTTCGGCAACACAAACAATTTCATACAGAATAGAAAAGAGATTCTTCAAAAAGGGTAGTAGAAGAAGGTATATCTTGATTTTCCTGTACTGAGACCTATCTTTTCGATGAACTCAAGATAAGCAGCAGGAAAATCATGAGAAAATAATTTTGTTTGAACTAATTTAGGAAGTTTTTAGAGATTCATTACTCGAGAAAGTTACGTCGATAATATTCAATTATTTTATAACTAGTTAGGTAGTTTAATATGTATTTTTTTGTATGAACTTACTGCCGATATTTTTTCTCTCTTGTTACATGTGAAACGAAGAACCACACTTGACGGCACTACAAACATGCAGCCCAGGATTCGACACGAACCGCCAACAGTCACAGGTCCGTATACTACGTCATATAGGTGTTGGTCCATGAGAAGTTTCATCGTACCTGGAGTTATCGGGTAGATGTAATTCATACGGTAGAAAGCACTGGAAAAATGGAAAATGCAGTTGTCATGGAAAGAATACGCTCAGTAGTCATATTGCAATATAAGATGCGATATGCACGCCCCAAGCAAAACTTACTTTGTATCCCTGATGTGTCTCGAAATGCTACAATAACCGCTGTTCCCGTGAGTAGCTGCCCAATTCGCACGACGATATGCTCTCCTCGACGCTAGTGGTGCCCAGGAAGCAGCCAAAATCCACGAAACCTAGATGAAATTTTCAAGAGGTTATGATGAAAAAATGCACAATAGACAAAACTTACCAGAGCCCCGACTACAGGAAGTCAATACAGTAACCAAAGTAATGTCTATATTCCCAAGCAATTAAGTTCGCACTACTACTCACTATACGAAAATCAAGCCGATTATAAGTGTAGATAGTACCGAACTACCGAAATCATTGCGAAAACGAAGCACTAGTAGCAATGGACGACAAACTACTTATTCAGCAATTTCCGTTATCTGCATATAAAGAGACAGAGATACTCTCCTAAATCTCTTCTCGATTTTTCTCCAGAGACGATAGAGCGCAGCATCCAAAGAACGCAGCAATTGCAGTCAATAAGCTGAACCGTACACTGCCACAGAAAACGTCTCATCAGAGAGCTAGTATTCCCTCCCAGGCGAGATTGGACGCCGTTAGACCTTCTCACAGATCTCACGTGCATCAATCCTACCATGTAATGATATCGATGTTATGGATGTATCAAGTTACAAGTAAAACAGACCATCGCTGACCTACATTACGAACATATGGAAAATGGAACTGCAACCTCAGATGACTGGCAGGACAGAGTTCAGTGTCAACAAACAATTAAAGTGTAGTGCCGGACCAAGTGATTTTCAGTGTGGTCCTCTTCGAAACTCTCACATACGCGGAAAAAATAGACTTATCTAATAGACAGTTATCACAAGTTCTTTTCATTTGTACATTTCCTCTTTTAACTAACGATTTTTTTTATGAAATGTTTTAATTTATCATTGATGTAGATATGATTTTTACACAATTTTTTATTTTTTTATTTTTTCATTCGATCACTTAGGTAATTCATTTGACTGACTCATTATTCGATTTGATTATTGTTTTGTATCATGTATATAGGTGGTTATAGACACTTGAAGCTGTGGGGCCAGCTTCGTCAAACAGGGGAGATGTGTCAAGAAGTACAAATGTCTATGAAATAACTTTCGTTCATTTCTAGATCTTCATTCATAAATTAACTTTTCCAAATTCAAACATCTTGTACAACGTTTCGATCAGGTCAAAGCGGAGTTCATAGACTCTAGTTCCGGTAAAATTTGCATGAAACCGCTTAGCTTGCGATGCGGGCCAAGCTATACGCCCGGCATCGAGCATTGCCATTGCGGAAAATTGCAATGTTAGCATCGATTCCAAATATAAATAGATTCCGAATCGATAAGCCATTCATTACTGATTTTTCATTATTATTGATTCATTATTACTGATTACTGATTTTTGATTATTATTGATCACTCATTCCTGATTACATTACTATTTGATTATTACTAAGTAAAATGCATTTCGATAACACTTTACTTTATTCCGTAATTGAGTTACTTGTTCACGAGTTGTTGCCAAAATGTGTACCGTCTTCCCGACTTTGATCCTGCTGGTCAACCCCATGTTAGATGTCATAATGTAAGTACTGTTTTCCATGTTCTATCTGATTTGTTTTTTCTGTGTTGTGTTCCGGTTGTTAATTCACTATGGTTTGTCTCTGCTACTTTGCCATGTGGCAGGCATTTATTCACGACTTTCCCATTAAATCAATAAATGTTAATTTTATACGAAAACTATCTTGACTCTTCATTTGGGGATGAATATGGTTGGGTGGTAAAATGATCAAAATCCTCTCATCAAGCCAAGCGAGTAGCCAAGTTGCGATCCATAGGAGGGCAACATCTGAGTTGCGACATGTGGTGGACACGCCGTTTGCCAAATAATCCACCAAAACCATCTGAGTTGCGACAATATCGTTTAAAAAGTTCATTTCTGTGATTAATACTTTTAACTAATCCATTTGTTATCCAATTCTTTCTTTTCACATTAGTATGTTCAATTTTATATGATTTTGAACAATTTTCTATGGTATGTTGTAAAAGAGATATAATATAATCTGTACACGCATCTACTTCTTGTAACGAATAAAATAGAGTCCAATCGTGATTTTTAATTTCATACCTCAGGTCTTTGTAGTTGATTACATTAATTTTATTTTTTATTTCATTATCTTCACCTGATTGTTTCATTGGTATCTCCAACAGGGTAGCAGAGTGATCTGTGACATCTATTTCTAATACTGCAGACGACAAGGCAATCTCATTTTTCGAATGTTTATAGAATATGTGATCCAAGCATGTATTACTCTGTAGTCTGGTGGGACAATTTATTAATGAGTGAAAATTGAATTCGTACATTGTGTTTAAATATTCAAAAACAATATCGTCTTCTACCATGAGATTGAGATTGATATCTCCAGCAATTATGTTATGGTTTGTATTATGTTTTTGATTGCTATCCAAGTATTTCCTTAGTCCTGTAATGAATTGCCTTGAATCAGAGTTTGGGAACCTATAAATAGCAGTTATGCAGAAATGTTCTTTGTTAACTTCGAATGATGCCTTTATGGCTTTACAAATATCAATTTCAACTATTTGGAAATCACATTTATTAATATTTCCCTCATTATACGTAACATCGTAGCCTTCTATTTGGAATAAATCAATATTAGGGATTGTTCGTGTTTCTGTTAATATCAAAATAGAAAATTCATGAATCATCTCTGATAAATATGTCCTGAGCGTGTCCAGGTTTTTTGCTATACTTCTTATGTTCTGATGGAGAATTCGGAAGTTGCATTTATTTCTTGTAACATGTTCTCTATATTCATTCACGCTTTCAAATTTTAATGTTTCTTGGAATTTATACTCATAATCCCTTATATATTGGTTCATTTTCAAAATGGTAAAAATGAAAGTTATTTATATCAAACAAGATATGTAAAAAAGGAATTTAATTACTGAATTATTAATTTTCTCAGTCTGGTAATGTTTGTGCGAATTATGGACTGACAACAATGGGAATTATTTTTTATTTGTGGATCGGAGTCTCACTCTTTCTGTGGATATCATTGGATTGGGATTTTTCTTCACTATTTGTTTTTGGAGTAGATTCTTCACATTCGGATTTTTTGATTGTTCTTCTCTCCCTATTTCCTTCTCTTGTGTTGGTATATATGTTTCTGCTCCGCTGTCGGACTCTGGGTTTCTGTTTCTGATATTCGGTGTTGCTGGAGCACTATTGTTAAGGTATTCGGTGGTTTCTTCACGTTGCCTTAGTGTTTCCGCAGTGTAGGATACTCCATCTATGTGTAATTTGTTCCCCTTCATGAAGCTTTTGCTCATGGGATTTTCCCTAGCCTTTTTCAAGTTGAATCTCAATACTTTGTCATTTGCTCTCTGTTCCAGAGTCAGATCTTGCACAATACTTATATGGGTCCCTTTAAGCTTCTTACAATTCCTGAGAATTTCTTGTTTTTTCAAATTTGATACGAAATCTATTTTGATCGGATTGTTCTTAGCATTTTTGAACCAACTGAAATTGTTTATATCTGATTCTGTGATGGTAATATCTAGTAATCTCTGTGATTCTTCAATGACAAAAGTCAAAGATAGATAGGACTTGACACTTGCGGGCTATTCGAATAATTCGAAAGGAAACACCCACGCGAGTTGATGATTGATGATTTAGGGTTCCCAACTGACTCATGGAGCTTCACCTTATTCAACATGCTCCTGAAACGACTCGACCCTGATACAGTGTATCGTTTTGAGTTAGAAGCTGGATCAGACAATATCCCAACTTTCGATAGTTTAGTTGATTTCGTCTCAAAACAATGTAGTAGCCTTGATAGAGCCGCAGATTATACTCGAAATAGTTCTATCAGGAGTAATTCGAGAATTCGAAATCCACCTACAATGTCTCCTCCCAAGGTTACTCCTAAGCGTTCTTCTTTCCATACCCAAGTAAGGAACGCTCTATGTTCTTTATGTTCTGGTGAACATCTCATTTATAAATGTCCCCAATTTTTAGCCTTCTCTACTCGTGAACAATTGAATGTTGTTGAATCTCATAAGTGGTGTATTAACTGTTTGGGTTCAACGCATATGCTACAAGACTGTTCCCCACAATCTCATTGTGTAAAATGTGGTCAGTCACACCACACTTTATTACATTCCAACGACTTCACTCCTTTCTCAATAAATCGATTAAATCAAGGAACTTCCTCATGTCATTCCTCAGGTAATTCCTCTGGTCGTCCCTCAGGTAATTCCTCTGGTCGTTCCTCAGTTCATTCTTCAGGTCATGCTCCAGGTCATTCTCATGGAGCATATTCATAAAATACTAATACTCAAGATTCCGCTCTCACCACACAAGTTTCATATTCGTCACCTCCTCCCGGCACTCGAGGTACCTCAAATAACTATTTATCCTAATACAAACACTTAGTATTGCGCCCCAAACCCAATTCCAACTGTTCTGTTGTCAATCGTACTAATTGAAGTCTTTGATGGATGGGTATCATATCAACAAGTCCGTGCGTTACTTGATACTGGCTCTCAAATCATTATTATAGGTGAAAAATTCTGCAATCGTCTCGGAGTAAAAAAGAAGGACATAGCCCAGGTAGCACATCATATTGGCTGGAACCCGATTTCATATTGGGCCGATATAGATATATCGTACATGTGAAAAAAAATATAGGTCCAATATGAGAGTATATTGGACAAACAATATTGAAATGATAATATTGGTGGAATATTGGTTCAACCTGAGCTGAATATGGATTGTCAGCTACAATATTGGAGCAATATTGGTTGTAAAATTCGTTAACAATGTGTCGAAAAACATATCTATGAATGTTATATAATATTGTTTTACGAATGTCGATACAACAACATCGTATACATATTGTTCCCGACATTTACAACCAATATTGCAATTTGAACATTCTCCCCATGTCGATTCTGAAGCGGTTATGCAATATTGTATTTTCAAGTTAAACGGCATATCGGTTGGATATTGTTTTAACAATATTTGAAACATTATATTCACCCATCTTGATTGATATCATTTTATCTATATCATGCGGAAGATATCGTATACAATTTGCTTCTTACATTTATAACCAATATCGCGATTTGAATATTGTTTCCATGTTGATTCTGAAGCGGTTGTGCAATATTGTATATTTGAGTTCGACGGCATATTGGTTGAATATTGTTTCAACAATATTCGAAATATCATATTCACCTATCTTGATTAATATCATTCTATCCATATCATGCGGAAGATATCGTATACATATTGTTTCCAACAATTATAACCAATATAGCAATTTGAACATTCTCCACATGTCGATTCTGAAGGGGTTTTCAATGATTCAAATATGAATATGAATAACGGCAATTCAATATGTATCTTATATCGGACATAAAAGAGAAAAACAATATTGTATTTTCAAGTTCAATTGCATATCGGGTGAATAGTTTTCTAGCCATATTCAGAAAATAATATCATCTTATATTGGCTGATATGTGATTCACTATATCATGTAAGCAATATTGTTCACATATTGTTTTTAGAATACATATCGATATCGGAATTTCGATATTTATTCCATATTACGCACTCCTAAACCGATGTCGATAGATGGCGCTATAAATGATTGGTAACGTACTCTCATTGCCGATCCGACGAGAGAATTTAAATATTGGCTCTAGACGATTGTGAAGTATTATAACCTGGAGTAGGGGTTAACCGTGATCAACAAGGCGGCTTTCCTAGGGCAAGGCCCTCCCATTGCACTCCGGCTGGGCTGACCTTTGTGATTATTCCTGATGCGAATAACTCGCAAATATCGGTATGAAAATATTTCACCAATATTTTGAAGACAACATAGCTACATAATGATTTTCAATAATGTACCAATATTCCCAACCAATATTGCACCAATATAACTTCACGAATATACCAGCAATATTGGTATGAGAATATTCAACCAACATTTCTGAGACAACATACCTTCATGATGATTTCCAATGATTCACCGATATTTCCATATATTACACCAATATTGCCAAATGTTCACCATTAATTTCTCGCCAATATTGATATTACATTTTGTGTCCGATATTACTCTACGAATATTCAACCAATATTAATATGAGAATATTCTACCCACATTTGGAAACTGATATTGTACCAATATCGCCGAATGTTCACATTTTTTTTCTCGCCAATATTACTTTCACAATATTTTGCCGATATTTTCGAAATATTGCACCGATATTGTCCCAATATATGTGTGCTACTTGGGAGCCCTGTCAAAGCCCTTAACCTGTTGTCAAACTACACGTATTTGTTTTGCCAAAAGTACGTAATTCGATGCCTAGTAATTCAATTAACATAAAATCTTGGTCTCATACCTCCAATTTAGATCTTAGATCTTGCTGATCCCTATTCCAATAATGCTGATGATATTGATATTTTACTCGAAGCAGACATATTTTCTTCAGTACTGGAGAGTGGTCGAATATCTGGTAACAAAAACGAACCAGTTGCGTTTGATACCACATTTGATTGGATTCTAATGGGAACTGTCGATCAAAATCCTACCCAACCTTTGCTCAACTCTCTCCATTGTTCTTGCGACACTCCTCTTGACTCAGCATTTGAAAAAGTCTGGAAAATTTAAGAAATTTCGAAAAAATGTGAGGGGCTCCTGATGATGAACTTTGCGAGAAGATTTTCCAGACAACTGTTTCTCGAAATGCCTTGAGTCGTTTATTTGTTACTCTACCACTTCCAATATTTTTTTGTTCTCGTGAAATCGCTCTCAATAGATTTTTATCGTTGGAACGTAGGTTACGTACCAATTCCCCGCTTTATGAACAATATTGTGTGTTCTCACATATCCCTACATGTCAAACTGCACTTATTTTATACCACATCATTGTGTGATTTGTCCAGATAGTCCTAGTACCAAACTACGAGTCGTGTTTGATGCTTTCGCCAAAACATCTGATGGAACTTCATTAAATGACACTCTCCTGCGTGGTCAAAAACTCCAAAGGAATCTTGTCACAATTTTGTTGAACTTTAGGGTTCGTTTCACTGCCCTCATGGTTGATATTCGCCAGATGTATCGGCGGATTTTAGTATAAAAAAATCAAGTCAATTATTAACGGATCTTGTGGCGATTTTCCCCTGATCAACCAGTTCGTCTTGAATACCGTTACATATGGAGTGTCTTCAGCTACCTTCCTCGCAATCAGAGTACTTTTACAGCTAGCTGAAGAAGAAAGTTCTGAGTATCCTCTCACTTCTGAAGCCCCGATGGCCGCTTCATATGTGGATGATATAGTTAACAGTTGTGACTCTATCGCAGTTGCGCAGTCTTTGAGAACACAACTCATTTCCTTGCTCGGTAAAGGATGTTTCCAACTATACATAAGTGGAATAGTACCGACTCCTCACTACATCCTAATGCATCTTCTTCAGTGTCGAAATCCCTTGATCTAGACCAAAACCCTCTCGTTGTGGAAGTTCTTGGTTCAGAATGAAACTCATCTCTAGATTTATTTTCCTCCAGCATCTCATCGACAAAACTTCCTAGTACCAAAAGAAATGTTCTTCACGATCTTGCGCGCATTTTCGATCCGATTGGGTTCCTTACTCTTTTAACCCTGTTCGCAAAAAGACTCACTCAACATTCATGGACTCTTGTTCTGGGATGGGATGACAAACCACCCAAGTATATCGAATCAGCTTGGAATCGATTCAAATGTGAACTTCCAATGCTTTCTCAAATCCAAATTCCTCGGTATTTGTTCCATCCATCAGTACATAATTGCGTTCTCCATAGATTCTCCGATGCCAGTGAAAAAGGCTTTGCTGCAGTCATATAATGCAGGTATATTACTGACAATAAGGCTTCGATATGTGCTATCCTCAGTTTTGTTCAAAATACTCATGAAAATCAAATTTAAATCGACGAAATAGTTGCTTGGACTGATATATCCACCACCCTGGATTGGATTCAAGCTTCTCCTCACCGATGACAAACGTTTGTGAGTAACCGAGTAAGTTACATCCAAGAACGATTGCCTCCAGATATATAGCGATATGTCCCGTCAAAGGACAACCCGGCCGATTGTGCATCAGGAGGCATTATGCCATCTCAACTTGTTGAGAATGTTCAATGGTGGGCGGGGCCTAGTTGGCTTACCGAACATCATCATGGCCAACCATATCTGAACAGAATCAACAAGCATCCGAAGCTGAGCAGGAAGAAAAGAAAATTATCATTTTTGTGCAAAAGTATGAAGCTATATTGGATACATTATTATCAAAATGTCCGTATATCACCAATTGGAATTGCAAGGTCAAGAATTTCATGCAGATATCGCTTTTCTCTCGTTTAATGAACGACTCACCAAATCTTTCCGTAAATTGAATCTCTTTCTTGACAAGGAGGGTTTGTTGAGAGTGGGCGGTCGGCTAACTTATTCCAGCCTTTCATATGATAAACGTTATCCTCTTCTTCTTCCTAGCAATCACGTCCTCGCAGAATTGATTGTTGAAAGTACCCACAAGCAATATCTCCATCCAGGAAATCGAACTCTTAGTTTTCTTTTACTCAAAAAATTCTCGATTTTATTTGCAAAGAGAGTGATCCGTGAAATCATATCGCGCTGTGAAACAGAATCCAAAAGTTTTGCATTCCCTCATGGGAAATCTTTCAATCTCAAAAGTGTCCCAGGTCAAACCGTTTTCGTGTATTGCTGTTGATTTTGGAGGCCCAGTGGTAGATATTAGCAATATCTCAATATGCCATATATCGAAATCAAAATGTGCCAAGACCGAAGTCGATGAGCTTTTTGCCATCTCGAAACTCCTTCTACAATCCTCGGACCATACCGATATTGCATATTTTTCCAACTATTGATAAATAGATTTCAAAATATCTGGGGCATCGGGAATAAATTTACTGTAGAAATCTACCATTCCTAAAGAAGATTTGACCTCAGTAGTGGTCTCAGCAACCTCTGCTAGATTAATTGCCTGGACATTCTCGTCTGAATTGTTGAAACCTTCTACAAAATTCTCAAACACACGACATGTTTCGCTAACACAGTAGCTTCACCAGGTGATATACTGCTTAGATGAACCAAAGTAACATTGGCTTGTTTATATATATTCCACGTACACAACCTAAAGGATTAGTTACCTGTGGACAGGTTCGATAAACCTCAATTTTTGGAAATCAGGCACAATATCTACATTAAAATACAGTGTACCGGATTAACCTGAAAGGGTTGATATCAAATACATATTATTACTTATATTAAGAAAACAAATTCAACAGTGGTGAACTATAGAGGTCTAATTGATCGTTAAAATAAATGTCAGAATTTTCGAGTTTGTTGATTTTTATAAATTCGAAATCATTGAGTTTTATTCCTTCATTTTCCACGTGTAGAATTTCGAAATTATCATGAAAACTATGGTTCTCTTCTAATATGTGGTTGGCATAATATGTTGAATTTGTTTCCTTTTTCAAAAAATTCGTCTTATGTTCATGAATGCGCTGATTGAACGTACGGCCTGTTTGACCTATATATAGCTTAGGACAAGATTCACAGTTGAGTTTGTATACCTCTGATTTTTCGAATTCAGAAGTTTTATCTTTATCAATCTGGATAAACCTTCCCAACGTGTTATTTGTTCTATGAACTACTTTTAAGTCCTGTTTATGTAGAGATAAAGCTAATGTTTTAGTTAATGATCCAAAATAGGTTGAAGTTCTATAATTCTGATTATTATTTTTGATGATAGGATGAACGAATAGCTTCATTATAAAGTTTTTCAAAAAGAATACTGTCTATCAAATTAACGTTGTATCCGTTGTTGACTGCAATATGTTTCATGATATTGAGTTCTTTATTGAAAATTACTTCTGAAACAGGGACATTCACTACCCTGTGTATCATACTATAGGCTGCGATTTTGATAAGGGTGTGTTAGATTATTATAATGGTGATATCAGTGTGGGAAGGTTTATGGAGAATTGAAAAATCATGTTTATCATCAATTCAACTTAATGTCAAATCTGAGGAATCTATCGAATATTTTTTTTCTATTGATCTATTATTCGCTCCAAGTTATCCATAGAAATTTCAGTGAAGTAAATGGCTCAGAGGATTTCCCATAATGAACCCTTTTGACGCGGAATATATTTCGTTGTCAAATTGAAAGTAATTTGGTTCGAGACATACCGACAAAAGGTCTAAGATCTCTTGTTTGCTGATCGGATTGACATGGTTTTTATATAATAACTCCTCAATTAAAATTATGGCATATTTGGGAGGTATACTTGAGAGAAGGTTTTGTACATCAAATGAAATGAATTTTGTGTTGTCAGTTGGAGTACAATTTTGAATTCTAGGAATTCCTCAAGCTGAATTATAATTTTTTTTTGCAATTGCATACCTCGTTGGTTCCAGCACTGGGACCAAACGCCCCATAAGTCGAAACTTGTGCGGGGTTAGGTATACAAAGAAACACAACACATTGAAAATTACAATAGTTTTTCATCAACGTTATTCATTTCACTGATAATTTCACTGAAGGAGCTGTGAAAAATGAAACTACTGGGCGAAAAGGATAATTTTCTTTGTGTAATTTAATGAGACGATAAAGTTTTGGAGGTTGAGGATTCATGATAGTTAAATTCTCAACCTCCAAAACCTTATTCTCTCATCAGATATAACAACTTCATTCTCTCATTGAATTACACAAACAATATTATCAGACCTCAATAGTTCACTTCTGTTGAATTTGTTTTCTTAGTGAGTAATAATATGTATTCGATATCAACCCTTTCAAGTTGATCCGGTACACCGTATTTCAATGTAAATATTGTACCTGATTTCCAAAAATGGAGCTTTATCGAACCTGTCCATAGGTAACTAATCCTTCAGATTGGGAAAGAAGGATATATGAGCAAGCCAATGTTGGTTTAGTTCATCATACCAGTAAGTCACCTAACGAAACATATCGTGTGTTTGAGAATTTTGTGGAAATTTTATCGTTTGTGAAGTTTCCACATTCCTTATTACAAGGTGGTGGAGGTGGTGAAATATCATGATTTATTACACACAAGGCACAAGGCGAATACGCAACTACATTGAAAGTGGTTACACATTCAAAAGCGGTAATACTTGAAAAGTAGTGAATATTTGAGCGATAAAAAAAATTAACGATGAGAATGAATGAAGCAGAATGTGAACAAACCTAATAAGTTCGGCAAGACAAGTGTTCAGCAGCTATCACGGACTCTCTAGCCCTACTCGTTGATTATGAATGATCTTAACTTGAGCCGTTCAGGTTTCTCATCTCTAGAAAAACGTTTGATGCTCGTACACCTCAATATACCACGGTCGATGGTACCTTAGACGTATACGGCAAACGGTACATTGGATTATCCTGAAAATTTGGTTACTCTAATAAGCGTTTGTGATCTAACGATTCAAAATATTTTCAGCGAAGCAGCGTTGCCACTTTTACCAAAAAGTAGCATCATCTTTGTTATTTCAAATAGAATACTCTGTATTTCATTGCGTTTCTAGATTCTTCTGGAAGAGCTGATTTCATCAATGTATCACCCTTGGGGTCTAGCAGGAATTATTACAGAGATATAAGGTGTTCAAAATCGAGATTTTTCAACTTTAGGATTTTTTTTGTGTCGAAACTATTCATCATTGGTCAAAACGGCTTACATGCCCCTATATTAACTTTTGATTAACTATGTACCGACATTTAATTGGAAAAAATACAGGATGGTCCAAGATTCAGAATTTTGATCACCCTGTATCTGTTCCAATTAAATGTCAGTAGATAGTGGATCAAAAGTTGAGATAGGGACATGTGAGCCGTTTTGATCGATAATGAATAGTTTCGACACAAAAAATTCCTGAAATTGAAAAATCTCGATTTTGAACACCCTATATCTCTGTAATAATTCCTGCTGGACCCCAAGTGTGATACATTGATGAAATCAGCTCTTCGGGAAGAATCTAAAAACGCAATGAAATACAGGGTGTTCCATTTGAAATAACAAAGATGATGCTACTTTTTGGTGAAAGTGGCAACGCTGCATCGCTGAAAATATTTTGAATCGTTAGATCACAAACGCTTATTGAAGTAACCAAATTTTCAGGATAATCCGATGTACCGTTTTCCGTATACGTCTAAGGTACCATCGACCTTGTGCCACCCTGTATATAGGACACTCGAATAGAATATGATATAGAGACTCCCTTCTTTACATGTTGCATATTGTGCATAGTTCTACAGTATTGATGAAGTAATTCGAACAATTGAACGTTTATTTCAGAAATTTCTTGCTACATGTTCTCAGCTGTGCTGAAATTTTCAATGTATGTATTGAAAGCATAGCGGTTAGATAGTTCTGTGAATTCATTTGTATGGACTGACTTTGGAAAATATAGGGATAACTGGATAGGCTCAATCTCTGCAAGTCCTCACTTAGAAGTTTGCTCTTGAAGGTACTATTTGAAAAAGCCTGTCATTTGTTTACTTGCCCTGCCTTCACATAAATTTTAATTTATATACCTATACAGGGTGTAACTAAATGGGTGTAAAACATTCAAAGGGGTGATTCCTCATCGAAAAAGGGATAGAATTTTTCATTTAAAGAAACTTCATTGGAGCATCTCATACAGCCCCTTGATGGGGGTACATACAATTTGTTCAACCATTCTTTTCAGAAGCACTAAAAAAGTTACAGTATTGAAATCGAACTGTCACTTTCTACTACCAAACAGAAACTTAGCCAGTAATTTATTTGGTTCACCCCATGGTTTGAACCCTTTGATTATTTAACACAGGTAGTAACTACAAAATGACAATAATTACAGTTCGCATTTATGACAATGTATCTCTGTAGTTGATCGTAACATATTTTTTTTGCTGCCAACTGGTTTATTTGGGAAAAAATTCAAAGGACATTTCTTGTTCAAAATGAAACAGGCTATTGGAAATGAATTTCAAATGATAAATAAATAATAAGACAAAAAGTTGAAATGCAAATAAAATTGAGGGGTTGCGTTTTCCACCCCTTACAACCATGGGGTGAACCAAATAATTTACTGGCTGAGTGTCTTTTTGGTAGTAGAAGATATCAGGTCAATTCCAAAACTGTAGTTTTGTTAGTGCATGTGGAAAATTTTTTTTAACAAATTTCATGTCCCCCCTTCAAGGGGCTGTATCTTAACATGGGATGCTCCAATGGAGTTTCTTCATGTGAAAGATCCCATCTTTTTTCCGATGAGGAATTACCCCCTAAAATGTTTTTCACTTATTTAGTTACACCCTGCATAACACTTCCATGAGTAGTAAGATTTGAAAACCCTCTAAAAATTTTGTGGATGAATTTTTCCATGCGCGTTTGTTCAATATTCAAGAATGGTTATAGAGTTATGAATAAGGATAATGCTTTCAGTTAGGGCCTTTCTCGGTAATTTCAAGATTACTAGTGTCATACCCAGTATAATAGCATATCAGGGATAGTATATTCAGTTTTGGTCTTCTCCTAAAGATGCTGATATAGTTAGTGGAAAACTACGCATTGAAAAGTTCACCAACAATGGCGTTAAAGGGCCTATGAAGCTTGACTTCAATTCTCAAAGGAGACCGTGAATAAGTCCAAAACATGGAATCGAAGACCCATGCAATTGAACATGATTGAACATATCTCGTCGATCCCTACCAGAAAATAAAATGATATAGGGGTGTTTATTTCTGAGACTTCTAGACAATGATGGATCTTCGGCATACTTTTTTTTTATTCGAGATATCTAAATTTTGATCAACGATGGAGGGACCCTACAGAATTTGTTTATTCATAATGAGAAAACGCGCTTGGAGAACTAAATTCACCAAGTTCCTAGAGGATTTTGAAATTTGACAACTTATTGAAGAAGAACATGGATGAGTCTGAGACGGGTGTTTTCGAACAAATAATGCTATATCATACATCATTGAAATGAAATGCAGAGTATTCCATTTGAAAATTTCCAGAATATAATCGATTTACAGAATACATCATCAATTTTGGTGCATTCGAAATATAAAGGAATGATCAACAGAATTTGTTGATGCATGACGAAAACTTCGCATCGAGAACTCAATTCTCAACATTCCTATAGGGCTTTGCAATTTGGCTATTATTATAAGTGGATCATGAATCAGTCCGAAACGGGTGATCTCGAACCCATTCCATCATTTGTCATTCAACTCGTCTCTCTGAGCTATGTCCAAAGACGAAATGACATTCAGTGCATTCCATTGGAAAAACGTATGAGGTATGTCACAGGCATATGGATCATCCTGTATACCTAGTTGATAGTATGTATAGTTGATTTATAATATTCGAATCAAAGGAAGTTATCACTCCATCTTAGATGGTCCCCTTATATAATATTATCAATTTCCTTCTTCAGTTGGAAGTAGATTTCCTAATGTCATTCAATTCGAGTTACTCATATGTTATGTTTCCTGTTTTCTCACAATAGTTTGGAGTGATCTGTTTCAGATTCTTTGTTTATCTGCGTAGTTTCTTTTTTTCAAATTGTTATCGACGTAGATATTCCCGAATCGATACGCCACTGTTGGCTGAATTAATTCAAGATGGCCGAACACGCGGAACCCTCATTAAAGTAATTAGGTACTCGATGTTCTTGTATCTCAGCACAAGTCTTTATCCTTATTTGTACCAATGAATGAGCAATGCGAGTACATTTTTATCGATAAATCTACCTCATTGTCTCTAATAAATCAGTATTACATGAAATGAGGAGCGATAGTGATTATTCGATTTCATTCGTCGTTTTCACTTAGTATCCTTCAAGTAAATATACTTCCATTCTTGATGCTGCTTTGGTAGTGATTAAAGTGCCATGTCAAAAGAGCGCTAACAGCTTTGATCAATATTATCTGTTAGGTAGAAGGTATCTATTATCAATAAATGATGATTTGTGGTATAAGTACATACATTTCAGCCCATTGAAATAAATGAGAGCTTGTTTGTTGAAGAAATATCTACACGATTAAATGATCTGATGATTATTTGTTCCGCAATGCATTGACGATCAGGTCGAAATGCACCGATACATTGTGAACAAAAATGAGGATAGTTATGAAATCACATTTTGTTATAAAGACTGATCAATTCTAGCAGTAGAAGTTAGTATGAACTATGAATATGACAATATTATGTTGCAATTTGTTCTCCAGTATCATGTTGAAAGGATTTTTTCAGAAAAAATCCTTGAAATTATCAAAATCACGAGGTACCGCGCAGGATAAAAGTCAAACAAAAGATCCAATCGCGAATATTTTCAATTGAGAAAGAGATCATAGGTACTGGTTGCCCTTGCCCAATACATATTTGGTAGCTTCTCAAACCTTCTACGTTGTATTGCGTGCAATTTATCCTTGTAGTTAAGGGCCTGTACGTGGGACTAAAGATGGTAGCGCCATACAGTGTGTGTTGCGATCTTTTGATCCTACCTCAGAGCTTAGCCGCTAGATGGCTTCAACATGACTCATGTTATACCATTCGTCCTCGAAATGGGTGATATATCCAGAGCGTAGAGTTTCTCCAGTTGTCAGCGGACCGAGAGCGGCTGATGATATCTGGTGGGTCGAAATAGTATTGTCTCGCTCCTGCTGACAATTGGGGCAACTCTGTTCATTTTGGATCTCTTGGATATGAGATCTAGCTGTTTAAAAAGTAATTTGGATTAGAATAAGGTTAAGCCAGTTTATTATTTTACTTTTCCATAAAGTGAGCTTTCATTATTAATAATCCACTATCAGCACAAATATGCGCTTGTTATGACGCGCTATTTCAGTCGGCGCTATATATTATGTCGCGGCGCTGATTTTTATTGGCGCCATTTTGTCACGCGCTATTTGTTTAGGGCTATATTACTGTCTTTTTTGTCTAGCGCTGTTTGATAACAGAGCCGTAAACACGACATACGACACCCGACACACGACTCACGACTTACACGCACTGCAATTAGAGACAAAATAATCGTAGATTTGCATATTCATATTGAAGACGACAGTTCTCGATTCGAAATTGCCAACCCCGAGTTGGCATCGACACCTGTCAGTAATGTATGATTGCATCAAATCAGAGCTCATGCTAGCCGAACAGAAATAATCGAGTTGGAATTTGTATACCCCATGCGCTCCTTAACGATACAAGTAGGCTACCTATTAGTGGTGAGTAGGATTATAGTGTGTCCCACTTACCATGCTCACCATGGGTATCTTTTTAACGGTGAGAGATACGAGGTCGGTTAAATGACACCAAATGTGGAGTTTGTCAAGGCCAACTATAATGTGAAAAAATATTTTGATAAAATCTATTCGCTCTTGTTTTATACGCAAAAAACAGATTTTGATCATTTTCATGTCTCCTCCGTAACTTCTTTATTTATGAAAATATTCAAATAGGAATTTCACATTCTCATGGCAGTTTTTCAAAGTGATTTCGAAAAAAATATGAAATTTATACCAACTCTTCTAGAATTTCACATATCAGCACCAACTTTAGTTTTTCAAATGTAGGCCATAGCTCACTATGACTTAGTTAAAAATAACTTTTTTTTCTTTTTCAGATGATATGTCGCAGTGATAGTTTTGTGTTGATAACAACGGAGTTATCGTCATGTATACAAAAACAAAACATTATTTGGAAGCCGCCATCTTGAATTTATAAATTTTAACAAGAAAATCATGATCTCCGACCTCGAAAACCCCCACTCACCAATTTTGAATGGAATCGGACCAAATCTTGTCCGCCATCTTGGAGCTGCCATTATTTTTAATTTCAACAAAATTTCAGTACATCCCCCTTGGCCTTAGATTTGGCGTCTAAGGCCAATATTTCCTCCATTTGCCTGGAAAACCTTGTCAAATTCTGGAGATATCTCTCATTGGCGTCCACGTCGCGAGGGGGGGGGGGCTTTGGGAAACGGCTACTTAGCCGCTTCGCAGAGGCTAACAATGAGAAAAGTTACCCAATCCTAAGGTGGAGTGGAACCCGTGTCGATGGGATGCGTGGTACATGGGAGATGTGCAGACAACGAGCCCTCCAGAGAACCAGGCGAAACTCTGGAGTAAACAGCCTTGCCTCAGTAAACGGCTCTGCTGAGGTCGACCAACACATCCGCATTACTCGTGGGAACCATATGGAATACCAAAAACAAAATAATGATGAACCTGCCCATCTGATGGAGGTTGAGGGGACACCATCCTCATCTTCATTGGATGCAAAGAATAGGCTTCTGGAGGGCGACTCTTCTGGAACGGGAACTTAGGCACATCAAACCTTGGTTACTGTGGAGGAAAAGCGCATCCTACAGGAGCTGATGGAGTCGACAGAGGAAGGGGAGGAATCTGGGGGCAGCCGTGAGCAGCCACCGGTTCCAAACCCTCAGGATCTGTCGGACACGAAAGTGAAGATGTCTGGAGCGCAGCGCAGGAAGCTGGCGATCCAGGCGGCTATGGCTCGTGGGGACCCGATCATTCCTAGGAAGCCTAGGTCAAATCGGAGGCCCACGAAGAAACCTCAAGCACTGGTGGCTGTGAATCCATCATGTCTTAAGAGACCAGACAAAACCATCTCCACAACGGGAAGTGGGAAAGTCTGCGAGGCCGCTGGAAAGAGGGGGAGATCCGAGACCAGCACACCTTCGCCGCTCCTTAAGAGGAGTAAACAGAGCGTCTCTGCGGGACCTTCTGTAACTAAACCCGTCAGTACACCAACTGGAGGCAGATACAGTAAGGCCCTGACCTCCTTTAAGATGGCAGTGACTACGGGCAACTATCCCGAAGACAAGCTATCTTTGGAGCAGGTGAAGCAAATCCAGCTTCTCATTACGAGAGAGATCTGGAGATGTGAGCCAGGAACTGGGCCTCAATTTGCAGGCAGCTACCCTCAATCGGGGGTGCTGATCCTAACCTGCGGAAATGAGGAATCCAGAGAATGGCTCAAGCGGAAGGTGCCTACGCTGGAGCCTTGGGAGAGGGCCGCCCTTAGCGTCGATGACGCTAATAAGGTGGTCATAACTCACAGGGCTGTGGTATGGGTGCCAACCGAGTTCCTGGACGCCAAGGAGCCGGCTAGGATCCTACAGCTCCTGGAAACCCAGAACAAGGGCATTAAAACAGGAGACTGGAGGATTATTCCGACAAACAAGGAATTACCCTTGTTCTTGGAATTGACGACCTCAACCTGAAGGAGTTGGCCAAGAGAGGCTTCAAAACCTACCTAGGCCTGTCCCAACTTACCTTCAGGGTGGTAAGTAAAAAGAGCGCCGAAGATGCTGCAGGTCCTTAAAGTAAACCTGCAGCATAAAAAGGCTGCGACTGCTGCCTTAGTGAGGTACCTGTCCCGAGGCGAAGCTGACATAGTCCTGATACAGGAGCCCTGGATTCACGGGGGACGAGTCTCAGGACTGGGAGAAGCCAAGGGTAAGGTAATATACGATCTGACGGCAGGGAATGTGAGATCCTGCATTTTCGTTAAGAACGAGCTACATGCACTAAAACTGCTTGATTTCTGTTCTAGGGACCAGGCAGCAATTAGGCTGAAAATACGTATGGGAGGAATCTGGACGGAAATCATAATAGCCTCAGTGTATCTGCCATACGATTCTATCGGGCCACCTCCGTCAGCAGAACTGGAGAGGCTAGAGGAGTACTGCAGGCTTTCAAACCTACAGCACATCTTTGGCATTGATGCCAATGCTCACAGCACAGCTTGGAGGAGCAGCGACACAAACAGAAGGGGTGAGATCCTATTAGATTACATAATTTCTAAGAATTTAGTTATAATGAATCGCGGGAATGAAGCAACTTTTGTTACCAAAACTCGTAAGGAGATCATTGACATAACCCTGGCGTCTTCTAGAATAAGCTCTCAGGTAACTCGGTGGCGTGTATCTGAGGAACCGTCCTTGTCGGACCATAGGTATATCTGTATGGAAATTTCAGATACTGAACACCCGACAGAAGCCTATCGAAACCCGAGAGGTACGAACTGGGAGAAATTCAGAGAGGACTTGACAATAAACCTAGGAAACGTCAAGAAGATTATCAAAAACGGCACTGATGTAGAGGTAGCCTCCTGTCAGTTGCAGGAGGCAATAATATCCTTATATCAGGACAACTGTCCTTTGGTAAGGCGCAACAGCAGCAAAGACGTTAGCTGGTGGAACGAAGAACTTAATACGCTAAGAAAAGAAACACGCAAACTTTTCAATAAGGCGAAGAAAACTGGGGAGTGGGGGCAGTATTCTATCACTCTGACCAATTATAATGAACAGATCCGTAGGGCAAAAAGGGAGTCGTGGAGGCGTTTCTGTGGAGAGGTGGAAACAACCTCTGAAGCAGCACGCCTCCATCGAATCCTAGCCAAGGCACCTGTTAATCCTATGGGGAATATAATGAAACCTGACGGGAGATATACTGAAACTGGCAGGGAAACTCTGGAGATTCTACTTCGGGCTCATCTGCCAGATTCGGTTGAAATTGAAAACGATAATCTACCAGACCCACTAAACCCTCACCTGAGGGCTGCTGTTGAAGACTGGCGGGTATCGAAGAAGATTGTTGACCACAGTAAACTGCTGTGGGCCATAGAAACTCTTGAATCCTACAAGGCGTCGGGACCGGACGGAATTATCCCTGCAATGCTACAGCAGGGTAAGGACCAGGTGGCTCCGTTTATTTGTGGGATATTGAGAGCAAGTCTGGCAACGGGGTACATTCCGGTTGCATGGAAGAGAGCGAGGATCGTCTTCATCCCAAAGCCTGGAAGAGATTACTCCCAGGCTAAGGCGTTCAGGCCGATAACACTATCATCATTCATGTTGTAGGTGATGGAGAAGTTAATTGAAATGCATATCAGGGAAAACTTTCTCATTGAAAGGCCACTACATGAAAACCAGCATGCATATCAATCGTGAAAATCCTGTGAAACGACACTTCATCAATTGGTGGGGAAACTTGAGGCCGCAATAAGCAACAAGAGCATAGCTCTTGCGACTTTCCTGGATATTGAAGGGGCATTTGACCACACACCCTTTATATCCATGGTAGCAGCGGTTGTTGGGCGTGGCGTGGAAGACACTACATGTCGGTGGATAAAAAACATGCTACACAACAGAACAGCGGAATCCACATTGCTTGGTGAAACCATGGAGGTGACGATTTCTAGGGGTTGCCCGCAGGGAGGAGTTCTTTCTCTCCTGCTGTGGGATCTGGTTATTGACGAACTCCTGAAAAAACTGAACAATGTAGGAATTTACTCACAGGGGTATGCAGATGATGTTGTCATTCTGGTAGAGGGGCAGCATCCTGAAATTATCTCAGACTTGATGCAGAGAGCCCTGAAGATAGTAGAGGGCTGGTGCAGGAAGGCAGACCTCAGGGTCAATCCTAGTAAAACTGCAATTGTGGCCTTCACGAAAAAGAGGAAACTGGATAAACAAAAGTTCCCAGACTTTTCGACACACAGCTAAGTATGACACAGGAGGTTAAGTATCTGGGAGTAACCCTAGATGCTAGGCTAACCTGGAATACTCAACTGCGAAAGACTGTCAGCAAAGGCAAAATGGCACTAATGGCTTCTCTGAGAGCGATTGGTAACACATGGGGACTGAAACCACGCATGGTACATTGGCTATATACTGCTGTGGTGAGACCAATGATTGTATATGGATCGCTTGTCTGGTGGCCTAAGACTAAACAGAGATCAGCTATAATGGTGCTTTCAAAACTCCAGAGATTAGCTTGTCTCTGCATCACAGGTGCTATGCGCAGCACTCCTACCGCTGCTATGGAAACCATAATCAATATTCCACCTCTTGAAATCTTCATCAAGGCGGAAGCGAGGATGGGGGCATACAGACTGAAGTGTACCGGCAACTGGTATGCTCGGGGTGACTCCCTGGGACATACAAAAATAATCAGCCAAGTTTCAAGCCTTTTAATGGATATGGGAAGGGACAAAATGCTGCCTAGAAATAACTATTACAGACCCTCCAACACTCAGCTCTACTGGGATGAAAGGGTCTTGACTAACTGTCAGGAAGGCACGTTAGTATGGTACACTGACGGTTCTAAGACTGATGAGGGCACGGGAGCCGGAATATATGGAGATAGACCCAGAACCAGGATGTGTGCTTCCTTGGGGAGGTATGCTTCAGTATTCCAGGCAGAGGTGCATGCTATTGAGGCATGCCTGAGAGAGAATATCGTAAGAGGATACAGAGGTAAACAAATCCTCATATGCTCAGATAGTCAGGCGGCCATTCAATCTCTAACATGCAATAAAATCAGATCAAAATTGGTCTGGGATTGCCTTCAAAGCCTGCTAACCCTGGCTAACCACAACAAGGTAACTCTTCAATGGGTGCCAGGGCATAAGGGAATTGAAGGCAATGAAGCAGCTGACGCTCTTGCCCGGCAAGGGTCTGCGACGTTGTTTATGGGGCTGGAATCTGTGTTCGGTATCCCCAAAACCTCAATACGCGGCTAGCTGGCAAGGTGGATGCAAGAAAGACATCAGGCATACTGGAACAATGTCCCAGGACAAAGACACAGTAAACTGATGGTTGGAACACTGTCCAAAACTAACGACATTCTGAGCCTAAACAGAAGTCAGATCAAACAAGTGACGGGACTAATAACCGGTCACTGCCCCTTGGGGAAACATATGCATCAAATGGGCATCTATACAGACGAACCCATATGCAGACTATGCAATGAGGAGGAGGAAACTGCCACCCATGTAATACTGGAGTGCGAAGCACTAGCGCGTTGGAGATACAACCTTCTGGGAGCAGTTAACTCTCAAGAAGCATTTTCAAAGAATGATCTGGTGAAGAGGCTGCTAAACCTCATCAAGGTAGCGAACCTGTTCACCTAAGTCAACAGCATGATCAGGAATACAATAGGCCCAAAGGCTGCAGTGTTTTGGGCTTCAAACCCTGACTGCTACTAATCAATCAATCAATCAATCATAGACGAACATTGTGCGAACGGACGTCCATTGTTCTCCATATTTAGTGAAACGGATGTCCAGAAAACAACCAACTGACAACCACTGTTGATATTTCCTGGACATTAAAAGTACATTCATTAAATACCTGAATGAATCTAGTGGAAACCGCACCACAGCAAGGTTGATAGGTGAGATATTGATGATAATCCTAGACCAAATAGACAATCTATTCAATTCTCAAAAGTTCTTTGTTAGCAAAGTCAACCTGTTTACGGTAAATTGATTCATATTAGTTCCGAATAGAAGATTCTTATTGATACCAGTTTATACAAGTTTATTCCTGAGAACAAATTGATATAGTGCTAGTCTAGATAAAAAAAATTATCAAAATGACTTTGTGTACTTGTTCGCTCATAGTTTCAGGGCGAATGATCATTTATTCATTTATTTATTTGACAAAACATCGGATCATATAAACTCATTCTATCTATCTATCTATCAAATAACTAATTTTGCGTTAGTAAAACTAGAATGTTCTTGATTTCCTGAGGAATTGATTGAAGAGAATAATTCCGTGAATGATTTTAAAAAGGAATATAAGGCTGGAGATCTCTCTACGCTTTCTCAGTGTGGTCAGCTAGAAGCCATTCACCAGTAGTAGTTGGTGATCGAAGTGAGACAACATGCTTTTTGAAAATAAGGATTTAAAAAACTTGTGCTGAATTTTTTCTATTGAGTCGATATATTTTTTCTGTACTCACGGAAATTCAGGGTGAGTCATAAGGAACTTCACATACTTCTACCATGGCATTTGAAGAGAATACCTAATGATCATCGCAAAGAGTCTTCTCCTCTTCTTTACCAATATATAGGGTGAATTATGAAATTCGGCAAAAACATCCTTCGGCCATAACTTTCAACATCTTCTTTGATTTGTCTGATTTTTTCCATGGAATATTTCTCTACCAAACCCTTATCGACTGACATTTCCAGAATCGATAAAATCCAGGACCGATTTTGAAAAATTAAGTTAGTTCAGTTTTCATCAAAAATTCATCCTGTATATGGTTTTTGTAAACTATGGGAGGAAATCTCCCAAGCACACAAACAAAGACGATGAATTATAAGCAAAAACGAAAGTTTGACAACAAATTCATTCATTCGAGAATAATTACTTCAGGCCTACTTTTCGTCATTTCATATTTTGTGGAGGGTAATAATCACCCTGTAGATCTTTTTCAAAACAGTCGATGGGGTATCTGTTCAGATGTTAATGTTCATCGATTTTAATGATTCAAAATAGTCGAACATGAAATATAGGTTTATTCACAATTACTTTCATTTCTCAAAAGCTATACTGACAAAGGCGGATAATAATTATTTTAGGAAAATGAGGGACCCTATTAACTAAATAAAACAATTCGAATAGATAAAACTGTGAATTGAAAGCATCAAATCATTCATAGTGATGGCCATCAACTTTTTCACAGATACCTCATCCACTCATCAAAAAAATATCTACAGGGTGATAATTATTCTCCACAAAAAAAATTAATAACTGAATCCAAGCCTGAAAATGAACTCATATGTCGATTTCCATTGACCTGAAGCATCGAAAATGTAGGTCTCTCTTTCATTCGTGAAATTTATTGGTTACGAAGTATTATGATACATTTTTTGCAAAATGTTTGTGTTTTCATAAAATTCATCGTTTTTTTTTCAAACTGCAGTGAAAGTGTGAAGAAAATTTGTTCTTGATGTTTGTTTGTGAAATTTGTCACAGTTCGCAAAAACGATATACAGGATGAACTTTTTGCTATAAACTAAACTATCGAAATTCTTCAAGAACGGTCCTGGATACTCCAGATTTTGAATAAGTCAGTAGATCAAAGAGAAGTAGCGGAATATTCCTAGACAAAATCAGACGAATAGGAGGAGCTGTTGAAAAGTTATGACCGGAAGATTTTCTTGCCAAGTCTCATAATTCACCCTATATATCGGAGAAGAAGTCAAGAAGACGCTATGGACATTAGGTATTCCCCTGAAGTGCCTTTATTCGTGGTAGGAGTATGTACAGTTCCTCATGACTCACCCTGTATACAGCATTCAGTGTATCGATTAAAAAAATTCTTTGCTGTTGCGAATAACGAAGTCTGAGAGACGAGCTGACTTATAGATGTGATATATTTTATATGTCGTGCAATGGTTAATTTCCTATCGAAGAGGAAACCCAGATCCTGAAATCTATTTTTCCGATCAATGATGACATTATCCAACGAAAAATTATGTTCCACTGGCCACAATATTCTTGCGTAGGTCAACTTTGCATTTGCTCACTAATTCCAGGAATAAGCAGCAGAGTTAACTTGTGCCATGAACCAGCGTGAACAGTGATAGTGCAGTGCAGTAAGTGGAAAGTAAGTGGAAAGTGAGTGGAAAGTGAATGGATGTTAGTTGATTTTCCATGAACATTTAAGTGAAGTGGCTGATTCAACTCACCCTCAAATTCTGCTTACTAATCTGGGTGTACCTAAAGATATCACCCTGGATGACCTTGAGAAATCCTCCGAATCAATTTTCCGGTAACCAAATGCTGGAGAATCACATCCATAGCAAAAAACCAACCCACCACCTCAATTAACGACTCTGAAATCTACTATTCCAACTTCCTTGACCTTGGTATCTCTTTCCTCGGAATGTAACACCAAGTTGAACCCTCAAATCCCAATCCCATCCCAGCCATACCCAAATACTGCAGTAGGTGTGCGGAAAACGGCAATTCTCTTGAAAAATGCAGGAACCGCGTTTTGTGTCCCCATTGCAGTGAAGAACACAAACCCCACCACTGCCCCAAAACACTGACCCTCAAATGCGAGAATTGCAACGGAGACCACCCCGCCTACTCCCCATAATGCTCAAAAAGGGCTGAACCTCACAGACCCCATCACAAGTAGCCCTTGACACCCTTACCCCCCCACAAATTATTCCCGAACTCACAAAAACACTAAATCGATTATAATGCTGAACACGATAATATCAAGCAACACTATTTCATATTAACTTAACCAAAATAGAATATATAGATTCCAAAAATTACAGAACCGACCGATGCGCATAATCTTTTCGTGCAATAGACTTACTCCTATCACAACAATGTTGAACAGACTAGAATGGTTGTCAGTAAAAGATTTTTTATTGAACCAGGCACGAATTTTCATACAAAATAGGCAATGGCACTTCACCAGACCACCTAAGAGATGAGGTGAACTTTAATTTTGAATATCACCACTATGAAACGAGATCTAGAACAGATTTTCACATTCACGAATTCCAGAGAAGATTTATGAAAAACTCAATATTTTTCAAGTCAACGCATTGCCAACTGCAATAATTGAGAGCCAACACTCTCTCAATTGTTTCAAAATCACTCTGAGAAAACATTTGTTGGAGGAAGTATGTATGTAGTGTTGCTGTTTGACATATTTCTGTGTTCAATGTACAATGTATTAGTTTCAATGACTGAATAAACGGATATATATACTATGCCCGAAAGACGACAACTCATTCTCTCGAGCCTGCACAAAAACATGCAGGTCCTATTCGGACACTCCTGCATCTGTACATGCACGGAAGGACAAGTGAGATCATTCTTCACTAAACTACAAAAAACCACGAACTGAATAAATAAAGAATTCTAATATTGAACATCGAACCCTGATGACAAAAAACTTTCGGTACAATAAATTCCAGGGCCTCACCCCTGATGAACATCTCCTTAAAAATCGACTTGTAACAAAAACATCCAAATTTTCGCCATAACAGGCACTTCACTCAAACATCCTCCTATTTGTGCAGGATATAACCCCATCCACACACCCGAAAGCGAACATTCAAGATGGATCGGGTTCCTCATAAGACACGGTGTACCCTACACGACACACACCCTCCCACCACAGCTACGACCTAGATACCACAGCAACCGACCTACACACTCCAAATCACAACATAACTTTCATATCATATAATACAATCACCAAAATCAAAATTCTCATCACATACCTTCCTCACTCCAAAGAGGGGTACTCCTAGGCGATTTTGATGCCAGACATCACCAATTCGGAGACCACGGCCAAAATCGCAATGGAATACTCCCCACTAACTACGTGCTCTAACCACCATTCCAGAGAATCCCCAACCTGAAGTCAACTTTCCTCTTTCACGTCATGTCATCCTTCATCGACTATATCATCTACACCGAGAGGTGCATCAAGATGCTAGATGATAAATGCTACATAGGCGAATCCATCTCCTCTGACCATTTCCTCCTCCTGTACCACTGTCAAATCTTGACCCCATCACAAAGCCCTCTGACACGAAAACTATTCGAAACAAAAAAAAAACGGACTGGAATCAATTTGAAAACCAAATCCATAAAAACAGACTACCGCACAGTTTCCCTCCACATCACGAACCTCATTTAACAAAAATGCAGACTACATAGACAATACACACTAAAACATGACTCAATCCTCAGAACTGAGAGGAATATATTGATCGCGCTCAGTCGACTCAAAATAAACGAACAGGAGGAATAGATAAATAGAGTTACAGCCAACCTCGACTACAGGGACGGGGCTGGCTGTTGGAGAACTTTCAAACAGCTCACAAAACAAAATGAACAATCAAATTCATACTCACCTCAAAATAACCAAATTCACACCACGACGGAAAAAAAAGCTTCACTTGTGACCTTATTTTCATAAAAAAAGAATAAGCACTTGCAAACGGCAGCTTTTCATCAGTAGGCACTATGGGTTCGTCTCAAAAGAAATTAATAAAGGACATAATATTCATTTAGAATATTTCAATAAGAGGAGGGGCGCCACAGCAACTTTCAAACAGGAAGATTTTTATTATTTGGGTAGTTGTGCAACCAAACAATTATGAAAATGATGTTATTCCAGCTAATCAGAAAAATGTAGGTATGATGTTATGAATCATGAGAGCAGAGTGAACAAATTCAACAGATGAATAAAATGCATACATACATAAAAAATAACATTTATTATTACTCCATGGTGGCGCAGGGGTGGAATGAATGGAGATAACCAAATTGTCGAGATAAGATCACAACAGGTGAATATTATAAAATAAACTAAATCATATATGTATATGTTGCAAAAAAACTTCAATATATCTGTATTATGAAAAGTGGTACTTCAAATCTCTTTTCTACTAGAAATTTGTCCTAAGAGATTCATACTTAAACTCCATGAAGGTAAATAATCTAGGCAAGTATTTATCTTTACCACCGCATAGTACTATGTGTTGGGTTCGATTTACAGAACTTCAAAGGAAATATGTTAAATATATCATGTCAGAAATATTGAAGATAAAACATATCCCAAATATATAAAATAAAAAATAAACATTCTGGCCTGATTAGGATCCTTCTCGCTGCACAGCTGCAACCAGCTGCATCACCATGGGGAAATCTCTAAATGGAGGAGTGCCTTGAAGTCAGCCTACAAAAATGGCTGCTGTACGTTCAGGCTGCTTGCAGAACTTAACTGCATCCTGGTCTGGACGAAGTTGGAAGAGCTCCCAGGCTTGGTTGCTCCATAGATAGCCAAAAAGTATTGAGGCACCTGCCTCTGCACGACATGGACATAGTGGCGAGAGTAGAGAGTAGATTGATGACCATCGAGAGAAGAACCGTTTGAAGATCCCCAGCACAGGAAGTTAACCTCATGGGGCTAAGATCCCAGCATACAAAATCCCAACTAAAAGATCCTGGTTTACAAATCTTAGCGTAGGACCCTATAACAAACAGCCGGAGTGAAACCTCAGTCAAGTCTGGGCGAGTGAACCTGAGTTTGTCATGGAACAAGAACTCACCTTTATCAAAAAGGGTTGTGACAAAAATGGCCGGCACGATGTGTTCCCGAATCCTGGACGAACCATGAATATTCCTGCTTCCAGAACGCCAACGACTCTCTAGGCAGTTGAGTGGTGTCATTTGGTGGAAACCATGGGTGATGCCTCCAAAAATCCTGGATAAAACCAGCGAAACCCCACAGCGACTCACTTCACCTATACATGAATGAATGAATGTTTATTTACAGAAGGTTACAGTACATTATTTTCACAGATAGTGTTCATGCAATGAACAGTAAAAACTAAATAGTTCGTTACGGAAAGAAATATAGCAGTAAATAAACAAAATATATGACTTCACTCATCCAGAGCCCACCAAGAAGTGACCATTCTCGGAAATTGGATATCGTCCTCTCTCAAAACCGAAGAACGACAGCCGGAATTGTCAAATCTGACCTAAATTCGACAACCTTGACATTGATATTTGTGGAACACCCAATCAGAGTGGATCTATCTCAGTCCTACCCTCCAAGCATGACTTTTCGGTAACATACCGATTCTTAAAACAACTGGCAACGTTGGAAGTTAAGGTCACTGGACGTTACTCTCCTACTCTCTATGCTTGTGACAGGAGGTCCGATGTGACTTGGCACATGACATTGATGTGTTAGCTATATACAAGTGACAAGTAAATGAAATTACTAGACATGGATGTCAATATTGTCAGTAATCAAATTACATAACCGAAAAATAATGAGTATGCAATTTCTATTTATTTACAAAGAAATACCACTGTATATTATATCCAGCCGATCTATATCAAGATTCAGACCTCAAACATACATCAGAAGACTACTATGATGATTAAGGTAATGTATTTGGGCATAACCTATATTCAGTTTGTAAACAACAGGTGTTTATTTCTTTCATGCAAAACTCTAGGAGCATTTTATTGATTGCATATTGATTGGAATCGAGTTGGAACATCATCTACTACCTGTTGATCATCGAGCTAGTAAGAAAAGTGAATAATTTGGTGAGTATACTAGTGACAAGTTTCAAGTATTCCTAATGAACTATTCTTTTCTTTTTTAGGTACTACATAATAGAGGCAACTATCAAGCAACTTCATGTTTACAATGTGATTATCTGCTCGATATACTGAAATTACAGTGTAGCTGAGATTTGTGACTGAATCTGATATTTGAGTGAAATAAATGACAAGAATACTTGAACTTCAGTTATTTATAAAAATATTTATGTATGAATAACTACTCGGGTATGCAATTACTCCAAGTTTTGGTTGTGTCAATTTGATGGAGTGATATGACAGGGTGTATCAATACTATAAATTAAAAAATTTGAAGGTATGTACTGAAATTTCAAATGCTACACACTTTTCAAAAACCACCTCCAGATCACCTTCCAAGCTCCAAAACACCCAAACTCTGACAAACAACTTTCTACGACAAACATGCACACGAATCAACCAATTTCAACTCATATATCCTTCCCCCTTAATCTAGACTGTTCACTTCTTAAACCCATCATCACAATAGACATCTACACCATCATACACAACGGTAAAAACACAGCACCCGGAACTGATGCTATTAATCGACAATCCCCCAGGCAACTCCCAGAATTCACCTATTCTCTCCTAGAAGAATCCTGAATGCCTGCCTCACACACGCATACTTCCCAGCATCCTGGAAACGCGCAAATACCATCCTAATACCCAAACCAGGCAAAAATTCAAAAAATCCAGACTCCTGAAGACCAATATCTCTGATAAGCTGCCTTGGTGAAATACTCACATCCATCTTGAACTCTAGATTACTCATATTCACCCATTCACTTAACATGATACAACCTCACCAACACAGCTTCCAACCAAAACACGAACCACAATACTCACTCAACGAACTCCACACACACGTCACTCAAGCAATTAACGATGGATACGCCACCGTCGCCATCTTCCTCGACGTTCAAAAAGATTTTGGCAAAGGTTGGCATCGCGGACTTATCCAGAAACTCATCGACATGAACTGACCCCACCACTCAATATGCGAAATCACCTCCTATCTAATGAAGAGAGAAATGCGCAAAAAACTGGACCTCTCCCTATCAGACCCCTTCACCTCTCATAGCAAAGTTCCACAAGGCTCCATACTAGCACCACTACTATATCTAATCTACGTGTACGACATTCCTCACATTCAGAACACACTCCTATACGCAGATGCCACAGCTCTCTACACCTCAGCCCTAACCACACATACACTACACACCCGCGGACAACAAATGTTCGTTCGAAAATAACAACTTGGTGTAACGAATGGCGAATCACACTCAACCCACTTGAAACCCAATCCATCTCCTTTGCCCACCCAAACTTAACCAGACGGAAACAACTAGACCCCACAAACATTCACCTAGTGCTCGCAGGCCAGAGGCTTCAACTCCAAGACCAAGCCACCTACCTAGGATGGCGATTAACCAGCAACCTAATTTGGGAACCTGACGTCCAAGAAACTCTCAACAAAACGATAAAGAGAGTCATCCTCCTGGGAGCACTATGCGGAAAATTCGGAAAATGTAATCAACAAACCCTCCTCCACACATACAAAACATTCATCAGACCTTTATTCGACTATGACGCCACCATATACATCACACTAACCTTCAGGCAACGGAAAGACGAATCCTCATGAAATGCCAATACCTCAACTACCCTCAACACCCATCACACCTCACATACACCAACACAAACATAAAACCCAGTAACCAACGCCTGATGGAGAGTCTTCTGCAGATATACGTGGCAAGGACACTAGGGGGCGACAATATGGCAGCAATCGCCACCCTGAACGTCCCCTGGGGTCTTCGCTGCCCTCTGTGGAAGCGGCCCAAGCGCAAAATACCTCTTCCCATAGCACGCCTACTACGATAATCTCATTAGCAACTAGAAGAGGCCCTTTGCAACACCCCGCTATGCCTGAGTGTGATGAACTTTTTTACAGAAAATATCAACTATACAGGATGATCTTCATACCTACCATACGCTTTTTTAAATGGAATAACCTTAATTTCATATTGTCCTCAGATAGAGCTTGGGAAACTAGTTCAATGATATATGTATAATAACATAGGTGTTTTATCACCCGTACCTGACTTATCTTCAATAAATAGTCAAATTTCAAATCCCAATAGAAGCGTTGTGAAACAAGTTTTTGTGGCGCAGTTTTCGTCATAAATCAACGAATTATATTATTATCTTGATATTCCATCGATATTTAAATCTTTTAGATTTGTCAGAAGTATTCTGCAAATCCATCATTTCTTCGGAATTCTCAATATTTCATTAAATCCCTGAATGGAGCTCAGAAAGAAGTGTTCAATGATGCCGATGCCGATGCCGATGCCGATGCCGATGCCGATGCCGATGCCGATGCCGATGCCGATGCCGATGCCGATGCCGATGCCGATGCCGATGCCGATGCCGATGCCGATGCCGATGCCGATGCCGATGCCGATGCCGATGCCGATGCCGATGCCGATGCCGATGCCGATGCCGATGCCGATGCCGATGCCGATGCCGATGCCGATGCCGATGCCGATGCCGATGCCGATGCCGATGCCGATGCCGATGCCGATGCCGATGCCGATGCCGATGCCGATGCCGATGCCGATGCCGATGCCGATGCCGATGCCGATGCCGATGCCGATGCCGATGCCGATGCCGATGCCGATGCCGATGCCGATGCCGATGCCGATGCCGATGCCGATGCCGATGCCGATGCCGATGCCGATGCCGATGCCGATGCCGATGCCGATGCCGATGCCGATGCCGATGCCGATGCCGATGCCGATGCCGATGCCGATGCCGATGCCGATGCCGATGCCGATGCCGATGCCGATGCCGATGCCGATGCCGATGCCGATGCCGATGCCGATGCCGATGCCGATGCCGATGCCGATGCCGATGCCGATGCCGATGCCGATGCCGATGCCGATGCCGATGCCGATGCCGATGCCGATGCCGATGCCGATGCCGATGCCGATGCCGATGCCGATGCCGATGCCGATGCCGATGCCGATGCCGATGCCGATGCCGATGCCGATGCCGATGCCGATGCCGATGCCGATGCCGATGCCGATGCCGATGCCGATGCCGATGCCGATGCCGATGCCGATGCCGATGCCGATGCCGATGCCGATGCCGATGCCGATGCCGATGCCGATGCCGATGCCGATGCCGATGCCGATGCCGATGCCGATGCCGATGCCGATGCCGATGCCGATGCCGATGCCGATGCCGATGCCGATGCCGATGCCGATGCCGATGCCGATGCCGATGCCGATGCCGATGCCGATGCCGATGCCGATGCCGATGCCGATGCCGATGCCGATGCCGATGCCGATGCCGATGCCGATGCCGATGCCGATGCCGATGCCGATGCCGATGCCGATGCCGATGCCGATGCCGATGCCGATGCCGATGCCGATGCCGATGCCGATGCCGATGCCGATGCCGATGCCGATGCCGATGCCGGTGACTTGATTTTTTTCGGCTAGGCTACGCTTAGTTGGCGGCCTAAGGACTGCTGGCTGGAGACTGCCATGCACTGATGAGATCTGAGAACACCCCTTTTGGACTTGTCCATGATAATCTTCAATGAGTAGTCAAATATCAAAACACTCTAAAATCGGTGTCGATTAACTCCTTCATGCGTGTTTTTCATGTTTTGGTATATATTAACAGATTCTGTATGTTTGCTTCATCGTAGATTCAAATTTGGATTTCTTGAATTTTCTCGAAATCTCAGTGAGGATGACAATGTTCATATTTGAATCGAGATCGACGATATTAGTTCAATGATATTCAATCGCATGTGTCTGTGTTTCCGATTTGGACTTATTCATGCTCTTTTACGAAAAATATGGTTGAACTTCATATTGGCTCTCTTACAACATTGTGGTTCAACTTCTCACTCTACACTGTTTCACTACTAACCAAACCGATTTTTCAATACCTCGACACGTGTTCGCATCTTCTGGAGACGATTATAATTGAATAGAATATTCAAAAATTTGTTGATTTATAACGAAAACCGCGCATGAGGAACTTCATTCACAACGTTTCTGAGGGGTTTCAAAATTTGACTACTCATTGAAGATGATCATGGACGAGTCCGAAGCGGTTATTCTCAAACCCATATTATTATATTTCATTGAACTATTCTTTCTGAGCTGTATCTGAGGATGGAATGAAATGCAAGGTGATTCATTTGAAAATTCCGAGAAAATGATCAGTTTGCAATGAACCTACGTCATCACTTTTGGCCATTCTCAAATTTTTGAATATTGACTAAATATCGTGATAACATAACATGGGTGTTAATTGATTGAGTGCCAATGCTACAAGGTGTGAGTGGTGTGAATCGTCGGTTGATTTCAGGAAGAAGAGTTCATATCGACATATATCCCAAACCTCTTAGTTTCTGAGCTACAGGGTGTTACAATTTTATGAAAAAAGTGATGATCATATTTTTTTATCACTCTCAGATATTTCCGTGGAAGTCTGTACACGCACCATTTCATCATTGAGGAACATTCGTTGACGTGGAAGATTTCCTAAAATTTTCAATGATAAAGTCATAGCATAGCAAGTAAGTGAGGATGCTACGATCATACTGAAAAACCTAAATAAATAACAGTATTTTGTCAGGAGCTATCATGTCATAAAAAATCAACTTGAATTATTCCAATTTACGCTAGATATTCTTGAACACAATAATATGTTTCTTTGATGAGATGTTGTTTCACAGATCCTCTAAGATGAATTGGAGAAACGAAATTTCTGGAATCGACTGGGAGATGATGGTAATATAATTTGATAGCAGTATAAATCAATAACTTTCTAGTTGAGCTTGTCGATGGAATGGGGAGTCTCGAAGTGTTGTTTTGGTGAGTAGAACGTACATACGTACGTTCTCGCGTAGAAAAAATTATTTGCATCAGTTCATTGAGATTGTTTCTGTCATCCTCTTCAAATTCAGTAGGCACCCACTACGAGTCAAAACACATTTTGTTTTGGGACGAAAATCAATATTTCACTCTTACCAGTGATGTTTATGTGATCTGATATCGAATGTTTTGAAGAAAAAAAACTGTACGCCACTGATTTTCACACCTTGTATCTCAGAAACTATGTGGTTCCGGACATATGTTGATGAACTCTCCTCCTCCATCACCAGAGGACTCACACCTTGTTTTATCGACTTCCAATTGGTCGACACTATGTTGAAGAGAATACAGCGCATCGATAACTTGATTCTCAACGTTACTTTGGGGACAAAATGAAATTCACGGTATTCCATCGAAATAACGTAGTAAATTCACCACAACGGTCATGTGAAATAACGCTAAGATATCGCTAGAATACACATTGTTTCAAACCAGTACATAATGGTATATTACGTACCTAATATGTGTTGTAAGAAGCATATTACGCACGCGGAGCGGCAAGTGAGTAGTTCCATGAGTGCGTCATTGCTTTACAACACGCATTATGTACTATACGTCACCTACTGCCATATAGTACATCAAAAAGTTCGAACAAACAGCCTGAATTATAATTCTAGACAGTCATGTCATCCGCTGTTGACGGCGATTACGCGATCATGACATACCTATACTGGTGGAATTAACGAAAACTGTGCGATGTGCTAACTGTGCGTAAAGAGCTACTTACTTAGGCTGTATCTCGTGAGTTCTTGTCTACTTTCTATAGTGGCAGTAGGTAAACGTATCTTCAACTACTTATTTGATATCAATTGATTGTTCTTCACATAATAATACGTTTTTCAATAAGTAATTGCATACTTATTTTCAACATTATCAGTTTACAATTATAAAAGACGTAGCAAGTACACCAAAAGTTATCGATTTGTGAATTTCAAACTTTGAAATGAACAATAATTTGTTGTCCCATTTGATTATGTTTTAAACTTCATGAACATGTAATATCTGGCAATTATTATACCGTACATTGTGAAGGTGTCGTTCAATAAAATAGGATGACATGCCAATGCCTTAAAGTAGCAATGTTTTGCTCTAACGTTCGGAAGTTTTCATAAATAAACACAATGTTATGAATTATTGGAAATAAAACGTCTTGATAACGTGTTGAATTCTCTTATTTTTTCTTTAACTAGATTCCAACGTCGAAGTTCCCAAACCTGTAACGTTATTTCCACGATTCCAACCGTTATTCAACATTTTTCAATCGAGTATTTGTTCACTGGGCAAGCATATAGATCATCTTCTTTAGTTGAAATCATCTAACGAAGAAAGTATAAAAAACTTTGATTCTCTATTTCATTTTTTACCAGATAAGAGGGTGGCTCATGTTATGTGTGATACCTTGTGTGCATACTGTAATTTACATTGTTCCTCTTCAACCTCATTCTATCCAGAAGAGGTATTTATGATATATTTCCATTGTACCATGTCGTTCATCACGTCCTTCTCGTTCTCTTTGTTTTTCTTAAAATTCACATAAATCGGAAATTATATTAGTTTTCTTTCTATTCTTGGTTCTCTATTTTCATTCACCAAACTGTCTTGGGACCCTGAACACCCCAATATAATATGAAAAATGTGAAATCGAATTCAATATACTTGAAATGTTCTGGTGCTTCACCAGATCCTTCAAACAACATATTATCAATGACTTTCATGTATATGTGTTCTTGAGGTACTTCCATTCGAGTCCACATCGTATATACGGTGAATGAAAATGGTCTGCATTCCTACTATTATAATTTTCCATACAGCAACTTTTCTGATGACATTACTCTTGAATTTCGCCTCATTTTGTAGTTTAAGCTCTGTTTGAATTCCATAAATATTATTACTTTTTAGTTGATTTGGCATCAGTATCAGCAGTGATCTAGATTCGATTACTCTGTCTGTTACCTAGTTACGGTTTCGATAGTTTGTTTTGAGAGAATCAATAAATTAATTATGACATTGTCTGTCAGATATTCTCGCTGAGTTTTTCTCATCATATCTCATATGTATGTGACCAGTTCAATAAAATAACATAAAAATACAGTCCATTACTCAAAGAAAACCCCACTCAACAACAATCCCCCACATTTTGGTCCTTCTACACGGATTTGGAAGAGCGATTTACGGATCCATTGGACTGGTGACTCTGCAGCAATATTCCCGTTGCACCTCAAGATTCCCAAGAAGTAGTCGGAGAAATAATCCCGTTGCACACTCAAACAGCTTATTCAAAACTCCCATAGCAACATCCCTGTTGCACCCCCAAGAAACTCTCGCAGAAGAATAGTTGCAATTGAATCCCGCAATCTCGCCTCGCTGATTCATACCACATAAATTATTGTATGGTACACATGGACGGATGACAAAGGTTAGATCTTTCCATAATAATCAAATACCTCGTCGATTCTCCTCAGTTTGCTCTTATTGAACGGCATCGACGTAATATATTGCTCCAGTAGTAGACTCTTCAGATTCATAGAATTTTATGAAAATTAGTGGAAGTGCGATCAATTTATCAACTATTCATTGAAATCCCGTATTGTTCTTGTAAAAAATGGAGACTATCATCAGAAGAAGAGGTCGCTCCAAAGCCGCTATCACAAGAATCGAAAATTTTCTCGCTGATAATGAACTTAACCCCGATGTAGATATAAATGAATTCACTGTAAGGGAAACTCAGCTTGTTAGGGCTTTTGAGGATTATACAACATATCACGATGAAATTGAAGACGCGGATGCTACTCAGGAAGCAGACAGAGTAGAGATCGAAACAAAATATTGTACTTCATTAGCAAAAATCAAATCTCGTATTCAAGAATACAATCGAATCAGTTTATCACAAACTAACAGATCTATGCACTCTTCTATCCCGCCCATGTCTAGTTCTCAGGTGAAATTACCTAGTTTAGATATACCTGTCTTTGCAGGTAGGATGGAGGAATGGCCTGCTTTTTTAGATTTATTCTCAGCATTAATAGATGATAATTCTCAGTTGAATAATGTTCAGAAGTTCATGTACTTAAAATCCTCTCTCAAAAATGAACCACTGAATATAATTAACAATTTGTCTATCACCAATGATAATTATTCTGTAGCATTCAATTTACTGAAGAGACGCTTCGATAAAAAATTGTTGATAATAAACGCTCATATAAAAGGACTTCTTGAAGTCCCCCAAATAACCAAAAATAATAGTGGTTTATTGAGACAATTTATTAACCAGATAAATGAACATTTGCATTCTTTGAAAGCACTCCAGGTTCCAGTAGAAAATTGGGACTTACTATTGATATTCATTTATACAAAAAATTTAGATTATCAAACAAGACAATTGTTTGAACATGAGAGAGATGCTGATGTGCTCCCTAATTTAGAAGATTTCCTTAATTTCTTGGAAAAACGCTGCTCCACAATGGAAGCATTACCTAAGTTTACTCGGTATTCTCATATTGCTAATGAAACTAAACCCATTCCAAATCATACACCACACACCTCACCAAACTCTCAAAGTTGTTTGTTCTGTAAATTAAAAAATCATACAATATATAAGTGCTTCAAATTTGCAAAAGCACCCGCAGCTGACCGTAAGAAATTTGTCATTAAAAATAGTCTTTGTTTGAACTGTTTTGGTTCTAAACATTCGGTGGCACAATGTACATCTTTCAAGTGTAGATTTTGTAACGAAAAACATCACACACTGCTACATGAATGTTATGCAATACCAAGAAGTTCTGGTAATTCAGAAACCAGATCTTTTAATAATGACTATGATCAACTTGTATCCTCAGGTATTTCTTCTCACAACAAGGAGACTGTTCTGACCACACATATTTCTGAAAATCATGCTCAATCTCAACCCACTATAGAAAATGCTTGTATGATATCACAAAATAATTCACAAGTACTTTTAGCCACAGCGAAAGTTTTATTGGTTGCTGAAAACGGCAACAAGGTTATAGCCCGCGCATTATTAGATTCTGCATCGCAGACCACTTTTATAACTTCAAGAATATTAAAAAAATTGGGAATATCAGCTCAAAAGTATGTAATGGAAATTTCTGGCATAGCTAACAATAAAACTAGAGTAAACCGAATGATAAAGTTGAACATGCGGTCTTTCAATGAAAACACATTCAAAGTTGAAGTTGTCTGTGCTATTTTAGATAATATTACATGTGAACTCCCTCATATCAGAGTGGACGATAGTAAATTGCCCTTACCAGAAAATATCGATTTAGCAGATAATGACTTTAATATTCCTGCTCAAATTGATATGTTGATTGGTTCAGATATATATTTTGATATTATTACCCCAGGTATCATCAAACTGGGACCAAATCTACCCACTCTCCAGAATAGTCATTTGGGGTGGATTATTGGTGGCCCAGTTCCTATAGAGACTTCTTCTCTCCTCAGTATTGCACTATTTTCATCAAGCGAAATTTTGGCACTTGGAAGAATATCCATATAAAAAATTCTTAAGCACAGAAGAGAAAATATGTGAAAGTATTTTTTCTACAACGACAAAGCATTTGACAGATGGTTCCTTTCAAGTCAATTTGCCTCTCTAACACAAAAGCGATGTTTCACTGCTTGGTGATTCATACAATTCCGCAGCTCAACGTTTCTATTCTCTTGAAAGAAGATTCCTCAGGGACGAACAATTATTTTTACGCTATAAGGAATTCATAGATGAATATATCATTTCGAAACACGGTAAATATATTCCATTTGATATTGGCCATGCAGCAGTTCCACAAAAATATTTTTTTTCTCATCACTGCGTTATTAAAGAAAGTAGTTTAACGACAAAACTTCGAGTTGTATTTGATGGTTCAATGAAAACGACAACTGGTTATTCGTTAAATGACATTTTGTTAAAAGGTTCCACAGTACAATCTGAACTGTTTGATATAATCTGTAGATGCCGCATGTTTCGATATGGCTTAACTGTAGATATACAAAAAATGTACCGACAAATAAAAATTAATCCTGAATTTGTACATTTACAAAATATCTTATAGAGAGACAACCCCAATGACCAATTGAAATGTATTGAGCTTGAAACAGTGACTTATGGTACAAAATCTGCCCCTTATCTCGCTACTAACTGTCTAGTTCAGTTAGCCCAAGAAAACTCGCAGAGGTACCCTGCAGCTTCTGAAGCTATATTGAATCAATGCTATGTTGATGATATATTAGCAGGAGCAAACTCCATTGATGATTTGAATACATTAAGATCAGAGCTCACAAATTTCACGAATTTCGCTTACATAAATGGATTTTCAACAAATCATTATTCTCAGACACTCAGAAACAAGATTCTCATTCCGATGATGTTGTTCTCAAGGATTCATCTAACAAAATACTAGGAATCACTTGGAATTCACAACAAGATATTTTCAAAATAACTTCTCCATCGAAAGGGGAATTGACATCTTACACAAAACGTAATATCTTACCTCGCCTATCACAACTGTTTGACCCTTTGGGAGTCATAAGTCCAGTTGTCATAACAGCAAAAATTCTGATGCAGAAAATTTGGCAAAGAAAGTTGAATTGGGATGATCAGTTGCCTCAAGAATTAATAGACGCTTGGATGAAATTCTCAAAAAACATAACAGATTTGTGTGAAGTAACTATTCCGCGTTGGTTGAATTCCTCGTCAAATTACTCAGAGATCCAACTCCATGGATTTTCTGACGCCTCGATGTCTGCATATGGTGCTGTAGTGTATATGCGAACTATTTACCCAGACAAATCAGTTTCCTTTAATTTGATTTGTTCAAAATCGAGAGTAGCTCCTCTTAAAATAATATCACTACCTCGATTAGAGCTTTGTGGAGCATTATTACTTTCCAAATTAATAAATAAACTGAAATATATATTCCCATTAGAGTTTTCAAAAATCGTCTTGTGGACTGATTCACAAATCGTATTACATTGGCTAAATGAATCGCCATCAAGATGGCCTAGTTTCGTAGCCAATAGAGTTTCCGAAATCCAAGATTTAACGTTAGCTTGTCAATGGAATCACATTCAGTCACATGATAATCCTGCAGATCTTACATCTCGTGGAACTGATACTATGTCTTTAATCCATAATGATCTCTGGTGGCATGGTCCACAATTTTCATCCAAATTTGATTTTGATTTACTAATTATTCGCCCTGCAACAAAAATTGAATTCATACCTGAAGAAAAACATGTAACTGTTCTTTCTCGGAGCAATGTAGATATTGAATTTATTTCAAGATTCTCAAAATTTTCTCGTTTGCAAAGATCAATAGCATACTGTTTGCGATTTGTGCATAATTGCAAAAACCACAATGGCAAAAAATCAGGTTCTTTATCTGTATCCGAACTACAGATTTCTCTGAAAGCTTTAATCAAATGTGTCCAAGAAACCTATTTCCATGCTGAAATAGCTCTCATTCAATCCAATGAAGTTGTAAAAAATAGTTATATTCAATCATTAAGTCCCTTTCTGGACAAAGAAGGCATACTGCGTGTTGGCGGTCGATTGCAAAATGCTTCTATATCATCACAAACATCCCATTCTTTTGCCAGCTAATACTCATTTTGTTGATCTTCTCATTGTTCACGAGCATCTTGAACTTCAACATGCTGGTCCCCAGTGTGTACTCTCAAATATACGGCTCAGATATTGGCCTTTAAATGGATCAAAACAAGTGAAGAAGATAATACATAATTGCATTGAATGTTTTCGATTCAAAGCTGTTCAATCAGAACAAATAATGAGAATTTTACCCTCTGAACGCGTATCAATGGTTAGGCCTTTTTTAAATGTTGGAATAGACTTCGAAGGCCCTTTGAAATTAAAGTAATCTAGCTTACGCAAGGCTGTCGTTTCCAAAGTATATATTGCACTTTTCGTTTGTATGAATACAAAGGCTATACATATAGAACTTGTATCCAGTCTCACAACTGATGCATTTTTATTGACTCTAAAACGATTCATTTCGCGTCGTGGTAATCCTCCTTGCATTTTTAGCGACAATGCTACTAATTTCCAAGGCGGAAACAATAGTCTACAGAATGTTTATAAATAACTCAGAGATAATTCGAGATTATTTAGCTTCCGTAGAAATAGTATGGAAATTTATACCTCCTGTGAGCCCTCATTGGGAAGGCCTTTGGGAGGCTGGTATCAAATCGGCCAAATTTCATTTACGGCGTATTGTTGGTAATGCGATACTTACATTTGAGCAACTTAGTACTGTCTTGGCTCAAATAGAGAGTATCTTAAATTCACGACCACTTTGTCCGCTATCAGCTGATCCTTCAGATTTTACGTGTTTGACACCTGGACATTTTTTGATTGGAGAACCACTGACCTCGTTTCCAGAAAAAGACATTTCGAACATTCCTGATAATCGACTGTCATTTTGGAAACAATGTGATAAAATTAGACAACACTTTTGGAAAAGATTTTCAATAGAATATCTTAACAGATTGCAAAACAGGCCAAAGTGGATGAAGAAAACAAATAATCTCAAAGAGAACATGATGGTTCTTGTAAGAGAGGACAACGCACCACCTCTATTATGGCTATTAGGTAGAATTCTGAGAGTTGTACCTGGGCCGGACGGAAGAGTTTGAGTTGCAGAAGTTCAAACTAAAACTGGCACTTTCATTCGTCCAATCACGAAATTAGCTCCCTTGCCATTAGATTAAATTGAAGATATTACTTCAAGGGGGGAGGATGTTTGAATTCCATAAATATTATTACTTTTTAGTTGATTTGGCATCAGTATCAGCAGTGATCTAGATTCTATTACTCTGTCTGTTACCTAGTTACGGTTTCGATAGTTTGTTTTGAGAGAATCAATAAATATTTTATGACATTGTCTGTCAGATATTCTCGCTGGGTTTTTCTCATCATATCTTATATGTATGTGACCAGTTCAATAAAATAACATAAAAATACAGTCCATTACTCAAAGAAAACCCCACTCAACAACAATCCCCCACAAGCTCGATGAGCTTCCGATTTGCTACAGCTTTTGATGTGCCCAGTGTTGATTAAGGGGTAGAAGTAGTAGTGGTGAAACTTTTTTATTCATTACTGTGAATAGGCTCACCGGTTTGCTTGTGTTGGTTGTGAAAATCTCATGATTCTGGGAATTGCAGTACCCACTTCACGAAGTTCTCCAGTGCTGGCAGAAAATCATAGTTAAGGTTTGTCCATGAAACATAATTCTCTAGTAATGAGAAATATTCAAATATTCATATCTATCTCACCTTTCTTTTTGATAATAACAATATCCCTGCCATCAGTTGAAGCTACAGTGTATTACTTAAAATCGATCAGATATCGATTGAAAATTCAACAGATATCGATAAATAAAAAATGCATGAACATTACTGTCGGAGTATATTATCACTCTATTCTATACAGGGTCAGCACACCTCACTCCAAGTGAGTTTCTGAACGACTGTGAATGCATATACTCTATACTGCTAGAGTAAGTTCATGAACGCTTTCAGAGTGAGCAATCTTTACTCAGATTGAGTTCATGAATGCACTCCAAAATGAGCAAAGACGATCAATTATTATTTCTATCATTGGCATTATATCATTATTATTATTATTATATATTCCTCTCGCATATTCGTTGCTATTTTTCAGTTTTTGAGCCTCTTCATCATCTGGTTCACGTAACCACTCTCTCCGAATATTCATCTTATATGATTTCCGTGGTCCAATGAAAGGAGAAGCTAAAGCAAACACTTAAAATATTCCAATAACTGTGAACAAATGAGCACGTCCACGTATACGTATACCGAGGTGGGTTTAATAGCGACGACTCAACAATTACACTGTGACGCAAGCCATTAATTATAACCTAACCTGTGGTTAGGACTTAACAAGCTGTCACTAGTAGATTGTTAGCGTGTTATTTATGAGAATTTAAACGCAGACTCTCTCATACCGGTCAAGATGAACGCCAAGCGGAACAATATCATCACTTTTTTTATTAAATTAATAACCGTTTAGTATACGAGTTCTGGAAACGTTCGTTAATAGATGGTATAAATCATGACTAATGTTCGTTCTTCTGAAATTACCCCAAATGGTGAACATTTGATCGGACATAATTTTCCATAAAATCTTTCAACAGTCTCAAAATATGATCATGAAATGAAGAAGATTAGCTGGATTCGTTAGCGCCACGTTGAATCGATACGTTGGATTGAACTATAGATATTTGACAATGCTGAATGTTTTCCCAACGCTATTGATTCCGTTATGACAATAACCTCATATGATTATGTACTTTGTGAGAACAAGAAAGTTCAACCTCAAGAACAGAAAATAGATTTCCTATCATGATCAAGACAAGCAGTGTTCTTGTTCCGCCGATAATCTCCTGTATACTCTGTGGGAGTTGTATTTGCCAGGGGAAGAGATCCTATGTTGATAATGTCATAATATAATAATGATGTTGTCAAGTAGGGCCAATGCCTATGGAATAACATCAATCAAACTCTCGTTCATTTCAAGTTCTTCAAGCATGAATCGACTTTTCCATATTGATATATCCAGTACAAGTTAGTTTCGTTCAGGAAACCTGAGTTCATAGACTCTAGTTCCTGTAAAATTTGGAAACCGGTTACCGAGCCAAACTACTTAGGTTGGAAATACCGCGCCCGGTAGCGTTCATTCCCATTGCGGATTATGACGGACCAAGCATCGATTTCGAATATAAATAGTACCTGAATCGATACCCAGCAAACATTGAACTACCGGGAGAAGGCCTAGTGCAGGTAAGTCTGTGAAAGTGACGATGCCGGGGTATTGGTAATGGGCTGATGATTTTCCTATGCTGAGTAACAATCAGTTGAGAATTTGATGGTGACCTTGTAATGGTGAGATGTCTGGAACCAGTTGAACACTTGCGAGTTATGGCCCTTTGCTGATCAATATCCTTTTCACTACTTGTCCCCCTGTTGGATGTCTGGAAATGTCTACATCAACAATCAGCTGATTATTTAGATCATTATTATATGTGCTTCTAGTGATAGCGTATGTTTTGTTTATCTATTGTTTGTTCACGAATTATTGTGTTCCTCATTTCCCATGGTTGTTATTTGAGATGACAGGGATATTCTCAATCGATAATAATAATAATAAAAAAAAAACATTTATTGCCCAAACAGGTACAAGACCCACTTACAGGACAGCTTTTTACAATGTGTACATGTAACTGTGAACAATAATTAAAATCTAAGAGCCAAATAAAGTATTTTGATAAATCATTCAGTAATTGTAGAAAGTGATTCCAATTGTGAATAATAATGATAATAAAAAAAAGAGAACGGAAGGAAACATAATAACATGTATTAATGAATAACATATGAATAAAGAGGGATTTTTTCATATTTGCTTCGTAAACATCACAAGGTAGAAAAAATATGTTTTATTTCCTTTTTGAACACTCCAATGGGAGTTGAAAATATATCAGTTTTTTTGCATGTCTGATTGAACTTTTTGCACATCGAATGAATTGGAGATTTCAATAGTATATTTGTTCTTGGAGTAGGTGAATAAGAAAAAAGTCAACTTCTACTGTTCAAACGTGGTATGTTGAAATTGATTTGAGATAATAACTCTGGGCAATCATTCAGGTTGTTTGTGAGTTTATAGATAAATATGCAAGAGTGGTAAGTTCCACGGTTCTCCAGAGACAATAGTGAGAATCTGTTTGATAATAAGTTATTATCTAAACCTTGTTCAGGATAAATTCCATCAATTCTATATACTATATACTTCATGAGTTTCCGTTGAATTGATTCGAGCAGATGAATGTGATTCAAGTAAATAGGAGACCAAATCAGCGAGCCATATCCTAAGCGTGATCTCACATATGAGGTAAAGAGAGCAATGAGGCTATCTTCAGTTTTGAAGTCTTTGCAATTTCTGAAAATCAAACCAAGCATTTTTCTTGCTGCTGATGCAGTTTCAATAATGTGTGATGAGAAGCTCAATTTGGAGTCAAAATTAATACCAAGATCTTTCGTTACATCACACCTACCCAAAAAAACTTGATTTATTGAGTAGGTGTATTCGATTGGTTTGATTTCCAGAGTATAGGTAGTGTAATGACATTACTGTATATTCAGGGGTAGTTTATTTTTTTTTACACCAACTTGCTAGACGGTCAATGTCATTTTGGAGTTACTTACAATAGTAATATATTGAGGGAGTATCAATCAATACCTTTCCAGTGTTTCGTATTTCATTATGAAATGCATGTGTTTGGTATCTCATAACCTCATATACCTGAAGATCATAATAATTGGAGTGGCTCTACCTCTCCAGATGCATGCCTCTCATGTTCAACTCGCTCGTTAATTGCTATCGAGAGTTATCCCATGTTATGTTAAGCTGTCTTCATTATAAAAATAGATAATCATGAGGTTCCAACTGTAGAAATGCCTGTGTGGAAAATATGATGAGAATTGAAAAGCCCTATATGTGATCACGTTATCAGTTACAAACGTATGCAACAGTATTCTGTTTCTCAAGAAAGGCCACTGGAAACTTTATGAAGAATTTCATATTTCAGAAATACCTATGACTCGCAACGAAGAATCAACTTTGGCGGAATCGTACCCAACTGAGATGTTGATGTTGGGAGGTAAGGGGTCGGCTACATGGCCACCGACCCCAGGAAGATAGCAGGGGAGGTCGAGCAAACCTCTCGAGGAAGCTTTTCCCAAGACCGTCTGTGCGCGATGTAGAATCGCATTCTGTCCGAGGTGATCCTGCATAAACTAAACACAGCGAATTTATATAAGGCAAGTCGAAACATTCCTCCAAGTCGAGGTGTGTGAATTTCGTGCCGAGGATTGGATGGTAGCAGGGAGTGCTATAAAGAACGGAGCCTCTGGGACACAAGGTCGAATCCCAGAGTATGAAGACCTTACTACGGCATGCGGTGCTCTGTCGTAGCGGACCAAAACTCTCCTTGCTACTCGTGGGATCTGGATGTATTCAAAAAACAAAAATAAAAAACCTGTCGAAAGGGCGGAGGTGATCACACCCAGCCCAAGAGAGAAGGCGGGCACGCCTGGTGCTGAGGCCACAAAAGGGCAAGCACCAAAAGCCAAAAACGAGGTAGTAGTATCTTCCCTATAGGAACTAGAGCTACTATCAGACGATAAGGTTAAAATAGCACACTTCGGAATAGCTTCGAGGTTGAGGCTCGAAGCCTACCTAGAAAAGGACCTTGATTACATTACAGCCAAAAATCTGGTAATTGAGGGGAACTTTCTGAAGAGCAAGGAACCCACAAAGTCCTTGAGGTTGGGACTTGTAGCAAAAACGTTGAGGAAGGCCAATGGAGGCACGAAAGCGACGTAACGAACACCGTCACAGACCAGCCAGCTGAGGAAGAAACCAAGGCACGAAGGAGTCCCCTTCAAAGATCTTTTTACCTCAGTCAAGGTTGGTGTGGTACACACAGGCTGCCCAGAGGTGAAAATGAGTACTGAAAGGCTCACAGGAATCCAGGGCCCAATCTCCGAGGCTCTGGATCAAAGTGCGATTCGCAAAATGCACTCATAAACCGGGATTCCTGGTTATGATGTGCTCGGATCGCATTAGTACAGACTGGTCGAAGGTGGTCATCCCAACCATAAAACCCTGAGAGGAAGCTACCCTGGAAGTTCTGGAGGGTAATGACTCACCTGAAACCTACGCCTGTACAACCTTCATCCCTGATGAGAGAGGGCGAAAGCCGGAGGCGGAAAAAATTCTGCACCGGCTCAGTCACAAAATATAGGATAAACACGCACCTTTGGACGGTTTGGGGCAAAACTCCTGCGGCCAAAGGTCAAACTTGGGTCTTCTCGATGTACAAATAGTCACTGAAAGAACTAGTGAAACTTGACATGTCTCCCTACTTCAATCTAGTGAGGATTGAATTCAGACAGAAAGGGAAACATGTCAAGGAGCAAGAAGAACACGCCGAGCAAATTCCGTAGGCCCAAGAGGCACGAGAAGAGGGCGAGGCAGAGCCCTCCTAAAGTGGGAATAGCACATGAGAGCGCGACACCCATGAAGGAGGAAGATGCCTCGAAGTAGGCGAAACAAGGGTTCAGTTCACAGAACTGAACCGTAGGATCAGGGTTCTGCAGTTGAATCTCCATCATGCCGAGGCGTCCAGTGCTATGGTATGAAGGGAATTTGACGAAGAGGGTCTCGACCTGGCCCTCTTGCAAGAACCTTGGTTACGTGGAGGAAGGGTAGCCGGCTTGGAACCCAACCAAGGTGAAGTACTATACGTAGAAGGTAACAATAAACCTCGCGCATGCATAGTATATAGCGATAGAGTAAAATGCACACTTATACCGGTGCCCTGCACCGGTGATGTTGTTACTATTGGAATTACACCAGCACGTACTCATTTTGTTGGATCAGAGATGAATTCAGTTTTATTTTCGAGTATAATGACAAATCAATACTGACATTAACAAATTATCATATATGACAAATCGCTATATACATAGTGAATAACTGCAAATCCCATCATTATTGCCAATCCAATACTCCTCCTCAATAATGGTCAACTTAACCGATCAGTAATCAGAGTTTCTTCGAACGAGTTGCTCAAATCGGTTTCGTTAATGAATCTGCTTCCATCTCATCCGTTGGACAGTAATTGAACTCAAGAATACCTTGATCTTGAAGATCTTTGAGGAAACAGTATTTAATATCCATATGCTTTGTTCTATTACGTATCGTCCATTTTGGATAATTTTTAAGCAACTCTGATTGTTTTCATAAATGTTCGTTCTATCCAACTGTTTCTCTCCTAAATTATCCAGTAAGTTTCTCAACCACATAGCCTCCTGACTTGCTTCTGTGAGAGCAACAAATTCATATTCAGAAGTCGAGATTGCTACTGCTGTTTGTTTTCTCGATGCCTAACTGATGGTGCCACCATTCATTTTGAAAATAAATCCACTATTCGATTTTTTATCCATGCTATCTTCTGCCCAGTCAGCATCTGCGAATTCAATGAGTGGGCCTCCCAATTTATCATCACTCAATCGTAGTTTGAAATGAGACGTTCCTTTAAGATACCGGATAACTCTTTTCAGCTCATTCCAGTCAGTTTCATTTGGACACGAAACTTTGCGGCTCAAAAGTGAAATACTAGATGAAATGTCTGGGCGTGTATTAACAGATACGTATAGCAACTGTCCAATCAATTTCCGATATTTTCATTGTTTTCGAGTTCTGCGCCAGGTTCAAGTTCATAATATCCTGAGTCCATTGGTATGGTCGATGGTTTCGCATCGTCCAGATTAGCAGTGTGAATAATTCCTGGATATATCTGTTTTGGCTGATGAAGAAATCTCCATTTCAATATTTATCAACTTTAATGCCCAAATAAAAAGTTATATCGCCTATACGTTTCATTTCGAATTCATTCTGGAGCAATTCAGTCAACGCATTTATTTTGCTCTCATCTTTAGTGATGATGAGTATATCATCAACATGAATTAGAACATAGCATTGATTGAATTGTTCTATGTAAAAACATTGATCAACCTTGCTTTGTTTGAAACCAATTTTTATCATCACATTGTGGATGATTCCATTCCAAGAACATGCACTCTTCTTGAGACCATGCAAACTCTCTTGCAATTTACAAACTTTCTGTCCTCCTCCTACTTCTTCGAATCCTATTGGTTGTTGCATGAATATTCCTTCCTTCAGAGTCCCATCCAGGAAAGCTGTTTTTGCGTCATAATGTCTAACATGCATATCTCTTTCCGCAGCAATCGATATCATCACCCTAAAAGTAATATGTCGAACAACTGGAGCATAGACTTCAGTATGATCAGTCCCAAATTGTTGACTGAACCCTTGAGCAACTAGACGTGCTTTGTATCTGCATATTCCGCCATCGACATTCCTCTTCAGTTTGTAAATCCATTTACAACCAATGGCCTTTCTACCAGCAGGTAGATCAACTAATTTCCATGTTTCATTATCATTTATAGATTTGATCTCATGTTCCATGGCTTCGATCCAGTACATTCTATCACGTCTATCAGCTTCATATCTCTGAGGTGGTTTGCCGAAATTTTTCCGATCAGATATCCTCTTTAACGCTGGTGATTCCGATTCCTCGTCCTGAATCGATATTGTTTCGCTTCTATGATCACAGACTTTGGTCATTTTACTCTCATGACAATCATTCTGGCGGCTTTCAGAATTTTCTATTGATATTTCAATATCTGACTTTTCAGTATCAATCATGAATTTCACATCTCAACTCATTGTTATTCTCAGAGTTTTCATTCAATTGACGATACCCTTTGAAATTATCATCATACCCAACGAATCTGAGCTTGACTGCTTTCTCATCAAGCTTTGTTCGATTCACTTCTGGTACAATTGCGTGAGCATAACATCCAAATCTCTGAATGTGTGATATGTTTGGTTTTTTATTCTTCTACATCTCATATGGAGTGACGTTAATTGATCTAGAAGGAAGTCTGTTTTGAAAATAGTTCGCATTTACTATTGCTTCACTCCAGAATTTATCACGAAGTACTGCATCGAAGAGCATGCAACGAGCCATCTTCATTAAATAACGATTTTTCCTTTCCGCTATTCCATTTTGTTAAGGGCAGTATGGTACAGTATATTGAATTACAATACCTTGTTCCTTCAATAAATTTTGAACATTTTCGTTGACATATTCTCCACCTCTATCTGATCGTATTACTTCATGCTTCTTTCCAAATAGAGTTTCCACCATCTCCACAAACAATCTCAGCTTTTCACAAACTTCAGATTTGTTTTTTATCAAATGAATAAATAATGTGAATCTACTATAATCATCAATGAATGTAACAAATAATTTCCGACCTCATGGGGTTTCTGTTTGCATGGAACCGCATACATCTGTGTGAATTAGGTCTAAAACCTCTTTGGAAATATGATGAGGTTTCCTTGGGAAAGGTATCCTCGATATTTTTCCTTTGATACAAGGTTCACATATATAATTGCAATTACATCTATCCATGCTCATTTCCGTTACCAATTCATTTTCAGACATACGTCTCACAGCTTCATAATCACGATGACCCTATTTCCTATGCCATGAATGTATGCTATTTTTTATGTGAATTTCTCATAATCGCAACTGATTTCTGTTTTTGTCTCAATTCATATAGATTAGATGAAGCATCTGCAACACCAACTTCAGAACCATTTCTCAACAATATACAAATATTTTCTTCAAGAATCAATTGAAAACCTTTTGCAACAAGCTTCTTAACTGTGAGGAGATTTCCTTTTGATTCAGGGACGAATAGTACATCAGTGATTCTTCTTGTATCTGATTCTCCATTGGGTTTCAGAAAATGAATCATGCCACTTTCTCTGCCAAGTGAATTCAGTTTCATCTTATTAGCAACAAACACGTCTTCTTCGATAGATGTATCCAATTCACAAAAGAATTCGAAATATGGGAAGTAGCACCAGAATCAATGAACCAACACTGTTCATCTCTGTTTTTTTTTTAAGAAGAACACCCAATTATTATCTTCTTCTTCAGTAACTACACATTGTGCTTCATTTTTTTGTGAGGTTTTCGAATCAGTATTATTTCTTCGACTTTACCATCCTTGATATTCACAACAATCTTTCTTGTGATGACCATTCTTATGGCAAAAATCACAACGATGTATGTTTCTAGAGCCATAATTAAAAACTTCAATTGCTAGTTCCTCATCCTCTTGATTATTTCGTTCTCTTGGCCACTCATCAATAAGCTTAGACCTAACCAGGTCCAATGTCAGTTCGGCATCTCTTCTAGTTTCGAGTGTACTTATCAAAGTATTATATTCACTCGGTGAACTATTAAATTAAGAAGCTACAATCCATTTATCAGTGAACAGTTTCTCACCAAGTGCCTTCAATTTCTCAGTATATTCTAACATTTGAGAAATGTGCTCTTCCATATTGCCATCGTCTGCTAACTGCATTCGACATATTTTCCCCATTAAATAAACCTGAAGATTTTCCCAAGCATCTTTAGCCGTTCTAGCAGACTTTATGAGATTTGGTTGATTGTATTTCCAACATAAGACCAATATTGACATAAGCTTGGGAATCTTTTCTTCTCCATTCAGCATCTCGTCTATTAACTTCAGGCAATGGGTTCTCAATAACATCCCAACATCCTTCTTCCATCAGGACTAACTTCATTCCATACGAGAAAATTCTCGCTATTGAGTTTGGTAATATAATATGTTAATAGTAGTGATTCTTGGCCGGTTCTACAGCCTCTAAAGGTCATTTGAAGGGTAATTATCGCAATTACAATTCTTATTACCAGAGGCTAAGACCGACCAAGGTCGAAGGTACTTGTTCAATTGAATCAATGGAATAAGTCCTATGAGCTTGAGTATAGTATGAGTGTTTTATGCTGAAATTGTATGTTATTGATGAATACTCATTATCCGAACTTGAGAGGTAATCATATGAATACGTGTATGCAGTGATGCAAGGTGAAATCGTGGTCGATGGTGACCTTGAGATTACTCTAGGTTCATATACATTACAGAGATCGAATCCAGTTGCTAGGTATCCTAACTCTAGCTGTCGTGGTACCCCACTGACTAGAAATCGGCGTGTTTCATGCTAGATGGATTATAGTGGGGGGTTGTTTCCATTTCCCATAAATCCCCTCTACTTTCAAGAGTATATGAAGGGCTAGAGCCATTCTAACGCATCATTCGATATCTCAACATCCCTTAGAGTGGTTGTTGTGCTAGAATTGAAGTCAGCATCACCAAATCCTGTGTAATCTGAGTCGAGGTAAATTTATTTTACAATTATCGTATTATTCCAAAAATATTATCATTGAAATGTCTGTTGGAAAACTAGATCTAGAAAGAATCGATGAGATGATAAATCGAACATCACAAGAATTCCAAACTATTCCACTATCTTCATTGGCTGTGAACAAGAAATACCGCCTAGAGAAGGTCACTGTTCTATCTACGAGATATGGGCGATCTAGTTTATTGTTATCATCTGATGAGGGTAACAAATTCAAAACATGGTTACCAAAGCGAGTGACAGATCGATTGAGTGATGATATAATCAATGAACTGAACTCCCCTGATAGCCAATTCAGCTTGAAATATTTGGGAGAGAGTTCACCTAGCTTCGCAGGGTCAAAAACACTATCTCTTATTGAATTCGTCTTAGATGAATAGTTCTTGTCAAAATATCATTTCATTTCATATAACTATAGTGATAATAGTTGGGAATAATATATATTATATTGTGAAATATTTTCCTCTCAGATTATATACCAATCTTTTATCATTGAAATAATCCCACTGATGTGAGTATGATAATTTCATCAGTATTATTATTATTATAACCTAAACTGTTAACGTTTTCAGTGATTATGGTACGTCAATATGTGGATGCAATACTCTCGACAAGGATGGTCAGAAGCAACAGATATAAAATCAGCAATTGACCGACTAAGATGTGAGTTCGATGACCTTAGTTTTGATGCTCTACATTCCACTAACTATGATATGAATATTTGTTTTGATGACGATGCTATACAGAGATGTATGCGACTTCATGAAAAGTATAATGCTGATTCCGGTATATGTAATAAATTCATATATGGAAGTATGAACTTGGTACAATTTTGTGAGCAACTTGTTGATGTTGACTTACGCGAATTTCTATTCCAATTGGCACCACACTTACCGAAAGACATCTGTGAGGAATTCCATCTACATGAAGATAATGAAGAATGTACATAAAAGAATTGATTTATGTTATAAGTATAATGAATAAAACAAATATGACTCATGAATCTGTTTTATTTCTGCAAAATATCAGGAATACATTATAATAAAAGAAGTATAAGTATTAAAAAAATTATTAGACTAACTTGATACATAATTCTATCATAGTTATATATTTCAACTACCATACTTCATTTCCATCAGACAAATCCCGTTTGAACAGTGCCATCTAGGGCGCTGTATGTCATACATGCGTCATGTATGATTAATGCATATACTCTCGTATTTTCTGGAAACGTGGTTCTGCGAGGCTCGAATTCTAATTTTATGTCCACTGTAGAAGTCTTCATAGCATCCGGTTGATGACAGCAGTCAATGATGAATAGGGGGTTGTCACGAAACTCTCCGATGGTCATCATGGGCTCACTCATATCTTTATCATAAGCTTCTTACCAAAATCAAGATTTCACTTTTCATACGGATATACTTCTGAGTTGAGATATAGACGAATATTGTTAACATCAGCATGTTTGAATTTTGTTGCATCTTTTGATCTATCATTGAGATCGTTAGTGTGTTGAAATCCAATAATTATATATCGAAGGCGTTCGAGACTATTCGTTGTTTTTATTGCCCAAATATCTGAGGCAGTGTCTCGTAGTGATGGTAATTCATACAGATCCCACATTCGGTATGCTAACTTGACCTTAGCTGTATTATTTCTATTTATTCGATTGAGCAATTTGAGCTTCTGTCGATCTTCTGGCATGATGTGTTTGATTTTCCACTCTATCTTACTAATCTCCAAATCAGCATCAACCTCTCCATTATATGAGTTTTTGAATGTGCGAGCAATTATAAGTATGAGCTCTTGTTTTACATTTAGAATTCCTTTGGTGTCATGTTCAACAAAGCCCATCAGGTACGTCAATGGTAATTTTCCACTAAAGATGTGACTTTGGGAGTCCAAAATATCTTGTGATTCTTGTTTGAGACCCCATCCAGTAGTTTGAAGCGATGTCATATGCGTTTGTCCATATGAAATCATAGTTTTCATTGTAGTAGTTATACCAGGCTTTCGAATTACAGCTACTTGTTCACCTCCCATTTCATAACGAATCTCATCAAAGAGGAATGCCAGTGCATTATTAGATAAATCACAAACTCTGGTAGAATCAGTAGGAGTGAATTTACCTTCGATATATATATGAAACTTTCTGCGATGTCCAGTATCAAATCTTGGAAGTTGATAGGAATTCGAATTTTGTCTGAATTTTTATAATATGGTGAACCATATGGCTTGTATGTGTGTTCATGGAGACTAATTAATGAGTGATCCAGAATTGGCTCATCAAAAACATTCAATTTTTCACTAGTAGTATGGGCCACCATGTTGTTAGTATTTTTTTCGTAATTTCAGTCCAACAATATTCTTGAGAAAATTTCGATCGTCCGCTGATAGCTTATATCTTGACTGCTCGGGATGACGACGTGAAATGAACTTGGAATTGCTCTTGCTCTTCCTTATATGTGTTTGGAAATCTGATGACATCCTATCAGAACGTCTGAATGAAAATCCCATCGTTGATAACTCACGATAATTTCCTTAGTTCCAATTTCAATATTATTTTCTCTCCTCGGAAATCTATTAAGGCACCGTTATCATCCAAGATACTCAGAGTGATGTTGTCAATGAACTGACATCCTTCAGGTCTCACCGGCATATGAATGATATTCTGCGGCTCCTTAGATGATTTGTACCCTGGTTCTACATCTATGTCGAATTCGAATAAAGTATGTGCTTCTCCACCATTGAAATATGCTCCAGACGTAATATTGCTATCGACTCGAATAATTCTTACTCGCATGATGTTCACGGGTAATGTCGATTCATGTCGTTTATTTGCTTCCAAGCACAGAGCTTCGAATCCTAAAAGAGATGCCATGGAATTCTCATGTGTTAAAACAATCTCAAATTCAGACTGAATTTCGCATTTCAAAGTATCATTGTTAGCATGTAATGAAAATATCGAATGTATATCATTAATCGATGTATTCATTTCAATTTTCATTATATTTTTAATAGCTCTATTGATTTCATCGATCTCGTAGACTCCTGGAGGGATTGATATAGTTACAGGTGGATCATCTTCCTTCATTCTGTAACTGATTATATTATTTTTCTCGTCTACATTGAAAATGGGATTATATGAGTAAAATCCATGCAATCCCAATCCATAACGACTGTTCACATCTGATTCGATTGGTGGGAAGAAGTTTGCACTCAATACACTCGTTTCTCCACTTAATGTGAATGTTCTCGACATGACTGATGACATTGAACTGATGAGCAAATTCTTCATCATCTCATTTCATTGACCACATATCATGACGTCAATCATCATACATGAATCACGACACTTCTTCAATTCCTGAAAATATATCAGAATAAATTATCAAGTGATGTAGTTAATATATGAGGGAAATTGGAAGTTTAATGAAGAGAAAAAATACGTTGTGTAGTTTTGAGAATATTTATTACCCGATAATAACAATTAGGTAAACACAAATGGTTGATTCATGATATCGAAAAGGAAATATTACGTTATTTGATTCTTTGTTGTTTGCAGCATGAAGAATTTTGCTTTTTCATTCCAGCAGGTTTGCACTCTATCTCATTATTAGCTCCTACGTTGATATCCCTTACATTACAATAGCAACAGAATATTCTTCTAGGTGTTGGTCCATCGTTAACATCATTGGTCACATTTTCATCATGATGTTCATCACAGTACTGATATTTCAAAATATCTATATCGTTTTTTAAATGTATAGGTAGCTTATCCCATACCATAATTATCTCATGTGGAGTACAAGCGATCATTACTTTTTTTCGGCATATCAGTAAGCTCTTCTTTCGTCATTTTCAATAAGCTTCCTACTTTAGAAAAGGCTTTCAAGGAATGTCCCATACGTTTGATACTCTCGCGATCCATGAGTGATCTGATAATTCTATGTATCAAAGGGAGAAAAACAATAACTCAAAGTCGGTCGACCACAAAATTTAAAAGGAGTGACTATAGTTTCGGCTCAACGGCCATCTTCAGACACAATGTGAAAAAGTACCTAGAAAATTATAAGTTGTTAAATCTAGACAATATGGTGGCTGCGAAAGAACATACCTCATGGAGAGGTATTTGTTTAAATGATCAGACCAACTTTGACCGTAATCATATTTTCCGCACATTACAATTTTCATAATAATCACACATTGGTTTCCCTGCGCTAGAGCCTGTCCTGTATCCTTTATCTTGACAGAATGTTGGTTCTTCTGCTTCTCTTTCTTTATCATAATCATTTATTCTTCTTTCTTGAATTTTGTTTGCTCTTCTTGACCCTTTTCGCGTACATCTCTATCATCAATTATTGTTTTTGTTTACATAGTTTTATGGAATTGTATAACTTTTTAGCGTCAATAATGTCAATTTTTGAATTTGAAACTCATCTTTCATATGTTTGACTGTCATTCAAAATGTTTTACGCTGACTTTGAAATTGTCATTTTGTGATGTCAATGTCAAATCATCACTTCCATTTCACCTACGGCGTTGTCTTTCCTGTTGATGGCCTGACCGCTGATGAAGCTCCGTTGAGTTGATTAATTAATCAAAATTTTTTGAATTTTCTAATGTTGAACTCACTCATCGTAATGTTCTTCTGGCTTTTCAGCCGTTTTAAATTTTACTAGTTCCAATTTGGACGGATGATTCGATGCTGACCTACTAGTTAGTTTTTAATTAGTATACTTTCTCCATAAGGTATGTTCTTTCGCAGCCACCATATTGTCTAGATTTAACAACTTATAATTTTCTAGGTACTTTTTTACATTGTGTCTGAAGATGGCCGTTGAGCCGAAACTATAGTCACTCCTTTTATTAAATTTTGTGGTCGACCGACTTTGAGTTATTGTTTTTCTCCCTTTGAAAAATACTGGGCCACTTTGAGAATGGATGGTTTCCATGACAATTCTATGTATCACTGATAGTGGACAGAAACTTCAAGCACAAATGTCCACACCAGACTGTATTGTATTTCTGTTTACGATCATAATTGTATAGTAGTTTGAATTTTGCTGTTGAGTCACTATGAAAATATTGAACTAACTCCTTAGGTGGGGGTAAATCACCATAACTATCGAAGTATTCTATTACCCTACCACGTTTCCTATATGCAACCCAGTGAGTGCCAGGGCCTCTGATTGTATCTAGATTTATTATGGCAGATTCGTCGCGAGATGGCTCAGAAGGAGGTAAATTGTCACGCATGAATACACCTCGGAAATTGGGAAGCTTTGCCTGTTGTGCAAAATTTTCAATATCGATATTGCTCAAAGGTCTCCGAGGTAGGGAGTCTATTAGTTTTTTGAATTCGGTGATTTTTGGAAGATACCTAGTCCTTTTCTATAGGGTTTCAAATAAACACCTTTGCCACTCTTTCCAATCGCAATGGCCTCCATGTTTGCTTCAATGAGCTGTTCTCTACTTGATTTAGCTGCCTGAACAGCGTAATTAATTCCTGCAGCTGCTCCTGCGATACTTCCTAGAGCAGATAAGCCTGCAAATATTGGTATAAGTGGGAGAATGTTGGAATTACGCGAGGAGTACGAATATTCTTCTTTCCTCCAGCAACTTTCAAATATTTTTGAGCAGCTGCTAAGGCAAAAGTCGTCGCTTTCTTCATATTCTCCGCGAGTTTTGTATTTCCACCTGCTAGACGAAGAGCTCCTCGAACTTTGTGAACTATTCCCGATCCGAAAGCTATTTTTCGTGTTTTCTTCCCTCTACGTTTGAATTTCTTGACTTTACGACAACCCATGCCAGAACTTCGTTTTCCTTTCATTATATTGGTCACCAACCAAGCAGCACTCCTTTCTCCTACGCTCGCGTCTCTTGACTTTGCTCTTTCTCACGCTGCTAACTCTAATTGTTCATCTGCTTTATGTCTAGCTGCAAGATCGCTATGATTCTGAGAGTAAGCAATATCGTGTTTCTCACATGCGATATCCAACTGATTTATTCCAGGATCTCCTCTTGCTAATCGCTTCTGCAATTTGGTTCCAGGACCACAGTACTGATAACCACCAGGTATATGTAATTCGAATGGAAGTTTATTGATTAGTGTATTAACGAAACCTCTACCACTTTTAATTAGTTTAGGTGAAGTTATGCGTCTGCATCGTTTGACTATCATCATATGAATGAGAAGTTTCTTACGTATCCACATTCATATATCATTCGACTACCAAACGATGCACATTGTTGAACAGAAGGAACACTTCGTTGTAGATAATTGGGATAGAAAAATTGGATATGGAAATGGAAAAGAGAATTTGTCACGACATGGTAATTTATTACCTTCTACTGTCCATGGCCTCATCATCGGTCCATCTCATTGCGGCAAAACAAATGTGATGATATCTTTGTTGACTCACCCTCATGGCCTGCGCTTTGCAAACGTAAATTTATACTCCAAGTCACTTAATCAACTAAAGTATGAATATCTACATAATGTATTGAAACCGATAAGTGGACTGGGATTTTTTACATTCAGTAATAATACAGAGGTGATAGATCCATCAGAAGCTAAACCAGACTCCATATTCATTTTTGATGATGTGATAAGTGAAAATCAAGATGTTATCCGATCATATTTCAGTATGGGTCGTCATAGACAGGTGGACTGTTTCTATTTAGCACAAACATACTCAAGAATTCCAAAACAATTGATCCGCGACAACTCCAACTTCATAGTTATATTCAAGCAAGATGTGACAAATTTGCAACACATTTTTTCTGATCATGTTTCACCGGATGTGACTTTCGAAGAATTTCAGGATATGTGTGGAGAATGTTGGAGAGATAATCACGGCTTTCTTGTCATCGACAAAGACAGTGAGATATGTAATGGTCGCTATAGAAAAGGATTCGATAGCTTTATATATCCTTGAAAATAACGAAGACCAGTCAATTGATTCCCAATCATCACAGGAGTTGCACGTGCTGGGTAATGATGAAGATAAAAATGGATGAAAAAACAGAGAGTGACATGAAATTGAAACGACAATTGATCGAAGCGACGGATGCAGTACGACAGAAATTCAATACTATCAAGAGTAATCGTACCGAAAATCTGATGTCTCTCGAGAAAATATATGAACCTATAACAAAACCGCTCAATGTAATATCTGCTGCAACCGTAGCAGAACCAAAAATCGAAAATTTGCCGTCTGTCACCGAAACAAGTATACCCGTCTCGAATAATACATCCTATATCCCATTATCAGCAAGTACACCGAAATATAACGACCGTAGTGATACTACCGAATTTTATTCCATAATACCATTCAAGCCATTGAGGAGCAAGATCGAATAGCAAATGGGCACATCGAAAATTTATTATCTGGGGACTCACGCTATGATAAAGCATATGGTGTTCATATAGATTCCAAAACAAAACGACTGAAGATTGGTGAAGCTGAAGTGAGTTTTCCTATAGGAAACATCATAATTCGAATAGGTAAAACACAGAAACAGTTTGCAGCTGATCTACAATTATATGATATGATATTCCTCAAGAAACCACCAGAAAATAATAGAGGTGAAAATATGAAATCATTTGCCGCTATAATGCAACTGACACGAGCACCATACAAGAACTACGATCTCAGACAAGGGCTCAATACATCAAGTTCGAAGAAATATTATGAATTATTCAAACCATCAGTTCGTACTCCTTATGAAATGAGGAAAAAGAAAGGTGGACAACTGAAGCAGTTCCTATCAAAAAAATTGTACACTACGTCGAAAAAGGAGTATGTATATTGGAATAGACCCAAAGAACTGGTGGATCGATTGAGATTATTATGGAGTTCGAAGATGGCTGGACATACTGGACATACCAACGAAATCATATCTATAATTGAAGAGTTGCGAGAAGAAGGTATAGTATACTAGATTCGATAGCTATATCAAGAGAACATTATGATAGAGCTCATCAGTTATAATCTACATTCGAATCGAGATAGATCCATAGACGAAGTGAAGATATGAATGATATTAAACGACAAATTGCAAAGGAACTACATAGATCTGCTCGCCGCAACTTCAGAAGAAGAAGAACAATCATCAAAGGATTTGCTGATTTGTGGCAGATCGATCTTGCTGAAATGCAACAATATGCAGAGGTGAATAATGGATATAGATATATTCTCTTCGTGATTGACTGTTTTTCTAAATATCTATGGACTCAAGAACAAAACAGGAGAGAAAGTTAGTAAAGCTATGGAAAAAATTCTGGAAGAAGCGAAATACTCACCAAAACATATTCAAAGTGATGCTGGAACAGAATCTTTCAATCGCTGGTTCAAGAAATTGATGAATTAATATGAAATCAATCATTATACTACATACAGTACGAAAAAAGCTGCTATCGTTGAGCGGGTCATCAGAACTCTGGAGAAATGGATGTATGAAGAATTCTCAGCTATAGGTGAATATGTATGGTTAGGCATATTACCTGAACTAAACCACAGATATAATAATAAAAAACATCGCACCATTGGAATGAGACCTGCTAGTCGGAAATTGAAAATTGCGCCAAACTGAATTCTGATAATCCTCATAATCTCCGTAAATTGATAGACACCTTCAACGAAAACTTAGCTGATCTCAAGAACATGAATTTTCTCACAGAGTCCTGGGATTTGATTCTAGTAAATCTTATCCTCAAAAGGCTCGACGCAGATACTTCAAAAGCCTTCGAGAAAGAGCATGGCTCAACCGAAATCCCAACTTATGTTGTCACTTTTCTGAACCAACATTGCATTGCTTTAGAAGCCGCCGATTATTCTGCTGTTGCCAAAAGTAAAAGAATGCCGTACGCCCCTGGCAACCGGTATACGGATTCCCCAACGTCTTCTACGAACACAAATGCTAGATCTCGCTTACGCTCTACTGCTGCGCCCGTACAATCGACGTTCATCGCACGTTCCCTCAACAAAAACGCTAATCTTAAATGTGTATTGTGTAAAGAAAATCATTTACTTTTTAAATGCTCTACTTTTTCGAATAAACCGCAGGCCCAACGATATCACTATTGCAAAAATCAGCGCTTATGTTTGAATTGTTTAAGTGATTTCCACGAAACCCGAAACTGTGGTTCTAGCTTCGGTTGTGGAAGGTATGGTAAGAAACACCACACGTCGTTACATAACGATTATATAACATCGACGTCCCCATCGGGAGGATCATCGGCAGCCACGTCAGATATTCCTTCCACATCACAGAATCCCAGCTCTTCTTCTTCGCCTTCTCACGCTCATAGTGACCGCCCCGATCAGTCAATGTACACACCTGTTCTACTATTCGCGCCCAAACCTCTCGAGTACTTCTGTCTACCGCATTGGTAGAAATCAAAGATAACAGAGGAATCTATCACAAAATTCGCGCCTTATTAGATTGTGGATCAGAAACCTCTTTAATTACAGTAAAATGTTTCAATGGTCTTAATTTGAAAAAATATTATACGCAAACAAATATACAGGGTCTTGGGGAAACTCAATGTTCAACTAATGTTGGAGGGGTAACTTTGAATATCAAGCCCATAGGCAAACACGTTCCCATTTTTGAAATCGACGCATTAATAATACACAAAATTTGTGAGAATATTCCGTCCACGCCCTTATCTGTCCATAATAGGCAACCCTATCCAGAATTATCTTTAGCTGACCCTACTTATCATGTACCAGGAGAAATTGAGCTTCTTTTGGGAGCTGATATATTTTCACGATTATTGGTAGAAGGGCGTGTAGTAGGTACTTCTAGATATCCCGACGCTCTGAATACTATCTTTGGATACGTCTTATTGGGCAAGACAGACCCATCCATATCCCTGGTAGTTACATCGCTATTTTGCTCATTTGTCGAAAATGACAGTTTACAAGACACAATAAAAAAATTCTTTGAAATAGAATCTGTTCCTGACGTATATTTGTCCTCACCTGACGATCTATAATGTGAACAGATATTTTTAGAAAATTACCGCCGGGACCACAATGGTCGTTATATCGTACCATTACCTTTCCGGGAGCCCTCGCCGTGTTTTCCGGGAATGCAGGCGTTGGCTGTTCGCCGATTCTTTGCATTAGAGAATCGATTGTTAAAAAATCGTTCAATTTATGACGAATATTGCGAAGTCATGAGAGAATATCTGGAGTTAGGCCATTTGGAAATGCTTCCGAAAGCGACAAATATTCCACCCATGTCTTACTATATTCCCCAAACATTCGTTTTGAAGCCAGAAAGTGTTAGCACTAAATTAGGGATTGTTTTCAACGCTAGTGCCGGACTCCCTAATCAAGGTTCCCCAAATCAAAGTCTTCTGACCGGACCGAAACTTCAAAGCGACATAACCGCCATATTATTACATTTTAGATTGCATAATTACTGTGTCACAGCTGATATACAACAGTACCGCCAAATTTTAATAGCACCTTGTTAGTTACGCGACTATAGATTACGCACGGTGACGTTTGGCCTGTCTTGTTCTCGCGATTCGCTGCTTACGCCAATTGTCCTCCGATGAAGAAAATAATTTTTCCGCCGCTGCTGATGTCATTCGTCATCATACATATATTGATGACGTCATTTTCGGGAAGTCTACCTACGCCAAGGCTGAAGCTCTCTGTTAGAACAGAAAAAAAGAAATAATCTCCTATGGGGTTCCAACGAAGCCCTAAAACTTTGATGGAACTTTCTGTATCCGGATTCCAAGATACAGGGTCGACAGCGTGATGAGAGGGAGAAAAGGTGCTGAGCAATGACTGATTATTGCTGGACCATTTCCCCGATTTGAAGCCTCCTTTCTCGAGAAGACAAATAAGTTCATCTCTGAGAGCTTCAGCCTTGGCGTAGGTAGACTCCCCGAAAATGACGTCATCAATATATGTTTGATGACGAATGACATCAGCAGCGGCGGGATTATTATTTTCTTCATCGGAGGACAATTGGCGTAAGCAGCGAATCGCGAGATAAGGTGAAAAAGACAGGCCAAACGTCACCGTGCGTAATCTATAGTCGCGTAACTTCTCAGTAGGTGAAAAGCAGAACACTATTCGCTGATAATCGCGATCACAAGGTGCTATTGAAATTTGGCGGTACATTTGTTGTATATCAGTTGTGAAACAGTAATTATGCAATCTGAAATGTAATAATATGGCGGTTATGTCGCTTTGAAGTTTCGGTCCGGTCAGGAGACTTTGATTTAGGGAACCTTGATTAGGGAGTCCGGCACTAGCGTTGAAAACAATCCTTAATTTAGTGCTAACACTTTCTGATGGCTTCAAAACGAATGTTTGGGGAATATAGTGAGACATGGGTGGAATATTTGTCGCTTTCGGAAGCATTTCCAAATGGCCTAACTCCAGATATTCTCTCAAGACTTCGCAATATTCGTCGTGAATTGAACGATTTTTTAACAATCGATTCTCTAATGCAAAGACTCGGCGAACAGCCAACGCCCGCATTCCCGGAAAACACGGCGAGGGATCTCGGAAAGGTAATGGTACGATATAACGACCATTGTGGTCCCGGCGATAATTTTCTAAAAATAACTGTTCACATTATAGATCGTCAGGTGAGGACAAATGTACGTCAGGAAGAGATTCTATTTCAAAGAATTTTTTTATTGTGTCTTGTAAAGTGTCATTTTCGACTAATGAGCAAAATAGCGACGTAACTACCGGGGATATGGATGGGTCTGTCTTGCCCAATAAGACGTATCCGAAGATAGTATTCAGAGCGTCGGGATATCCAGGAGCACCTACTACACGCCCTTCTACCAATAATCGTGAAAATATATCAGCTCCCAAAAGAAGCTCAATTTCTCCTGGTACATGATAAGTAGGGTCAGCTAAAGATAATTCTGAATAGGGTTGCCTATTATGGACAGATAAGGGCGTGGACGGAATATTCTCACAAATTTTGTGTATTATTAATGCGTCGATTTCAAAAATGGGAACGTGTTATCCTATGGGCTTGATATTCAATGTCACCCCTCCAACATTAGTTGAACATTGAGTTTCGCCAAGACCCTGTATAGTAGTTTGCGTATAATATTCTTTCAAATTGAGACGATTGAAACATTTTACTGTAATTAAAGAGGTTTCTGATCCACACGAATTTTGTGATAGATTCCTCTGTTATCTTAAATTTCTACCAATGCGGTAGACAGAAGTACTCGAGAGGTTTGGGCGCGAATAGTAGAACAGGTGTGTACATTAACTGATCGGGGCGGTTCACTATGAGCGTGAGAAGGCGAAGAAGAAGAGCTGGGATTCTGTGATGTGGAAGGAATATCTGACGTGGCTCCCGATGATCCTCCCGATGGGGACGTCGATGTTATATAATCGTTATGTAACGACGTTTGGTGTTTCTTACCACACCTTCCACAACCGAAGCTAGAACCACAGTTTCGGGTTTCGTGGAAATCACTTAAACAATTCAAACATAAGCGCCGATTTCTGCAATAGTGATATCGTTGGGCCTGCGGTTTATTCGAAGAAGTAGGGCATTTAAAAAGTAAATGATTTTCTTTACACAATACACATTTATAATTAGCGTTTTTGTTGAGGGTCCGCGCGATGAACGTCGATTGTACGGGCGCAGCAGTAGAGCGTAAGCGAGATCTAGCATTCGTGTTCGTAGAAGACGTTGGGGAGTCCGTATACCGGTTGCCAGGGGCGTACTGCATTCTTTCACTTTTGGCAACAGCAGAATAATCGGCGGCATCTAAAGCAATGCTATGTTGGTTCAGAAAAGTGACAACGGTTTCATAAGTTGGGATTTCGGTTGAGCCATGCTCTTTCTCGAAGGCTTTTGAAGTATCTGCGTCGAGCCTTTTGAGGATAAGATTTACCAGAATGAAATCCCAGGACTCCGTGGGAGAATTCATGTTCTTGAGACCAGCTAAGTTTTCGTTGAAGGTGTCTATCAATTTACGGAGATTATGAGGATTATCAGAATTTAGTTTGGCGCAATTTTCAATTTCCGACCAGTAAGAATTGGCTTGCAGACGTTTATTGGAATATCTTTTTAAAAGCGTCCCAGATAGCACACACTCGCCTAAGGTCATCCTCAATGTGTCGCCAAACGCCTGGAGAGGACGTTCTATTTTCTACAACCTAAGAACATCATCAGGCGTAAATTAAGCGCTGTAATTGTCCTAAATGAGTTCTTTCAGTGACAGCCTGAGGATGTAAAGAATTTCGTTCCTACGGACGTCTTCAGATGACATTCCATGAAATAACGTGTCATCGAAGACAAAAGGAAGAAAAAGAAGAACTAGAATTGAGGTTATGTCTCATGATAGTCATGATTTGTTCAAGATACATCATAATATATTAATGAATATATCAAAATTATCAGAGTATTCATTGAATACCTTCATCAAATGTCTATTTCTATTTCTATGATTGCGAGAAGAAGTTATTGCACAGAATTAAAAGATAACAATAACAAAAGGATGATAATCTCTGTTGATGACATTTCTCTCAGGTAGCAAGAAACAATGGTGAGTAAATACTAAATAGAATCATTGATATAGTACCGGACATGAAATATTGATACATTCATATACATTATTTATTGTTTCAGGAGGTTATTGAGAACACAAACTTGATGATATCATCATAGCAAACATGTTTTATTCCAAGATAGCTTTGCTTCTTTGGAATCTATAAAATATTGTATGGAAGCTTGAACTTTCAGTATGAATTCATTAAAGGTAGGTACCTGAATCAAATCATTGATATAGTAGGTACTGGACATGAAATGTTAATAGGTTAATTATTTGTTTCAGATGAAGTTATTGAGAACACAAGATTGATGATGTCATCAGAGCAGAGATGTTTCATTCCAAGATATTTTGGCTTCTTCGAAGTCTATGTGAGATTGCCTATGCATGTTTGCACTTTCAGTATATTCAATAAAAGTAGGTACCTAAATCAAATCATTGATATAGTAGGGACTGGAACATGAAATATTAATAGGTACATTATTTGTTTCAGGAGGTTATTGATAACACAAAATGATGATATCATCAGAGCAGAGATATTTCATTCCAAGATATTTTGGCTTCTTTGGAAATTATGAAAGATTGTACATATGCAGACTTGAACTTTCAGTAGATTCAATAATGGTTGGTACCTATAACTACATTAATCATATCATTGATAGTAAGTACTGGACATGAAATATTAATACATTGTTTGTTTCAGAAAGTTATGCAAAACACAAACCTGATGATATTTTCATTCCAAGATAGTTTTGCTTCTTCAGAATCTATAAAATATTGCATGAAGGCTTCAACTTCCAGTTGATTAATCTGCATCAGGAATGTCCAGAGTTCAGAAATCAAAAACAACATGGAGAAATATAACTATCAATAGGCCATAACTTCTATTAGTGCTCAACAAGAAGCTGAAATACATTTCTTTGAAAAGGAAATTGAAATTTTTCAGAATAAGTTATAAATAATAGAATGTAAGTTTTTCATTTGGTTTTTCATTTGAACCTATTATAAATAGAGGGAAATTTTGCAAATATCATGAGATCCATATTATTTTGAAGAAATTATCATTTGCATAATACAAGGTTAGTCAATAGTGTCGTGTTATCCTTGTAAATTAGCCAAACCATCAGATAAATAGAGAAAATTCAAGTACAACAGTAATAGGGTTTCATGAGAACTTTCACATTAAATTGTTTCCATATATATATCTGTAGGGTGTAGTCCAAGATATATTGACTGATGATTGTTTTTTTCCAAATGGGACACCCTGTATACTATTGCATTTTCAAGTTCTTCCTGAAGAGCTGATTCCATCAATGTATCACACTTGGGGTCTAGCATGAATGATTACAGAGATATAGGGTGTTCAAAAACAAGATTTTTCAATTTTAGGATTTTTTTTGTGGAAACTATTCAATATAATTGGTCGAAACGGCTCACATATCCTTATAAACTTTCGATTCACTATCTACTGACATTCAATCGAAACAAATAGAGGGTGGGTTAACATTCAGAATACTGATCAGCTTATTGTATCTGTTCCAAATAAATATCAGTAGATAGCTAATCAAAAGTTATGACAGGAACATGTGAGCCGTTTTGACCATTAATGAATAGTTTCGACACAAAAAATCCTACATTTGAAAAATCTCAATTGTCAACACCCTATATATCTCTGTGATAATTTCCACTAGACACCAAGTGTGATGCATTGATAGGATCAACTCTTCAGGGAAAACTCAAAAATGCAATAATATACAAGGTGTTCCATTGAAAAAAACCAATCATCAACCGATATCTTGGAATTCGAACACCCTATAGATATGAAAACAACTCTAGGTGATTGTTCTTATGAAACCCTATTACTGTTGTACTTGAATTTTCATTATATATATCTGACGGTTTGGCTAATATCGGAGGAGAACACACTATAGTGACTCATTCTGTATACGAATATTCTCCCATAAATCTTGAACCTCCTTGAAACATCATCAAAAACCACCTCAAGTTGTTACCATGATGTCCTGAGGTTGTCTCAAAAGATTTTATAGGGATGTTCTGAGACGTTATTAGAATGTAGAGAATGGTAACAGGAGGAGGTCTTGAGAATGTCCTCAGGCTCGCTCTCGACGTCCTGAGGACATGATTGTGAACGCCTCAGAAGGGCCTCAAAAGGAATTTGTGCTATCTGGGGTAGCATAAGCGTTAGTATAATTGGCAGCAATCGTAGGGAGACATTGTACTAAATGAAGCGGAGGGCCTTTCAAAGCTGAAAGCAGATAGTTGAATTTCTCAATATCTTGCAACGTGTCGTTATGATGCACTAGGGCTTCATACATATCTCCAAACGTCGGAAAATCTCGATATTCACCAGAAAATTCAATTAATTCGATTTTTAGAAGTCTGAAATGTTGAGTTGTGGAGGTAGATCCTGGTAATGTAGAATTAGAGGGCGACTCTTCTTCGAATAATTCAGCATAAATTGCTTTGGAAATGTAATATGAATCATTGAAAGCTTCTTTTATTTCGTCTTCAGCATTTAAATCTGCTGCGCCATCACTCGACAGTAGATTAATTAAATTGAAATGTTGCTTCTGAAATTCGTTTCTGACTCTTTCAGCGTCTTCAAATCTTATTTTAAAAACAATCCTTTGCGATTTATCAGCTTTGGCGGCGGTGGCCAAACGAGTCAAAACCGTGATTTCATTCAAACAACTAGTGCGAAGGGCTTTGTAGCCGACGTAATCTTTCTGCTTTATCAGCCATGTCCAAATGAGAAAAAACGAAAGGAAACATAAACTGGGACCAAGACGCTAAAAACTAGTTTATACTAGCTAAGGTTTTTTCAGTAAATGACCGGTATTGATGAGGTCTCGACCTAGCGTTGAAAAAACTGAAAATTCCAGCGTTAGTAGCGCTGGACGGCACTAGAGTGGGGAGCTCACCATTCATTCAAAGGAAGTGATGGGCCTGCGCACTGAGACACATATGTGCTGGTGAAAGGAAGCGTACCTACCAAAGATGGCGGTTAAAATAATATAAATTAATTTCAATTCGCCGGCAAAGACTTTCAAGCAAGTATATTCACCAATTTTGATGTAAATTTCAAAAAAGATACTGAAAAATGACAGATATCTTGAGCGTGATAATTATTAACTGGGAATTCCCTAAAATTTATGCCAAAATTAGGAAAAAAAGTATAGTTTGTAATTTGGATTTTTTCACAAAAATTTTGGAAAAGACAAAAAGGGCCTTATCCGGCTCGACGGACCAAAATTATGTACTTTTTCTACTTCGAAAACTCTACTTAGAAGAGAAAAAATGTATGTATCACCAAAGGCGCGTTAAAAGCGGTAAATGAAGTCTATAATCATTCCTAGATGCAATCCGGTGAGGTTTAGATTAACTTCTACTTCAAAGATCGAGCCCCTAAACAGCTTACCTAACTTCTTGAGAGTTGGTGATGATGGCCTGGTAGCTGGATGCCGGTAATGAGTCTATGGGGGCCTCCTTCTGGACTAGGTTGGTGTCGTGGATTAATCCAATTCCGGAGGCACTCACAAATGGGCGAAAACTTCCTATATATATATGCGCAACCCGTTTATTTTCTCCATCAAACAAAGAGAATAGAAAATTCGTCGCGAAAATCACTATCGACGTATATCGTAAACAATCTCGAGCGGAGTTCTAGCGAGACTGCTGGTGTCCAGTTTTTCGTGGGTCCGGCTTTGCTCGGCGAGGTTCTTCAGACCTCGATAAAAAACGTTAATGTTTATCACTCATTTTGAGCTGTTTAGGGCAATACCAGAAAAAACGCGTTTATTTTGAATAAAATGGAACGGTATTGCATCTCGGATGATTCAAGGTTGAGGAAATCCCTCTATCTTGACGAAAATAGAAGTTCCCTAATTAATTAATTGATTATTTTAAGTGAAAACTCAACACATGATTTTGAAGATTTGTTCAAAAAGTGGAGAGAAATTGGGAAATCCGACTCATAGATTTTCATCTTTATCAAATTTTCGGTTTCTCAGGAGGTAAAGTCATTCTTGTTAATGTCAATAGGACACCTTGTTTTTGATTTTGAGCTAATCGAAGTTTTTCAGAGGAATTCCCCATGTTTCAAAACGGAATCTTGTCAAGCATAGAATTGCACAGTTTTGCCAAGATTCAACCGACACCACATCTCTTACAGTTTACGAGATCCCAATGATGACGCAATAATTCCAGCCACCCTGTACATAATTGATAATTTTCAATATCGAGAAAAACAATAGAGTGTTTTTCTCGATATTGAAAATTATCAGTATCTCAAACGAAGGTCCATTCGTCTCAAAGTTGATGAATCGCCAGTGATTGAATCAGTATTTCCTGATTTATATGATGTACTGAAATTAACGTCTGATAATAGTTTGGAGCATGCGACTATCAATGAATTTTTTTTTACATTATTAATAAACATAGACATTTTTTAATGAATGATTTTGTACGTCTCATCAACATCATGAGTACACGATCAAATGACGTATCAGGTAACTCAAAAGTTATAAATATATATATACATATGAATATATAACGTTGATGTAAACAAGAATTTTTTGTTTGAATCTATCAGTTTCAAACAGGTAATTTCTAGCAATCATTCTAGCGTATATTGTGCATGTGTCGTTTCATCGAGATAAAAAGACATGTTGTCGCTTGAAAGTATCAACGTTAAATTTCAACGTTTGATAGTGGTTGTGGATGAACAGGTAGTAATGAATTTTTGGGAATAAATCGTCTAAATTACGTGTTCATATCCCTGTCATCTTCAACGAAATTTAAAAGTTGAAGTTTTCAATCACTATAACGTTATTGCCATGATTCCAACCGTTATGCAACGTTTTATAAACGAGTTTGTGTTCACTGAGCGTGAGGTGCTGACCTCGAAAAACTAACATTTTCGGTTAAAAATTAATTCCAAAGAACAGAACAGTTCTGATGGGAGTTCTTAATAGCGCTCGACGAGTTCTTCTGAATAGTTTAATTGTGTTCTAGTGACAAATAGATACTTCACTGGAATCCAGAATGCCAGGCCGCCTTCAATGCTCTGAAGGAACGCTTGACCACGACACCGATTCTTGGATATCCACTTCCACAAGGACAATCCATTCTTGACACGAAGGCCAGTTATATCGGAATTGAAGAGTCCTTTCGCAGTATCAAGATGGGCAGAAGCGAGTCATCAGGAACTTCGGCAAGGTGCTATCGAAGGCAGAATGAAACTACTGCGTTACCAGGAAGAAACTATTGGCCATGGTGGAGTCAGTGGAGCACTTCAATAAGTACCTCTATGGATGGAAATCCATACTCAGGACGGACCACGCTGCATATTGAAGTGGGTCCTGAATTTCAAGTACTTCGAAGGCCGAGTAGCTCGTTGGATCGAGAGGCTCCAGAAATATGACTTCGAGACAGCACACCGAGTAGAGACGAGTCATAAAAAGGCAGATGTATTGTCCAGAATACCATAACCACCTGAGTGCTCACATTGAAGTCGTTCGGAGGATAAGGAAGCAGCCCTCTGCAGAACTACCGTTGTCAATGAAGATTGGTTACCTGCGGCAATCCAGCAAGAGCAAGAAGAGGACCCAGAACTTTGGAAGCATCGAGAATGGAGGAAAGCGAATCGCCGCCTTCCTTTGCAAGAAGTAGCACCATCTTCACAGACCTTGAAGGCGTACTGGAGTCAGTGGGACTCCTTGGTATCAGAAGACGACCTGCTCAAGAGGAATCTCGAGAGCGATGATGGGTCGGATAATCGGACGCAGTGGGTCATTCCTAGGAGCCGTGTGTCGAAAAAACTCGGGTATGTACATTATAGAACTCCAGGGGGGCATATAGGAGTGAAGAAGACACTGATGGAGAGGGTACAAGAGCGGTTCTACTGAATGAACTGCAGTGACGACGTCAGGAAGTGCAATGGTAGAATTTGCTTTATTTGAACTGAACTTACTCTGAACTATAAATGCTCAAACATGTTTGGTTCCTCGCCGATGATTTGTCTTGTTAGAGAACATATTCAGCACTGCTCAGTTGAGAACACTGTGCGCTACGATGCATCGTCGTAAACGTCACAAGGATAAAATAATTGCCCGTAGTCTGAGCTCGCAGTTATCAATTCGCCCGAGTCACTGTGATCATTTTTGTGCGATTATCAACTTACAATGACGTTATCCGCATAAAAGACGAGTTCAAGATACGTGAGTAGCACACCATAATGTATTTCCACATAATAACAGAACTTTTCGAAGCAGTTGCCCTCACTGAAATGAAGGCAAGCTAGTCAGCCTTCTTGAGCCGTTGTTGGCGTAAGGTAGAACAGATGACAGCACGAATATGAAAATATGAAGCTCACGGGCTTTTGCGCTCATGAAATGGAAGCAGAGAGCATAGTAGATAGGTATATGATGGTGATTGATCAACTATGCAAGGTCAGGTATCAAAACAGATTATTCATCTTCAGAAACAATTCTGAAATGAGATGTCATGACTGAAATGTTTCTGCACTATTCATGACATCATTCTCCTCAAACTGTTTGAATCACGGTTCTTCACCCTGTACTTGATTGGTACATCATTATCATCTTGTACACTGACTATGTTAAACAGGTTGATCAATTATCTTCCGGGAAAGGGAGCCCAGGTAACACAATCCTCTCCGCGAGATCTCAGAGAAATCAACATCAAGATCATATGCGAACTCCTATCGTGAGGTAGTAAAGATCGCTATGTGCTGTAACTGAGCGAATTCTTCCTTGAAGTTCCATGGAGAAATCTTTCAAACCTCACCTTTCAGTTATCGACTTCATTTCCATAACGAATTCCCAAAGTTATTACGAAATTAACCTCAACAGATATTCTTACTGCGAGTTCGTTAAGCTAGCTGGAACGTAACCTGAACAATAAATTCTTGTTGCGAGTTTCTGAAGCTATCACGTATGTAACGTGTAGTATTATCAGATAAAGAGTTGCAATAGAACGACAAGTAACTTTATTTCTAATTACAAACTGACACATCACATCAAAACCTCAGACATTCCCATGCTGACTGTCACTGGTACCTCATACCGAGTGTAGTCATACCACATTCCTTTTCCACTAAATTCACAGAAAACGTGCTGGAATTATTCGCTGCCTTGGTAGATTCCGTCTAGGATTACAAGTTTCTGTTTCATTCTGGGGTATCTCAAGATCCACTGAAGAATGGTCTGTCGAACTTCTCCGATTAACCACATGTTATTCTTGATCATTCTGTACATTTATCGATACTGCATCCTCCACTCCAGATTGTTGCAACTCAGCGCTCGGTCTCGCAATGGTACTTTCTGCTGCTGGGATGATAATCGATGTTGGTATACATTCTTCTGAATTTGCTCGAGAAAGTAGATGCCCACTCGATTCAGTTGAGGGGTGACGAATTCGTAACTGATCTGAATGTTTCCTTCTTTGTACTCCTTCCACATCAACAACATATGAGTAAGGACCAGTTTGACTAACTATTCTACCAGGTGATGAACCGGTTTGTAGAGGGTCATTTACCCAGACCAGATCATTATCTGCAAAATAATACTCTTCCGTACCTTTATCATGGTACCTAGCTTGGTTAAGCTGTGCATGTAGAATATTCCTTTGGACGTCAGGTTTCAACTGGTCGAATTTACACCTCAGTGGTCTTCCAAATATCAATTGTCCTGGTGTCCTTCCGGTGGATCCCTGAATTGTGTTTCGATATTAGAACAAGAACTTATGCAGTCGTCTCAATTGATCGGGTTCATCCATGATGTTCAACCTCTCCTTGAAAGTTTTAACCATACGTTCTGCTAATCCATTTGACTGTGGATGGTAGGGCGTAACTTTTATGTGCGTGATTCCATTTTTCTTGCAGTAGTCAGCAAACTCTTCTGAAGTCAGCTGGGGTCCATTGTCGGAAACAATAAATTTGGGAAGACCAAAACGACAGAAAATTTCTGTCAAAGCCGTAATAGTATTTCTAGAGGTTGTATTGCACATTGGAACTATTTCTATCCATCTCGAATAAGAATCTATTACTAGTAGCCACATTTTACCTTGAAAAGGACCAGCAAAATCTACATGTATTCGAGACCATGGTTCTGCTGGTGGTGCCCATGGAAACAAAAGTAGTTTCTGATCATTTTGTCTCGTTTCTCGACAAGGAATGCAACCCTGAACAAATTCTATGATGGACTGATCGATTTTCGGCCAATATACGTGTAGTCTTGCCATAGACTGCATCGCAGTTATACCCGGATGGCCGTCATGTAACATTTTCAAAGTTTCTTCTCGTAGCTTCTGCGGTATACATATTCTTCCTTTCCAGAGCATTATGCCTTCCTCGAGGGATAACTCATCACGTTTTTCATAATAAGGAATGATGTTAGTTTCTAAATATTTCTTTTGTGGCCATCCTGATGAGATGAATTGACTGACTTTCTGAAGTATTATATCCTTACTGATTTCGTTCTTCAGAGTTTTCTTCGTTATACACTGGTGATGTAGTCTGAGGTGAAGCAGTTGACCTCGTTTTGGTAATCCAACCTCTTCGGAAGGTGTCAGAATGGTTTGTGGTAATGGTAAACGTGATAAGGCATCAGCTGGAGCGTTATCTTTTCCATTTTGATACATGATGGTATAGTTGTAGCTACTTAGTATCATCGCCCAACGAAGTAGACGATTACTTGCTATCTTAGGTGTTTGACGGTGTTCACTGATTATGTGTTGTAGAGGCCTATGATCAGTTAAAAGGGTAAAATGTCTTCCATATAAGTAATGATTGAATTTTGTGACAGCAAAAATTATTGCTAGGGCTTCTTTATCAATAGTGCTGTACCGTTTCTCTACATCTGTCCACGTACGTGAAGAAAAAGCAATCGGGCGTAAAGTGTCGTCTTTGTATCTATGTGATGAAACAGCGCCGGCTCCTTTGTTGGATGCATCACTAGATACAACTAATGGTAGCGTTGCATCGTAATGAACCAATGTATCATTGGAGGTCAATATCTTTTTCAACTTAGTGAAAATTGTATCGTCATCTTCAGACCAGTCCCATTGACTACCTTTCTTGAGAAGTCTATGTAATGGTGCACAGATGGTATGCAAATTTTGAATGAATCTGCCATAATATGTTATTGAACCTAGGAATGATCTGAGTTCTGTTGTATTTCCAGGTGTCGGCAAACTCTGGATAGCTTGAATACGGTCTGTAGTTGAGTGTATTCCAAAGCGGTCTATGCGATGACCCAGATATGTAACGCTCTCTTGAAACCATGCACATTTTGATTTTGCAGTTCTGATACCTGCTCCTTCTAATCTTTCAAGAACTTGTTTCAGATGCATTATGTGTTGTTCAAATGTTGGAGCTGTCACCAAAATGTCGTCCAAATAGCAGACTGTTCCCTCTATACCGGAAAGGAGTTGATCCATTATACGCTGGAATAGTGCAGGAGCAAAGGAGATGCCGAAAGGTAGCTTTTTATATGCGAAATAGCCTTTATGTGTAGAAATGACCAGGTATTTGTGCGAATCTTTGTGAACTGGTAATTGCAGATATGCATCTTTCAAGTCGATTTTTGAGAAATGCTTTCCTCCACATAGTTTTGAGGTTATCTCTTCGAAACGTGGCAATGGATAGTCGTCAATTTGTACGTGCGGGTTGATGGTAACATTGAAGTCTCCGCACATCCTGATACTCCCATTGGATTTCACTACAATGACTGTAGGAGAAGCCCATTCAATAGGCGTAATTGTTGTATCGACTGGTTCTAAGACATCTTCATTCACTAGTCGACTAATTTCTGCACTCACTTGTTCTTGAAGAGCGATAGGAACAGGTCTGGCGCGAAAAGCTCTCGGTGAAACCTCATTGCGAATGTGTATTCTGGCGGCGTAACCCTTTATTGTGCCGATATGATTGTCAAAAATCTCCGAAAAATTCTCAATCAATTTTGCAACTTCTTTCGATACTAATTCATCGTCTAGTGAGTCCTTGTTTGGAAACTTCAAGCTGCAGATTCTTGAACCAGGTGGCATTGGTAATTCGAAAGCAAAACACCAATTTAACCCAAATAGCGGAATGTCTTCCTGATCCACAACGTAAAGCGGTAAATGTTTCTTGTGTCACTCCTAGTGTTTGAATTTCAACCTCTGTATATGCAATCGGATTTTTAGTTTTTTCGAACTTTGGTTCTCCAATTCTCTTCCAGAATAATTTTGAAACAACAGAATATGCTGCACCTGGATCGTACAACATTTCTAAATGTTCGTTTTCAATTTTGACCGGTACCATAACTCGGGTTGTGGACTGTACATTACGGATATTCGATGTATTTGTTGAAGAAATACTGTCTTCGTCATCCTCACTGTCGGTGTTGTCACGTAAATGTCTGGTATTGCTGTAGTTCTTCTTTACCCGTGCACGTCCGGCACTGATGCACACACGAGCCAAATGATTCTTTTTACCACAAGCTGAACATATTTCACCGACTGCTGGGCAATCTTCATTATGTTTATGTGATTGGTTTCCACAAAACATACACTGTGTTTTTGCATCAATCGTTCTCCATTTCACATCATGAGTTGATTGATTGGAACGAGAATTATTATCGGTGTACCTAGTATTTTGCTTAACACGATTTGTCTGAGAAACTTCATGCTGGAAAGTTGACAATGATGCAAGTTTCTTCCCATGTATGAACGCTTGTTCTAGTTGAATCGCGTAAGTCTCTACCTCTGCTAACGTTGCCGCATTTGTCGTATATTTCAAAATTATCTCCTGCTGCCATGAAGGTTGATTTATTCCTATTTCTTCCCAGGAAACTGAGAACACACGGCGCAGGCAGGTCAATGCTGTCAATGAAGACCTTGCTGAAATCACAGCCTGGGGAACCAACAACCTAGTTGAATTCAACGCTACCAAAACTCAAGCCTGTATTTTCTCTAGAAAGGCGGATCTCAGTATGCCCGACATTGTAATGTCTGGCACCACCATCCCCACCAAGCCCACCATATCTATGCTCGGTATTTCCATCAGCAACACTCTTTCATGGGATAATCATGTCAGATCCATCGCAAAAGCTGCTTCACAAAAACTCGGATTCTTGTTCCGTGCGAAATGCTACTTTACACCTCAACAGCTCCTCATGATCTACAAAGCGCAGATACGGCCTGTTCTAGAATACTGTTCCCACATATGGGGTTCAGCACCGAAACATACGCTGATGCTCTTAGATTCCATCCAGAGAAGAGCCATCCGCCTGGTGGGTGACGCTACACTCACTCGCTCTTTGACATCATTGGAACACCGTAGAAAGGTCGGCGACCTTTCACTTTTCTATCGATACTTCCACGGGAAATGTTCTTCGGAAATCTCTGCTATCATACCTTCACTAGCAATACCAGTCAGACGAACTAGACAAGCCCAGTCAGCACATTCCTTCGTTGTCAACCTCGAAAGATGCCGAACAGCACTTTATCAAAACTCCTTCATCCATAGAACGGCTGGGCTCTGGAATTCATTGCCTGTGGAAGTATTCCCAACAACATATAATCTCCAGAAGTTCAAAAAAAATTCCAATACCTACCTCCTATCCCTATCCTCCCTAGGAACGCACGATGTTCTTTGAACATTATAGAGATTCCCTCTCGTGCGCTCCAAGCGATAAAAAAAAAAAAAAAAAAAAAATTACCAGTTGATCGCGCAATCGTTCATTGAGGTTGTTTCCGAATTCACAGCTTCCAGCTAAGCCCCTCAATATTGTCAAAGATTGCGTAATTGACTCATTGTCTCATCTAGAACGTGTGGCAAAAACTACACCTTCCGAAAGTACATATGTTTTCTTCTTATAGTAGTTGTTCAGAACTCCAACAATGTCCTTATAATCCTTACTCGTCACCAACTCAGGTTTGAAATTATCGACCAGAATCTTGAATGGTTCTGGACCAACTTTAGAGAGAAGGATATTCTTCTTTTCGTTAACCATCTCTGGTTTGTTGAGATCATGTATTGCAAGTTCTATCTCGAATATTTGCAAGTAATAGTCCCATTCCTCTCTCTCGAGACAAAATTTATCGAATTTGAAGCTGATAGACATCGTCGTCGCCAAATGTAGTATTATCAGATAAAGAGTTGCAATAGAACGACAAGTAACTTTATTTCTAATTACAAACTGACACATCACATCAAAACCTCAGACATTCCCATGCTGACTGTCACTGGTACCTCATACCGAGTGTAGTCATACCACATAACGTAAACGAGATATTCTCACTGCGAGTTCGTACAGTTGACCCGAACGTAATATGAATCAGAAATTCTCATTGTGAGTTCTTCAAGTCATCCCGAGGGTATGACACACATCGTCGGACGTTATAATGTTCTTTGGAACCGACTCAAAAGCCGTCCATTTATGTTTCAAAATCAGCACTCGAAGTTGATAAATGAACTTCAATATTTGTATTCAATGAACCATGCACTCAAACAATATACTGAATATGAAATTTAATGATAATGAAAATTCTTATAAAGAATAATAACTTGAAGAATGATTCATTATATAACAACATCAACAAATAATCACAGATATTGACATTGAAAATAACTTATTTTTTTACGAATACACAATTATGTCTTGAATTAATTTTTTTTAATAAAACTGATCAGTATTCACATTTACTGAGTGAAAACAATGAAAACTTTGGTGAAATGAAATGAGAATTCGATCAATGGATTTTATTTCGTGTGAAAATAAATAGTACTTCATCTTCTTATTATGGAAATAATAAAATACCAAAGAAAGGGAGAGTTGTATTCCGTGCAAGATAATTTATTCAATATTCGTAGCAGAGCGCTTTCGACTGATAAGTGAAATAGACAAAAAGAGTTGTTCTTACTTCAATATTCTCAATATAATTCATGAGGAAAACCCACACAAACTCATGAAATCACTATGTCATCACAATAAACTAAAACAAATCATATTTGGATCATACGGACAACACAAAAGATCATTATTAATACCATCATTCAACTAACATCTCTCACAACAATCATTGGAAGTAATGGACCATCTTCTGCGCCTACGCACTCAATGGTTCAGGCATTTTGAATAAATCGAATTTCACCTATGATCCACAAATAAATCACATACAATTCCTTGAAAGTACAAATTGTCAGTAATGAATAATCCGCAGAGATCAGCTGATCACAACAAAGCGCTTCTAGAAATGTCAAATAAATCTGGCATCGGTGCACAGTTTTGCCAACTTAAATCGATAACGCGGTTCGCTCATTTTGAAAGTTACTAGTATTTTTCGATGTGCAGTTTTGGCACGACATTGTTACCAAGTATTTCGCAACTATCAACCCAGCGTGAAAGCCCTTTATGCGATCTTTTTCGAGGCAATATTTCAACGTCTCCTTCAGATTATTCTTATTTCATTCCCAGAACGTTTTATGTGACGTACTTTTCATCATTTGTCGTAACAGTATTATCACGAACTATATTCAAACCATATACGTTATTCATGGCAAATATTCGCCATTTTGTGTTATTTGTTCGACGGGATTCATGATGCCACAGATATGATGCTGATCGTAGATATTTGAATCATTTCTCCATTTCTTGTGTCTCACAAAGTGTGAATTCCAGTGAGTCAAGACAATCAAATGTGAGTGCGATTGTTGAGAAACATGGTGAGATCACGTTGATATAGGTGAGTTGAGTGACCAATATCATAATTTTCTGTTTATGTATCAGCACACAGTTGTCTGATTCATAATGGCTTCAGTCAGAATTTATTGTCGGGTATCTTCCTCAGTGAATATATAATCATGTGATGAATATAACTAAAATTCCTCTATCATTGTTCCTCTCTTAGTTTTAAATGAACTCAGTAATATCATTTGATATTTGGGGTTATGTCATATTATGCAATATATAAAAATGTATCACCAAAAAATAGCTATATAGGTATATCAGCGACCAACAAGCTTCCTCAAAATAGTTTGATCCATGTCATTTACGAAAGCTTTCATTCGAATATATCAATGTCTTCAAGTACTACATTGTTTACAGGTCAGTACTCATGAAGTTTCCTCGGAACCTGATGGGTACCTACATTACTAGAACATACGTGAGCTCTGGACAAACCTAGGGTCCGTTGATGGAAATTGACGTTGAAGTCATCTTAACAGGGTACGGACATATAATAGCTGCATTCTTGTTTAATGATCTAGAGACTTTAGTTTTGTCTACTGGCATCCCTGACATTGCTGTAACGTCACATCCATGGGCGCTACGAAAAATCATTCAAAATTTCAATAATAGGTATTTACAGGGTGTTTACTTGTTGAAGATCATATGGCGAACGAGTTTTGTAATTATGATCCGATTCTATTCAAAAGTGGAAGATTGGAAGATTGGGGTTTTCCGGGGTTGAAGATGATGATTGTTTCGTCATACTTGGAAAATTCAAGATGACGAATCCTATATACACAGGCTGATTCACGGTGGATGGCACATTAGACGTTTCTGGAAAACGCAACTCAGGATTATTCTGACAAGTTGGTGCCTTGAATAATTAGTTGTGTTCTATCGACCTGAAATATTCTCAGCGCTGCCACCGTGAATCGCGAAAGAAATTTTTAATTATCATCTTATTCTATTTGAGATTTGTATCTGAGGGTTTTTGGGGTCGAACTTTATAGCGGATCCCATATATTTTGTAATTATGATCCGATTCTATTCAAAAATCAAAATTGGTATCTCTATGAATTTCCGGGGTCGGAGAATATAATTAATTCGTCAAAATTGGGATATTCAAGATGGCGGATCCATTATAGTGGACGAGTTTTGAAATGAAGATTCGATTCTATTCAAAATAGGGGTTTTCAAGGTAGGAGATAATGATCGTTTCGTCAAAATTGGAAAATTCAAGATGTCGGATCCAATATGGCGAAAGACATTAGTTTATATGATTATTACCCTACCACAAATAGGAAATAGGTAGGATGCAAAAGTGAAAATAACGTGACTATAAGTTATACTGCGTATATACCTACTTCTTTGTTACTTTTATCGATCAATTGTTCGAAAATGAATTTTTATTTAAGATCGGAAAAATCATATCTATAACATGGAGGTAAAGTATATTCTATACTTCATTTTCCTGCATATTTCCCGTATTACTTTTTGGCAGCCCACTTTTCGTCCTAGACAAAGTTTTATACTTGATATACGTGATATTAGTCACTCCATAAATTCTTCACCGAGCTGGATTTCCGAAAATATATTTAGCACACATGACATAAGTACAGCAGTTAAGGTTTCCACCATTTCTCAATCATAAGGCTTGTAGCGGTTCTATATAGAAATTCTATATTATATTATAGAGAACATCTGTTTGAGTTGATTGATGATTTATTTATTTGACAAGTTGTCTAGCTATTGTCATTTACCAATATACCCTGTGATCATAATCACAGTTGATACAATTAACTTCACTACATAGTTCTCCTCCAAGAAATTTGATAATTTCTGACACAAGAAAATGAACTATAAATACCGTGGCATTACAAAGGAACAGCTGAATAATTACCAAAAAATCAACATTCAACGTAAGCAGGTTTCAAACGATCAACTGAAATGTTGTCAGACCATGATTTTATATTTAGTGTGAACAATTTATCATTCTTCTCAAGCACCTCATAAGGACCGTCGTAGCGTGTAGGGCGGTTTCTTCACTGAATCTCATCTAACAAAAACGTGCGTTGACGTGAACAGATCTCAATGAGTGAAATTTTTTGGTGAATTTTTGTGATGAGTGAAAGTACTCTTGAGCTGATTCATACATAATTTCAATTTTGTAACATATTGAATTATGTCTTGAGGTGAATGTTCCATATGGGATGAGTTTAGAAAATCTCCAGGTAATCGTAGTGTTGTACCATATACCAGCTCTGCTGGGGTACACATGCTAGACGTCTAGCACGAGAAGTGACAGGAGCACCTGTAGTTTTAATGAAATGTGTCACATTATGTTTGATAGGAAGATCTTTCCGGAAGGGTTGAATAAGTGCTGGATATGTCTGTAACAAATTACCAAACTCATTATGTTCATTGTCAATAACTGAAATAACTGTAGATGTGAGCGATGACAATTCGCCAAGAACGCTATGAAATGTTACTGCATCTAAGAGTCTGTTCTTTTTTATATCGACTAATAAATTCAAATACCTTAAGAAATCTGCTCCCACAATACAATGTTTGACATCAGCTATGACGAATTTCCAAGAAAATTTCGTGTTTAAACCAAAATCTAACAACATTTCATGATCGCCGAAGGTCCTGATGTTTGTATTATTAGCAGCAGATAAGAAATAACGAAAACTTTCATTTTTTTGTTTCAATTTGCTGATTGGTAATAGGCTCACTTGAGCTCCCGTGTCGACCAAGAACTGAAATCCAGTTCTATTGTCTCTGACGAAAAATAAACGGCTATTATCATAAAATGCAGCATTCGCCGTCACTGATGCTGCAACTTGAAGTTTTCCGACTCAGAGCAAGGATCCATACATTTCTTAGCTCTTGGACCAAATGATGAATGATACCAGCATAAAACAGGTCCATATTTTCTGGAATCCATAGATTGTGAGAAAGGTTTGGATTTCGAACGATCTTGACACATTCTACTATAACGAGGTTCTTCAGCTCTTTCAGCTCAGCTGAGATGTCTACTGTATTGCTGTGTGTCACAGGATTGTGCGTGAAGTTCAAACAATCTATTGCACTTTCCATAATGCTATCGGCTTCACTTGCTAATTCTTCGATAGTAACAGTGCTATCTGGATAACAAGAAAGCATAACTTGAATATTGTTGGGAAGTTTTTGTAGAATTATTTCCCGAAGAAAACACTGATCGATTCGAGTATCTTCAATAAGTTGTTGCAATTTATTCAGAAGTTGTGATGGTTTCTGGTCTCCTAGGTGTTCACTACTTAATATTTGCTTGAAACGTTTTCCTTGGGATAATGACATTCTTGCAATCAGCGTTTCCTTCAGTTTTTTGTAAGGAGTGTCTTCAGGAATGGAATTGATTATATCTCTTACTTCCATAGCTACCTCTGGATCAAGTGAAGCAATTACGTAGTTGAATTTGGTCAGTTCTGATGTTATCCTCTCATTATTGAATTGTGCCTCTACTTGAGCGAACCACAATGTGGGGTCGGCCTTCCAAAACTGTGGCAAATTCAAGGATACGTTGGTTACATCTGCTGAAGGGACACTTTCAGTTATGTTCGCTTGTCGGGGTCACCAATTGTAGCGGTTCTATATAGAAATTCTATATTATATTATAGAGAACAACTGTTTGAGTTGATTGATGATTTATTTATTTGACAAGTTGTCTAGCTACTGTTATTTACCAATATACCCTGTGATCATATTCACAATTAATACAATTAACTTCACTACAGGCTCAGGTCATTCAGCTCATAGATAAACTACTGCTCAGCTTGTAATCAGAATTCTTTCAGTCAGTTCAGTCAACTCTAGTATAAACAGTCTGAGAACAGTCTCTTTTAGTGAAATATATTAAGCTTTCAGTACAATTCATATGTTCCCTACCTCGCAAAGATAATACTGGAGCAGTAAACTCTAAATCTAGAGGACTGTTCATCTATATGTTGGTATAGTTGAATCAGGAATTCCATATGGAAATTACGTATGATACGCCAGTAACCTCAATATAACCAAAAAAATTACGAATGTCAAAAATCAAGTGTTTATCCCCAGAATTGAATAAGGATGGAACTATATTACTGTTTCACAAACACTTTAGAGTGAGAGGAGAAGAGGATCTGTCCGTACCCTGTTAAGATGACTTTAACGTCAATTTCCATCAAGAGACCCTAGACAAACCTAACCTCTGACCTAATTTAGTAGAAATGATGAAATACACATCTGATGTTTGCCTGGGAAGTTTAGGTATAAAAAAGTGAAATGCATATAGTAGGTAATGCAAACTTCCTTCTTAAGTATGGTATATATTTCAGAATCCAAGTATCTGGGATTTCATTCAATCAAAAATAAAGAAGTTCTTTATTCTTGGAAGGCGTATGAAAAAATGATGACAACATGAAAATCAACTCTTACATTGGGCTAGAACACTCTAAAATCCACCCACTGCCACAGAGGAGAGTGAAAGTATCGAGAATCAAGAACACACCATCAGGAAGGGAACTAATCGAGGCAGAATCAAGGTATGATGATATGAATATTTGATGCTGATATTGTTTATTACAATTGTTTGATGTTTCAGGTGTATTTTATGAAATCCTCAGCCTTGAATTAGATTCGCTCATAGAATCATAAAACTGAACTAACTGAAGTGACATACATAGAAGGATAATTAGTCAATTAAATATCCATTCATTTTCAATTGTAGTTCTGCCTTACATACATTGATTGAATACATTTCTGAATTAATTTTTTTCCTCTGATAAGTAGGTATTTAGCAATGGAGCTGACTATAGTAAATATCAGGGTGATCCAACATAATGCCCCAAGTAACATTTTAAATGCCTAATAGCTTCGATGAGACTTTAAAGAGGTTATGTGAGCGCAAATGATAGGTCTAATTTGTTCTACCGTTTTGTGAATGCCCTGGAAAAAGCATATTGGCCTTCATGTCCATATAATCCTATTAGAAGGCTTTGAGATACTATCCCAGGTAACAAGCTGACGTCATTTGTACGTCAATATATGGTCATTTATGGTCATTGACGTCATATGACCTCAAAATGACGTCATTTTGACGTACTTAATATGACGTTATATAGACGTCCTTGATATGTCGTCAATATGACGTCATCTGATGGTCATTTTCATGACTAATTATGACCATCATTTATTGAGTCATCTACATCAAGGTAAATCCATAATCAAGAAGTTTCCCATCTCTGTTATATGAAAACGTAGGTCATATAAACGTCATTATGACGTCATTTTGGAATTCATCCTGACGTCAGGCCTGACGTGATAATGACGTACAAATGACGTCAGCTTGTTACCTGGGATGATAGAACTATCGCATAAAACAATTTGGCATTCAGCTCACTTAGGTTTTAAGAGAGCTCTGTGAGAGTCATTGAAATTCTTCATCAAAATTATTTACTCTTAACAACCCTCTTAAAACTCTCAAGTTTTATTAGTGTCTCGAATTTGACCAAGAGGTTCTGAACTAATCCTATGAAAATACGTCATAAAGCAATCATAAAACCAAATTTAGACTAGGCCAATTAGGATTTGACTGAGGCAATAATGAAACCTATTGGCATTATTCTAGCTATGTGAAAGTAATTATTAAAACCTATAAGCCACAATGAATTCATCGAAGTCAATCATGAAATCTATAGGATTTATGAAGTTTTATTTAGAACCGTGTTATACCAAGATCCCATAAAATAAATGTTCGTATTTTTTTTGCCTACAAACGATTCACGTTGAAATGGACTCACAAGAAAATAAATAGTGTGAAATTAAGAGAAATGGCAACTTCAAACGAAAAAATAAAGAGAATTACTTAAAAATCAAAAATCAAGTCGTGAGAGCAACAGTAAATCAGAATTTTCGAGCCCAAGCAATTCCAAACACTGCATCTTTCCATTCATACCACCTGAATCCACCAAATAGCAAGAATTCATTAGGACTGATGTTCATGAAGTACCATCAACGAGTCAGAACGTAATGGAAAATACTTCTGATCATCGTGCTTCTGAATGGGAACTAGGAAGCGAGGAAGTTGACAACAGTTTTGCACAAATTATGTCAGATGGCGAGTAGAGCATGAATTTGAAAGAATGGAGCAATCAACACAATATCAGGTGAATTGCACTGAGTGTAGTGTGTCTATGTTTCCTACTCGGTTTCCTACTTTAAACCAATCACAAAATTGACAAAGTGAACACAGTAAACAACAAAAGTAGGGTTATGTTAATCATGTTGATGACGTTCTTCTACACTTTGCAACACTGCCAATGAGCACTAGCCAGGATATTCTTAAAGCTTTATAGTTTTATGAAGGCATTTTCTTATAACCTTCTTAAATCAATCTTATCATTTTCGAAGCTTTGTTGTCATACCCAGGAGCAAATAGTCATAAGAATGGATTCGAATATGCAATAAGTACTTCAACAGGAGAAAATCGTCTCATAAAATGCCTTATCAAGCATTAGAGAAAGAAAATTGGTTTTAAGTATATTTTGCGCCATATTTACTACAAACAGATGTCGGCCATTGATGGAAATGAAAATTCAAAGCGGAAAATAGAAAATATGCATTGATACTGCCGTCGAAAATGTTGTTTTCCCACATTTTTCAAACGACTCACCCATATTCAGCAAACATTCACACAGTTTTGTCAACTTTTTTGAAAAGTTATTAAAATTCACATCCAATTCTAACTGGTGAAAACACATTATTTCTAGGGCGCTGCTTTTTTTGAAGCATATCTGGTATGTTTTCGTCAAAAAAGTCGTCATCGTTTTCATTTTGAAACCTCAATCTTCACAAAAAAGACTATTTGATACAGTGGGGAATTATCATATCACACTGCCATGTTTAATCTCTTTCATAACTATCTTCTATTCTCTCTACATTTTGACATGTTTGTATTATAATTAGTTCTGAAAGAAGACTATCATAAAACACGTTACGGACTATATTATCTTAACAAATGCTTACTGCGACTGATAAGGTTCTAATTCTAGCCAATAAGTTTTAATGTTGGCATAAGAACTGTCGTTTTAAAACATACAGGTTTTATCTCGTGCTGAAATGTTTTAAAGGAAGTACTTCAGATAGGTTTTATTATTGCTTTGAGGCATACTACGAGAAATTCCTATCAGTTTTATGACAAGCTTTAAGAGAAGCTGTGACAGCATTTATAAAGGTGGGCCTTTTATGTTTTGAGAAGGTTGTTTAATTGTTTTAATGATATTATTGAAGTATTATAGTTTTGAAAAGGCATTTTGAAATAGGCTGTAAAAACCTCCTGTAGATAACAATAAAACTGATAATGTTATTTGGGGCTCTCTTGTAAATTTGGTTATTTCTGGACCGATCGCAGAATTCAAAAACTATTTGGCATATTTTTTAGCCAGAAAATATATACTGGGTGTTTCAAAATATATGGGACGCACATCAAGATGTGATAGGGCAGCTCAAAACAATAATAAATGATCCTTCAAAGAATTGACCAGAACTCTTTTGTTTCCAAGTTGTTGAAAATACCTACCATTTTCCATTTCTTTCGATACATTTGAGATGATTGAACCAAGTTCACAACACAAGACAACACAAAAGATCATTATTAATACCATCATTCAACTAACATCTCTCACAACAATCATTGGAAGTAATGGACCATCTTCTGCGCCTACGCACTCAATGGTTTAGGCATTTTGAATAAATCGAATTTCACCTATGATCCACAAATAAATCACATACAATTCCTTGAAAGTACAAATTGTCAGTAATGAATAATCCGCAGAGATCAGCTGATCACAACAAAGCGCTTCTAGAAATGTCAAATAAATCTGGCATCGGTGCACAGTTTTGCCAACTTAAATCGATAACGCGGTTCGCTCATTTTGAAAGTTACTAGTATTTTTCGATGTGCAGTTTTGGCACGACATTGTTACCAAGTATTTCGCAACTATCAACCCAGCGTGAAAGCCCTTTATGCGATCTTTTTCGAGGCAATATTTCAACGTCTCCTTCAGATTATTCTTATTTCATTCCCAGAACGTTTTATGTGACGTACTTTTCATCATTTGTCGTAACAGTATTATCACGAACTATATTCAAACCATATACGTTATTCATGGCAAATATTCGCCATTTTGTGTTATTTGTTCGACGGGATTCATGATGCCACAGATATGATGCTGATCGTAGATATTTGAATCATTTCTCCATTTCTTGTGTCTCACAAAGTGTGAATTTCAGTGAGTCAAGACAATCAAATGTGAGTGCGATTGTTGAGAAACATGGTGAGATCACGTTGATATAGGTGAGTTGAGTGACCAATATCATAATTTTCTGTTTATGTATCAGCACACAGTTGTCTGATTCATAATGGCTTCAGTCAGAATTTATTGTCGGGTATCTTCCTCAGTGAATATATAATCATGTGATGAATATAACTAAAATTCCTCTATCATTGTTCCTCTCTTAGTTTTAAATGAACTCAGTAATATCATTTGATATTTGGGGTTATGTCATATTATGCAATATATAAAAATGTATCACCAAAAAATAGCTATATAGGTATATCAGCGACCAACAAGCTTCCTCAAAATAGTTTGATCCATGTCATTTACGAAAGCTTTCATTCGAATATATCAATGTCTTCAAGTACTACATTGTTTACAGGTCAGTACTCATGAAGTTTCCTCGGAACCTGATGGGTACCTACATTACTAGAACATACGTGAGCTCTGGACAAACCTAGGGTCCGTTGATGGAAATTGACGTTGAAGTCATCTTAACAGGGTACGGACATATAATAGCTGCATTCTTGTTTAATGATCTAGAGACTTTAGTTTTGTCTACTGGCATCCCTGACATTGCTGTAACGTCACATCCATGGGCGCTACGAAAAATCATTCAAAATTTCAATAATAGGTATTTACAGGGTGTTTACTTGTTGAAGATCATATGGCGAACGAGTTTTGTAATTATGATCCGATTCTATTCAAAAGTGGAAGATTGGAAGATTGGAGTTTTCCGGGGTTGAAGATGATGATTGTTTCGTCATACTTGGAAAATTCAAGATGACGAAACCTATATACACAGGCTGATTCACGGTGGATGGCACATTAGACGTTTCTGGAAAACGCAACTCAGGATTATTCTGACAAGTTGGTGCCTTGAATAATTAGTTGTGTTCTATCGACCTGAAATATTCTCAGCGCTGCCACCGTGAATCGCGAAAGAAATTTTTAATTATCATCTTATTCTATTTGAGATTTGTATCTGAGGGTTTTTGGGGTCGAACTTTATAGCGGATCCCATATATTTTGTAATTATGATCCGATTCTATTCAAAAATCAAAATTGGTATCTCTATGAATTTCCGGGGTCGGAGAATATAATTAATTCGTCAAAATTGGGATATTCAAGATGGCGGATCCATTATAGTGGACGAGTTTTGAAATGAAGATTCGATTCTATTCAAAATAGGGGTTTTCAAGGTAGGAGATAATGATCGTTTCGTCAAAATTGGAAAATTCAAGATGTCGGATCCAATATGGCGAAAGACATTAGTTTATATGATTATTACCCTACCACAAATAGGAAATAGGTAGGATGCAAAAGTGAAAATAACGTGACTATAAGTTATACTGCGTATATACCTACTTCTTTGTTACTTTTATCGATCAATTGTTCGAAAATGAATTTTTATTTAAGATCGGAAAAATCATATCTATAACATGGAGGTAAAGTATATTCTATACTTCATTTTCCTGCATATTTCCCGTATTACTTTTTGGCAGCCCACTTTTCGTCCTAGACAAAGTTTTATACTTGATATACGTGATATTAGTCACTCCATAAATTCTTCACCGAGCTGGATTTCCGAAAATATATTTAGCACACATGACATAAGTACAGCAGTTAAGGTTTCCACCATTTCTCAATCATAAGGCTTGTAGCGGTTCTATATAGAAATTCTATATTATATTATAGAGAACATCTGTTTGAGTTGATTGATGATTTATTTATTTGACAAGTTGTCTAGCTATTGTCATTTACCAATATACCCTGTGATCATAATCACAGTTGATACAATTAACTTCACTACATAGTTCTCCTCCAAGAAATTTGATAATTTCTGACACAAGAAAATGAACTATAAATACCGTGGCATTACAAAGGAACAGCTGAATAATTACCAAAAAATCAACATTCAACGTAAGCAGGTTTCAAACGATCAACTGAAATGTTGTCAGACCATGATTTTATATTTAGTGTGAACAATTTACCATTCTTCTCAAGCACCTCATAAGGACCGTCGTAGCGTGTAGGGCGGTTTCTTCACTGAATCTCATCTAACAAAAACGTGCGTTGACGTGAACAGATCTCAATGAGTGAAATTTTTTGGTGAATTTTTGTGATGAGTGAAAGTACTCTTGAGCTGATTCATACATAATTTCAATTTTGTAACATATTGAATTATGTCTTGAGGTGAATGTTCCATATGGGATGAGTTTAGAAAATCTCCAGGTAATCGTAGTGTTGTACCATATACCAGCTCTGCTGGGGTACACATGCTAGACGTCTAGCACGAGAAGTGACAGGAGCACCTGTAGTTTTAATGAAATGTGTCACATTATGTTTGATAGGAAGATCTTTCCGGAAGGGTTGAATAAGTGCTGGATATGTCTGTAACAAATTACCAAACTCATTATGTTCATTGTCAATAACTGAAATAACTGTAGATGTGAGCGATGACAATTCGCCAAGAACGCTATGAAATGTTACTGCATCTAAGAGTCTGTTCTTTTTTATATCGACTAATAAATTCAAATACCTTAAGAAATCTGCTCCCACAATACAATGTTTGACATCAGCTATGACGAATTTCCAAGAAAATTTCGTGTTTAAACCAAAATCTAACAACATTTCATGATCGCCGAAGGTCCTGATGTTTGTATTATTAGCAGCAGATAAGAAATAACGAAAACTTTCATTTTTTTGTTTCAATTTGCTGATTGGTAATAGGCTCACTTGAGCTCCCGTGTCGACCAAGAACTGAAATCCAGTTCTATTGTCTCTGACGAAAAATAAACGGCTATTATCATAAAATGCAGCATTCGCCGTCACTGATGCTGCAACTTGAAGTTTTCCGACTCAGAGCAAGGATCCATACATTTCTTAGCTCTTGGACCAAATGATGAATGATACCAGCATAAAACAGGTCCATATTTTCTGGAATCCATAGATTGTGAGAAAGGTTTGGATTTCGAACGATCTTGACACATTCTACTATAACGAGGTTCTTCAGCTCTTTCAGCTCAGCTGAGATGTCTACTGTATTGCTGTGTGTCACAGGATTGTGCGTGAAGTTCAAACAATCTATTGCACTTTCCATAATGCTATCGGCTTCACTTGCTAATTCTTCGATAGTAACAGTGCTATCTGGATAACAAGAAAGCATAACTTGAATATTGTTGGGAAGTTTTTGTAGAATTATTTCCCGAAGAAAACACTGATCGATTCGAGTATCTTCAATAAGTTGTTGCAATTTATTCAGAAGTTGTGATGGTTTCTGGTCTCCTAGGTGTTCACTACTTAATATTTGCTTGAAACGTTTTCCTTGGGATAATGACATTCTTGCAATCAGCGTTTCCTTCAGTTTTTTGTAAGGAGTGTCTTCAGGAATGGAATTGATTATATCTCTTACTTCCATAGCTACCTCTGGATCAAGTGAAGCAATTACGTAGTTGAATTTGGTCAGTTCTGATGTTATCCTCTCATTATTGAATTGTGCCTCTACTTGAGCGAACCACAATGTGGGGTCGGCCTTCCAAAACTGTGGCAAATTCAAGGATACGTTGGTTACATCTGCTGAAGGGACACTTTCAGTTATGTTCGCTTGTCGGGGTCACCAATTGTAGCGGTTCTATATAGAAATTCTATATTATATTATAGAGAACAACTGTTTGAGTTGATTGATGATTTATTTATTTGACAAGTTGTCTAGCTACTGTTATTTACCAATATACCCTGTGATCATATTCACAATTAATACAATTAACTTCACTACAGGCTCAGGTCATTCAGCTCATAGATAAACTACTGCTCAGCTTGTAATCAGAATTCTTTCAGTCAGTTCAGTCAACCCTAGTATAAACAGTCTGAGAACAGTCTCTTTTAGTGAAATATATTAAGCTTTCAGTACAAATCATATGTTCCCTACCTCGCAAAGATAATACTGGAGCAGTAAACTCTAAATCTAGAGGACTGTTCATCTATATGTTGGTATAGTTGAATCAGGAATTCCATATGGAAATTACGTATGATACGCCAGTAACCTCAATATAACCAAAAAAATTACGAATGTCAAAAATCAAGTGTTTATCCCCAGAATTGAATAAGGATGGAACTATATTACTGTTTCACAAACACTTTAGAGTGAGAGGAGAAGAGGATCTGTCCGTACCCTGTTAAGATGACTTTAACGTCAATTTCCATCAAGAGACCCTAGACAAACCTAACCTCTGACCTAATTTAGTAGAAATGATGAAATACACATCTGATGTTTGCCTGGGAAGTTTAGGTATAAAAAAGTGAAATGCATATAGTAGGTAATGCAAACTTCCTTCTTAAGTATGGTATATATTTCAGAATCCAAGTATCTGGGATTTCATTCAATCAAAAATAAAGAAGTTCTTTATTCTTGGAAGGCGTATGAAAAAATGATGACAACATGAAAATCAACTCTTACATTGGGCTAGAACACTCTAAAATCCACCCACTGCCACAGAGGAGAGTGAAAGTATCGAGAATCAAGAACACACCATCAGGAAGGGAACTAATCGAGGCAGAATCAAGGTATGATGATATGAATATTTGATGCTGATATTGTTTATTACAATTGTTTGATGTTTCAGGTGTATTTTATGAAATCCTCAGCCTTGAATTAGATTCGCTCATAGAATCATAAAACTGAACTAACTGAAGTGACATACATAGAAGGATAATTAGTCAATTAAATATCCATTCATTTTCAATTGTAGTTCTGCCTTACATACATTGATTGAATACATTTCTGAATTAATTTTTTTCCTCTGATAAGTAGGTATTTAGCAATGGAGCTGACTATAGTAAATATCAGGGTGATCCAACATAATGCCCCAAGTAACATTTTAAATGCCTAATAGCTTCGATGAGACTTTAAAGAGGTTATGTGAGCGCAAATGATAGGTCTAATTTGTTCTACCGTTTTGTGAATGCCCTGGAAAAAGCATATTGGCCTTCATGTCCATATAATCCTATTAGAAGGCTTTGAGATACTATCCCAGGTAACAAGCTGACGTCATTTGTACGTCAATATATGGTCATTTATGGTCATTGACGTCATATGACCTCAAAATGACGTCATTTTGACGTACTTAATATGACGTTATATAGACGTCCTTGATATGTCGTCAATATGACGTCATCTGATGGTCATTTTCATGACTAATTATGACCATCATTTATTGAGTCATCTACATCAAGGTAAATCCATAATCAAGAAGTTTCCCATCTCTGTTATATGAAAACGTAGGTCATATAAACGTCATTATGACGTCATTTTGGAATTCATCCTGACGTCAGGCCTGACGTGATAATGACGTACAAATGACGTCAGCTTGTTACCTGGGATGATAGAACTATCGCATAAAACAATTTGGCATTCAGCTCACTTAGGTTTTAAGAGAGCTCTGTGAGAGTCATTGAAATTCTTCATCAAAATTATTTACTCTTAACAACCCTCTTAAAACTCTCAAGTTTTATTAGTGTCTCGAATTTGACCAAGAGGTTCTGAACTAATCCTATGAAAATACGTCATAAAGCAATCATAAAACCAAATTTAGACTAGGCCAATTAGGATTTGACTGAGGCAATAATGAAACCTATTGGCATTATTCTAGCTATGTGAAAGTAATTATTAAAACCTATAAGCCACAATGAATTCATCGAAGTCAATCATGAAATCTATAGGATTTATGAAGTTTTATTTAGAACCGTGTTAAACCAAGATCCCATAAAATGAATGTTCGTATTTTTTTTGCCTACAAACGATTCACGTTGAAATGGACTCACAAGAAAATAAATAGTGTGAAATTAAGAGAAATGGCAACTTCAAGCGAAAAAATAAAGAGAATTACTTAAAAATCAAAAATCAAGTCGTGAGAGCAACAGTAAATCAGAATTTTCGAGCCCAAGCAATTCCAAACACTGCATCTTTCCATTCATACCACCTGAATCCACCAAATAGCAAGAATTCATTAGGACTGATGTTCATGAAGTACCATCAACGAGTCAGAACGTAATGGAAAATACTTCTGATCATCGTGCTTCTGAATAGGAACTAGGAAGCGAGGAAGTTGACAACAGTTTTGCACAAATTATGTCAGATGGCGAGTAGAGCATGAATTTGAAAGAATGGAGCAATCAACACAATATCAGGTGAATTGCACTGAGTGTAGTGTGTCTATGTTTCCTACTCGGTTTCCTACTTTAAACCAATCACAAAATTGACAAAGTGAACACTGTAAACAACAAAAGTAGGGTTATGTTAATCATGTTGATGACGTTCTTCTACACTTTGCAACACTGCCAATGAGCACTAGCCAGGATATTCTTAAAGCTTTATAGTTTTATGAAGGCATTATCTTATAACCTTCTCAAATCAATCTTATCATTTTCGAAGCTTTGTTGTCATACCCAGGAGCAAATAGTCATAAGAATGGATTCGAATATGCAATAAGTACTTCAACAGGAGAAAATCGTCTCATAAAATGCCTTATCAAGCATTAGAGAAAGAAAATTGGTTTTAAGTATATTTTGCGCCATATTTACTACAAACAGATGTCGGCCATTGATGGAAATGAAAATTCAAAGCGGAAAATAGAAAATATGCATTGATACTGCCGTCGAAAATGTTGTTTTCCCACATTTTTCAAACGACTCACCCATATTCAGCAAACATTCACACAGTTTTGTCAACTTTTTTGAAAAGTTATTAAAATTCACATCCAATTCTAACTGGTGAAAACACATTATTTCTAGGGCGCTGCTTTTTTTGAAGCATATCTGGTATGTTTTCGTCAAAAAAGTCGTCATCGTTTTCATTTTAAAACCTCAATCTTCACAAAAAAGACTATTTGATACAGTGGGGAATTATCATATCACACTGCCATGTTTAATCTCTTTCATAACTATCTTCTGTTCTCTCTACATTTTGACATGTTTGTATTATAATTAGTTCTGAAAGAAGACTATCATAAAACACGTTACGGACTATATTATCTTAACAAATGCTTACTGCGACTGATAAGGTTCTAATTCTAGCCAATAAGTTTTAATGTTGGCATAAGAACTGTCGTTTTAAAACATACAGGTTTTATCTCGTGCTGAAATGTTTTAAAGGAAGTACTTCAGATAGGTTTTATTATTGCTTTGAGGCATACTACGAGAAATTCCTATCAGTTTTATGACAAGCTTTAAGAGAAGCTGTGACAGCATTTATAAAGGTGGGCCCTTTATGTTTTGAGAAGGTTGTTTAATTGTTTTAATGATATTATTAAAGTATTATAGTTTTGAAAAGGCATTTTGAAATAGGCTGTAAAAACCTCCTGTAGATAACAATAAAACTGATAATGTTATTTGGGGCTCTCTTGTAAATTTGGTTATTTCTGGACCGATCGCAGAATTCAAAAACTATTTGGCATATTTTTTAGCCAGAAAATATATACTGGGTGTTTCAAAATATACGGGACGCACATCAAGATGTGATAGGGCAGCTCAAAACAATAATAAATGATCCTTCAAAGAATTGACCAGAACTCTTTTGTTTCCAAGTTGTTGAAAATACCTACCATTTTCCATTTCTTTCGATACATTTGAGATGATTGAACCAAGTTTGTTTTATTACACCTATTTATCGTCTCTGTAGTGGGAGAAATGAGAGAACGCGTCCCACATATTATGAAAAACCCATTGTGATAAAATCTAGCTATGTGATTATACCAGTAATAGTTTTCGGAATTCACGAATATTGGTCTAGAAATAATCAAGTTACAAGGGTGGATATTTTTGGAGTATCACCCTGTATATTTCGAAAGATCCTAGTAATGTTACAAGAGAGTCAACAATAGTGTGACAGGAATGTTATGAAATCGTCCAGGGATATGTACTTTTTACATTACGAAATGAAGACATGGTTCGTAAAAGCGTTATCGCAAATACTATTTGAGAATGTTCTTTCACTGTAACAAAGCTGTTTCATGACACGTATCAGTTTCGACTCTTACTCAACGTACTTGCGACTTCCTGCGATATTGTACTGTTGGTGGACATATAACGACTCTAAGATAATCTTTGAGATGTCAATAGCACCGAATTCACAACGTTACAACTCGTATTGGTTACAATGGAATAACGTTAATAGTATTGGGTTAAAACACTCTAAGCCACCCCCTGTTGCAGGAGGGTGGAAGTATCGAGAATAAAAAACAATACCTTCCTCATGTCCCTATCCCCCCTAGGAACGCAAGATGTTCTTTGAACATTATAGGGATTCCCTTTCGTGCGCTCCAAGCGATAAGAAAAAAAAACATCAGGAAGGGAACTGATCGACGTAGTATGTATGAATATTTGATATGCTGAAATTGTACCTCTTGGCAATATAATAATTGTAAACTCCAATTCCTATTTGTTTGAGGTGTAGTTCGTGAGGTTTTTTCCCCTTGTTCGGACTGCTCGTTTCATACAAAAGCAAATGGGGTGGCTGCGTCATTCCAAACAACTTTTTGCTCGCTTGCCTCCTTGCTCAGCAAACTTTTTTTTAGTTTCTGTTGTCTATTAATCTCAATTTATATTGAGGAATCATTTTCTGTATTTGTTTGGTTCATTCATTGAATGATATTACGTTGTGTCGAGTGTTTTGTTGACTATAAAGTTGATAAGTAAAATATACATATATATATATATATATATTTATCAATTTTATTCTGAATTCTACTTCAAATTATTCAATCAAAATCGATAAAAACTATTTCGATTAATTGAAAAATTGGAAATGTACAAATTAATATACAGGGTGTGTCATTATTGTTGTATGAATCTTCAAGATAATTTTTTTCGGGTCAAAATATGAAAACAGTTTCTTTAAATATGAGTTTGTTCGAAAATGATCCGTTTCTGAGATAGAAGCATGGTGATTGAACTCATTGTATTTCAGAAACGAATCGTTGTCGAGCATATTATGTTTATATGATTTCTTTCATATTATTTGACCTGAAAATCAAATCTTGTATATTACAATATATTTTCCACATCTCGAAATACATAAAAAGAAAATACTGAATGCATTATGGTTCCATTGTAGTAACTCCTTAGGGAAGTACTTATTTTGTGAGAAAGCAGTTTATTCCAGTGATGTTACTTGAATTATTACCGTTTCATTGTATTTACAGAGATGGAAAGTACCTTTGCTGTAACAAAGTCGATTCAGTTAACATATCAGATTTGAATCATAGTCAACGTTACTAAGATTTTGTTATGATGGTGGACATATAACGACTCTAAAACGGTCTTTGAGACGTGAATGGAACAAGAATCATAACGTTACAATGTACCTCGGTTATTATTTATCAACGTTAGTAGTACGAGTATTTGCACAGTGGGTTAAACATTAGTCATGATGAAAAACAGCTTGTTGGACTGAGAGCGTCCCAATCTGAGTATGACCGTGGTGGGTGCCTAGCACTCTCAGAGGCCCGCCACTCATCAACCGGACCCTTCAAAATCGTGCACTGAGAGAAACTGGATATTAAAAATATCTACCAGCTCTGATTGTAATAACCATTATAAGGAAATCTTCTATTCCTGATCATTTTATTATTACAACAGTATTCTCTCCATTCTGTAATTATAAAAATCGATTTCTTAAATCATTTGTAATACCCTTGAATGGACATTTGCTACCATCATAACGCAAGTGTGTTATGACATTATGATAATTTTATAAATTCCAGTCTATTTAGATTTTTTATTGACATAGCTCGTTTTGTGAATTATGCTCATTGGTGAATTCAGATAATGTTTGTCCCAATAATCATAGCTGCTTGGGTTTCTAGCATTGTACGTTGACGTATAACTCTAGCAATTCACATGTATGACGGTTATTAGGCAATCATTCGACAATCGTAATTCGGCTCATTTCGCTTTAGTGTTTCATCAGTATTGGGGCTGACAAAGATACAGATCGCGTTCATTTCTACTAGCGTCTAGCGCAAGGAGGTATTAGTATAAACAACGTAGTGGGAGAACCGCGCCAAGCGAGACGTGGACGCGGGCAAACATCAACTGTGCCCATCACCTATAGCGACGCGCGGCTGACAACACATGTTATTAAAAGTCTAATAACACAAAACTAACACTTTGAATATATACTGATATGAGGATTTGGAGATTGAGGCCATAAAATGAAAAAATAGAATTAGGATACCTATACCTATTATAGGTATTCATGAAATACAATATTCAATAGAGAAAAAACCCAAAGTCGTCTTCACAATTTTCAATGTATAATCAGGCAGTCAATCCTGCTTCATTAAGGTTGATACATGTTTCGGCCATTCAAATGGCCATCTTCAGTCAAAATAATATAACAACCCAGGTAGCACATGACGACTATATGACGTCTAAGTGACGGCATCACATTCGGCCAAAAGACGTCTTTATTTCAACAAATGCGACGTCCAAATGACGTAAGTAAGACACATCCAAATGACGTCATATTTGAAAGTCTTTCAGACGTCAGTATGTGTTTTCAAATTGGACCTTAAACTGACACTACTGACCAATTTCCGACGTCAATAAGACGTCTGTTTTTTTTTATAAAATTTCGAGGTTAATGGTTATAATCTGGTGAGGACGGTAATCATTTGTGCTATAAAATAAATTTGCTACGAATGAAGATTTTATTAACAAGTAATGTAAGGTATTACATATAGTTGAAAAATTTCAGCGTCAATGGCTCCCCTAAATGGCGGCCAAAACACTTCCTCTTTCAACGACGTCAGCCAAGTATCGTGAACAACAGCTACACTGTTGTTTCCCCTGTCATCAAATTGTATTACACAATACTTCCTGAATACTTTTACGTGAAAAACAGACTGTATAGAAATACCACTCAAACACTCAACATTCTTAACAAATCCAATGGCACAGACGCCGTTCACAAACAACACCCATTCGAACATGGACGATGGACAATGAACATGAACGGGAACGCACCATGCACGATGCAAGCTTGACGCTGAACCACAGAACGGACCGCTGAACGGCACTAACGCCACTAACGGCAGTCGCGAGATGGTCGCGAGTCGCATACACAATCTCTTCGCGTAATTACTTGATCGCCATTGGCCATCTGGTCGGTAAGTGAGAATTGTCTTTGGCGCTAAATTTAAACATTGAAAATCAAGGGAAGTTTATATGGAATAAAATACATTTTTATCATACATTTTTACAGTTATTTGGATAAATTGATTGATTCATTTTATATCTTCGTTGTCCTATACATAAATGATAATCATGATAATAATAATAATAATAATAATAATAGAAATAATAATAATGATAATAATAATAATACCCAAAAAAATATGAAGACCATAGATTGACGTCTATACAACGTCAAACAGTGGCTGTTCATAAGACGTCACATTAATGACGTCCGCGTGACGTCATAATTTGGTCAAAAGACGTATGAGACCAAAAAAGACCTTAGATAGCGGTCCTATAGACGTCACATTCGTCAGTCTGGCTACCTGGGAAAGTGTATCTACAATAGAAAACCAAACATGATTTTTTATATAAGAAAGATTGAAAATGGAGAAGACAACAGTTGTAAATTCAAATTGAATTGATTAACAATTTCGGTTAGATCAAAGAGCAACAGTGATTTTTATGAGTATACAATGATAATTGATCAGTAATTGATCTATATATGGTTCTCCATTTTGTTTTTCAGAATTTTGATTTGATAAAATTTTGTTTTTCACTTTTATTATCAATTACTGATCAATTATCATTGTATACTCATAAAAATCACTGTTGCTCTTTGATCTAACCGAAATTGTTAATCAATTCAATTTGAAGTTACAACTGTTGTCTTTTCCATTTTAAATTTTTTTTATATAAAAAATCATGTTTGGTTTTCTATTGTAGATACACTTTGTTATATTCTTTTGACTGAAGATGGCCATTTGAATGGCCGAAACATGTATCAACCTTGATGAAGCAGGATTGACTGCCTGATTATACATTGAAAATTGTGGAGACGACTTTGGGTTTTTTCTCTATTGATCATTCCACTCCACTTTCAGCATGGACTACTACAGAAAATACAATATCATTCTTTAAGCATTCAAGTTTACATCATGAATGAAGAAACTGAATCTCTGAATACATTTTTTCTTTAATTAATTACTAATAATAAGACTAGTGATAATGGCAAGTAAGTTGATATATTGTCAGTATATTTGTGGTATCGTAATGATATAACCCATAATCAGTGATAGAATAATGTACAGAATGTATTATTCCATTTGAAAATCCAAAATTGGTAGATGGTCAGAATGACGTGGTCATCGCAGAGAGTATCTGGAGAAAATGTGAAGTTCTTTATACAGTATGATGCAAATTTATGGAATAAATTCATTATTTCAGAAATGGGCGACATTTGAAGATATTCCAAAAACACGTGAGTTTTAATTTTTGAAACCTCATCTCATGACATTCATATGAGAGATGTTACGTCACCGGTGTTGGAGTAATGACGTAATGGACGGTTTTTTTAAATACAAACAGGGGTCATGTGACACCTCGTTTGAAAGGTCTACTGATCGTCTATCCAATAGTCAAAATTTTGCAAAAGAAGATTGAAATTAAAATGGATTATCATTTGGTTAACTGAATCTTGCAGAGATCTTCTACTGAGAATTGAACATCGAAGGGTCGTCTAGTTGAAAAAATACATCGATAATAAAGTTCTGAACTCTACTTTTTGGATTTTTTTCGGAAGTCGTCTTGTTTTGAAATGAATTGATTTCATACATTTGCATCATACTGTATATATATTCCTTCGCTACAACGTTCGTCGGGCATGTCGATAGGTGAAGGCATAGGTGATGTTTGTCCGCGTCCGCGTCTCGCTTGCGCGGTTCTCCCACTACGTTGTTTATACTAATACCTCCTTGCGCTAGACGCTAGTTTCATTTCTCTGCTGTTCTCGGTCATGGGTGCCCGTGTTCAATTATTGTTCAATGGTTTCGATCGTCCGAATCGATAGAGCCGTGTCTTGTAGGTGAATGTCTGTGATGTAGCAAAGTTTTGTTTCAGTGCTGGATGTGAACCGATCTGTGGAATACACCGTGCATTTCATTATTGCAATGAAAAAAGTGTAATGAAGTGTTTTTAGGACTTCATTACTAAGCAACGGTTTCTATCTAAATTCCTGTCTTATCGTATAGATTTCCATTCCGAGCTAATATTCCAGTAAAATCAGTTATCACCCAAGATACAGGGGTCCCATAATTGCTTATAATTCAGATACTAACCTTCTATTCGACATCTAGCTGATATTGAAAATATGCAGTTCGTTACACACCTCCTCATGGAATACCTGTTCTGAGAGATATCAAGCTCATATATCAACTACTTACTCGGGATGTCTTTCGTGTCATTATAGCCCTGTCCTAGCTCCAGAAATTGACTCTTTGATATACAAGTACGGGAAGTTCTTTGGTAGCCTCTATTATGTTTGGAAAGCAATCCTGATGAATAGAGTAAAATGTAAGCCTGTCTTGGAGATGCGAGAGGACTTCCTACAACTTTTGAAAGCCCCTAATTGTAAGACTTCCTAAAAATTCATAATTTCCACATGTTCGGCTTGCATCTTCAGCAAATATTTACCTAGCAATAACTTGAATATCTCTGCTTGTAGGATATTAAAATTGATTCAGTAGCTTCCGCAGAGAAAGTTGATCAGGTGCCTAGGCCCTTTTGGCCAAGGAAAAATTATTTCCGCATTTTTCTTTTTCCAAGGACAACTTCGGATTTCACGGTTGTTACCGGCATTTTCACGAGGTCAGTCGAAGCTAGCCAATCAGGAGCAAGGATAGCTGTTGGCCTTGCTCAAGTTGCGTCAAGGTCTAGGCAGGACATAAATACTCGGTCCATCAGAGCGAGCAGTTAGTTAGTTAGCAGTCAGTCCAGAGTGAGTTAGTCCGACAGTCAGTTAGTTCTTTGAGTTCGATTCTCCGGTATTACTTTCCAGTCGGTTTACCAGTGTTCCTGTGCTTGCGCTGTTTTTTCCAGTTCACTATTCCAGATAGTTTTCCAGTTAATTTTTCCAGTTATTTTTCCGGGTAGTTATTCCAGTTTGCTTCACATTCCAGTTCAGATTCCAGTCCCTTTTCACATTTCCAGTCAGTTCAATTCCAGCATATTTTTCAGTTTTCCGGTTCATGCCTTTTGCTACAATTCAAGAAATCATAACCTAACACCAGTCACCTGAATTATTTTCCGAAAAATCCATCGAGTGTGTAGATTTGCGTCTCCCGGGCCGATATCCGAACCTTCGCGGTCGCGCCAGTTGCAGTGTCGAGTGTTTCGCAGCCAGCAGTACTCCTGTTTCATCCAAGTAAGCTATTTCAAATTGGTTTGCGTACGCTCATTGTATTGCTTAGTTTTTTACCCTGTACTAAGTGAGTTTTGTATCGAGTAAAATATCGCCTGAGTAGATTGAAACCTTGTCTGGTGAAGAATACTCCACGTTCAGACGTTCAGAGTTACTAAGTAACGTAGCTGTTGTATCGAAAATAGTAGTGTCTCCTAAGTTTTGCTCTGCGGCTCAACCTTTGGGTGGATCTCGCCACGAGCTTAGGGACACCCTACTCCGATTGTTTCGAGATTGGAAGCCCGCCTGTGTGGATCCAGGGCCCGTCTCCTTTTGTTTGAGAAAAGTAGGATTCGCAAGTCAACCTGCAGACGGCTTCCGAATACTGTTATGAGCCAGTGTTAGAGCTACACCCTGAAGGAGTACTTTCCACCAGTCTATTCCGCGTTAACGATTTAACTAAACTATTTCATCCCTGTATTCCTGTCGATACCAAACTCACTTTCCTGAATAAACCCTCGCTTGCAACTTTCCCGGTCGTATTCGGTGGTTCATTGTCCCTGCTTTGCTTGCACCTGCACTTACACCTTTGCTTGCCCCGAACGTACTAGACACGCATGGCTATTGTACTCGAATGTCATAATTTCCAGTGTGAAGGTCAATTTAATAACTGTAATAACATCATAACCTCAACCTGTTTGTATAATAGATTTTGCTTCCTTTAATTAATGCCTGTAACCTGATGAACGAAAGAAGTTGAATAAACCTATACTTGACCTGTTTATGTGATTCTGATTTCCCTATCCTGACAACAAAGGTATAGAACAAAGTCAAATTCCAGAAAACTACCGGTAATAAGAGTTGTAGTACTCATGTCACAAGAAGTGACGACTCAAACATCTATTCAGAGCAACCAGTATTCCAGGAATCCCCAAGAGTGTATAATTAAAGCCTATGCTCTCTTGGCCCCCTGCACCCAGGTCAATTCAATAGCATTGACCCCTGGTTTACTGCAGACATCCAGTGGATGTCTTTCTTCACTGTTGCTACCTTGGGTCTCCTTTCCGACTCAGTTGGGAGGAGCAGGTGAAGTAAATCACCTCTATCAAAAATCTGGCGCTCGAGAAACCCCGCCAGGTCCCAGGAGCCTGTTCGACAAGTGTCAAAGTAAGGGCCTCAGAATAAAGACCCCTTACAAATGACGCCCTAGAGCAGGGACTTGGCATATTGAATTGAACACAATAAACAGACCTGAGTACCTGTAAACCGTAATCACAATCCAGTCCAAAAACCTTTGTTGTCAGTGAAATCAGAAAAGCCTTCATACACCAGTAAATCAGTAGTAGTCCAGTAAAATTCATAACTTGCCTGATGAAATTGGTCCTGAATGTTCCTGTGTAGATACTGAACAGATATTGAAAACCCAAACTTGAATATCCTGAAATTTACATTGATATTTGAACAACCTATAATTGCTGAAACGGAAAGGCTGATACACTACTAGTCCTGATAGCTAACGCAATAAATAGTTATCAATTACTAGGTATAGATTATGCTAGTATGCTCCTGGAATTGTATATTAACTGAACATCAAGACGCACCTGTACCCAAAGTAATACTTTAGCTCTCCTGACATTAAACAATTTCAGTTTTGGTGTTTAATCCTGTAGATTTATACTTATAGTTATCATTACCTGCCTGAGTACCAGATAATATTTAGTTTGTTCTCATCCTGGTTTGATTTTTTTTCAAAATTTGATTTGACCTCCAGAAAACCTGTTGGAATAAATTCCTGAACTTTGAATAACAGCACAGAGAAAACATAAGTTATCAGCATGGGAGTATAGTCTTTTCGATTAACAGTTATTCCTGAGTAGATAGTAAAGTGATAACAACTCCAGAAACCCGTTAGTTCATAAATTTGCTTTATTTTGACACATGTACACACCTGAGAGATAGGGATCAGTTTCCAGATTTTTTTTTGTTTTTTTCTGGTTACATAAGCCAGGTCCTGACAGCTAATCAAGTGAGTTCCAGCCTCATTCAGAACAAGATTCCAGTAAAAGATTATCAATTACCTAGTGGCTACATTGAATTCGAACAACCAGAGACAGGAAGGGTATTTTCCTGAATAACGTGGCTCATTCCACCCTGACAGACTTACAATTTCCTGAAATCAATATCATACCCTGCAGGGGACTTGTAAAATATCCAGTCCAGAATAATATTTTTTTTTGCATTTTTGATTTTTTTTTGAATATCTACCAGGAAGATACCAAATAGTTGGATAAGTGGTCCAGTGGGAAGATTTAGTGTCATACTTCCAGAGTTTTGTTTTGTTTTCGATTTTTTTTCTCCTGGTATTTACTTTTGATGTTCCTGGTAATAAAACCTATTATGTGAATAAACTAGGGACTTCATAGAAATAAAACCAGGCCAGTTCCAGGGTTTGTGGTTCCTGAAACTTAGAAAATAGTTTAAGTTTACTTTTTTCAATTTGATTTTTGGGTTTACATTTTTTTTCTGAACTCAAGTGTTAGGTTTAACTACATTGAATATTGAGTTGGATTTTTTTTTCTCTCCTTGATGAAACTATATCATGCCTGATTCTCCAAGCCTGGCCCCTTCACCTTCCCCCAGTGCATTGAATGACACGGATCGTCTGGATGTCCCACCTGAACCTACCAGGAATAGTAGGCCCCAGTCTCCAGACCCTGTTCGGGAAGAACTAGTTGATGAATATTTCACCAACCTGGAGCCCCAAGTCAGCTGGATCTACAGGTTGAAAAAGCCAGAGCTTGTAGATGAGATGAAACGATATGGCCTTGACGTGGAGGGGACAGTTCTTGAACTACGTCGTCGATTGATATGGTTCCTGAGGGAAGAACTTCTCAAGATGATCGGTATGAAGTCCCCAACTGTTCAGGGAGACACCGATAACCTGTTACCCCCCGATCCAGTGCCAAGCCCCTCAATGGGGCCCAAAACATTGCCTAACCTGACAATACCGACAGCTGTCCCACCTATGTCAATGCCACACCTGTCAGTCCCGTCCTTCCACCCAGGACCACAGAACACCCGAACACAGAATCCGGTTGCACAGAACACCGTTCCGCAGAATGTCGGAACACAGCAGCCGGCAATGCAGCCAGCACCGCAGCCGCGATCCTGTCACACCCAAATCCCTGCGCCATCGAACTTGGGACCCGGCACCAGCGCTCAGAAATTTACTTACCCTCCAGCACCTGTTTCTCCAGTCCCGAATATTATTGCCTCCTATCGTCCTGCCTTGAAAGCCCATCGGTGGAACTTGCATTTTGACGGTACTACCGATCCGGTAGCGTTCCTGGAAAGACTGGAAGAAATCGGAGATGCCGAGAAGGCCGACCCTGAACAACTCCTGGACACCCTTCCCACATTATTCCAGGGCAGAGTACTACTGTGGTACCGCTGCAATAAAGTGTACTGGAATTCCTGGCAGTCCTTTAAGAAAGTTTTCAGAACTTCTTATTTCCCGATTCGATATCAAGAAGATATTGAAATGGAAATCAGCCGCCGGCTACAAAAGGACAACGAACCGGCCATGGAATACGTCGTGGACATGCAGACCCTCATCAGACGTCATGGAAATTTGACATCTACCCAGGAAGTAGCCTGGCTATATAGGAACTTGTTGCCAGACTATCGTCAGTATACCAAGAGATCCGATTTCCATGATGTTCCGTCTCTGATTACCATGATCCTGGAATTCCAGAGCTTACGTGGCGAGATACGCCGAATGTATTCCCGAGGTCCTAGTTACCAGAACAGACCGACGTACTCTGAACCAGTTCGGGCTATGAGAACAACCCAGCCCAATCCAGTCCAGATAACCCCCGTCCAGACCAATCAACCTTTAAATAGGCCTGCACCTGGAATACCCTCCCCTGCTCCCCGAAGTACTCCGGCAAGGGCGATAATGCCCAGTCCAGGTGCTCATGATAGAGGAGCAATCTGCTGGAGATGTGGCCAGCCTGGACATCGAAGAGACGAGTGTCGAAATGCCCCGAAGACATTTTGTTCGCGCTGTGGACGCGACGGAGTCCTGTCCAGAGACTGCACCTGCACCCGGTCGGAAAACTAGCGAGGAGCCCGATTGAATCGGGGACAGTCCGGCTCCAGCCAGTAAGCAACGAATACACCCAGCAGCCCCTTCCCAGAAGGACAACCGTCCTCATATTCCAGTAATTATAGGAGATACCCAGTTCACAGCCTTGATAGATACTGGCGCTACCCGGTCGTTTGCCAGCAAGGCAGTGGCCGAATGCTGCGAACGTTTTGGCGCACTGAAACGCCCACTCATAGTGGCCCAGTCCTGTCAAGCCGATGGATCCCTTGCCCAGATTACAGGAAGTTATAAACCCTGGATGACGATAGGCACAGAGTGCCTATCCATTGAACTTTTGGTTCTTCCGAGTTTGTCTGCCGATATGGTGTTGGGCATGGACGTTCTTCGCACCCAGGGCTTCAATATAGACCTGTCAAATGCCACTGTGTACCGGAATCAGAAGAACGTGTCAGTTCTTGGTTCCCAGGGAAGTCCGATACCAGTACCAGCACCCAAAAATCCTGCAGTAAGTCAAACTCCAGCACCATCCAGGAATCCAGCCAGGCCCCACCCCTCCTGTAATCCAGATTCCCGACGAATTCCAGAAACATCCAGTATTCCCAGAACATCCAGAAGTCCAGCCACCATCCCCCGAGCAACATCCAGTAAGTCCAGAATCTATAGAAATCCAGACAAATCACAAACATCCAGAAGCCCAGACAAAAGTTCAACTCCACATACCTCCAGCAATCTAGTACACATAAACCGAAATCCAGTACATCCTGTCCTGTCTACAAATGCACTCCCTCCAGAAACTCTCGCCAGTCCAGAACCATCCAGCTCAGAGCAGACAAACCTGACACCTGAACAACGACACACCCTGGAAATGTTTCTAGATCACCAACTACCCGCATTCCAACAGATGAAAGGACCGACACCTTTGGTAAAGCATCGCATTCGCCTGAAAACGACAGAGCCGATCAAACAAAGGTACCGCCCTCAAAATCCGAAAATGCAGGAAGTGATCAACGAAGAGGTCGATAGAATGCTGGACGAAGGCATTATCGAACCTTCTGACAGTCCATGGAGTTCGCCGGTAGTCATTGTTAGAAAGAAGGATGGAAAGCATCGGTTCTGCATTGATTTCCAGAAAGTGAACGATGTTACCGAGAAGGATGCTTACCCGTTACCGTTTATTAATTCCATATTAGATAAACTCCGGGAAGCCAAATACATCTCCAGTCTGGACTTAAGACAAGGATATTGGCAGATACCGCTGACCAATGATAGCAAACCTGTCACTGCTTTCACCGTCCCTGGACGAGGATTATTACAGTTCCGAGTCATGCCGTTTGGACTCCATTCCGCTCCAGCAACATTCCAGAGGTTGATGGATCAAATCATTGGACCAGAGATGGAACCGTTTGCTTTTGCATACTTAGATGATATCATAGTACTGAGCAAAACATTCGATGAACACCTGAGAAATCTCCAGCAAGTTTTCAACCGTTTATGGCAAGCAAACCTCCAGTTAAATCCAGAAAAATGCCGGTTTTGCTCGAGTTCACTCAAGTACTTAGGACATGTAGTAACTCCTGAAGGAATCCAGACTGATCCAGACAAGATAGAGTCTATTGTCCAGTGGCCCGCCCCAAACACCCTAAGAAAACTCAGACAGTTTCTAGGGATGGCTTCCTGGTATAGGAGATTTATTCCTAACTTTTCCGGGATAGTGGCACCACTGACCAAGTTGCTGAAGAAAGGTAACCGTTGGAAATGGACAGAAGCTCAGGATACCGCCTTTGAGTTTCTGACAGCCCGACTTATCGAGGCACCAGCATTGACTTGTCCGGATTTTACTCAGCCTTTCGTTCTACAGACTGATGCCTCCGATTGTGGTTTGGGAGCAGCGCTTACCCAACTAGCATTTATAGTCGCGATTACGTAATTACGACTATTGGGTCGACTATTAAGTAATATTTACTAGTTGCGGTTACGTTATAATTACGTCGTTACTATGTATTTACGACCAAAATGGGGAACAAATCACGAGTAATTATTACGGTTTGCCGACGTAGCGGGAACTCACACAATTACGTAATGCTTACGACCCGTCGACGTCGAAATTACGTAAAGATGTAGTAAATTTTCCTACCTGACTTTCTATTTCTTTTCCACTTCATAAAAATATTATTTTCTCTCTTTATTATTCTTTATTTCATCCATGAAGTTCACATTCACGAAAAATGAACAAGTCCAATATGCCTAACCATTCAATAAATAATACAAGGACAAACACGCGAAATAATTGATACTCGAACTTGAAAAATTCGAACAACATTCAGTTTTTCGATAAATGTGATGATTTTGCCTCGAAATTCAAGATGCGCCCACAAAATACGGCTCATTTCACCAAAAATATGGTTTTATTTCATTCGGCTATTTTTCAAAAATCATCGTAAATCATGTTAATTTCCATTATTATGCAATTTGTGATCGAACGAATGCTATTATTCTTCATGAAATGATGTTTATCAACAAGAAAAACCAAAATTATTTCCTGTTCAAATGGTTATCACATCAATCAATATGGCTTCCAATCGAAAATGAATCAGAAAGTTACTTTTGGAACTCGTCAGTTATGATAACCTATGTATTGGTAACTTCAACTGAATATAATTACCGAAAAGTTGTTTCAACTATGAAGGAATTGTTTGAGTAGGAATTACCAATATGTTACTTGAAATATCACCAAGAATTGACTAAATTATTAGGTGATCGATCAAGTAACGACAACGTCGTAGAAACCTAATTGGTGACCATAGAGTAATTGCAACTGTGAAGCCTTCTTGGGGTGGTAAGCGTTACCGTAATAATATATCCAAAGTTCCGAAACCTTAAGAGTAGTTTTGAGGAGTGACAGTTTCGAAATAGTTACTTCGTAATAAGCCATGAGAATTTCTCACTTTGAAGTTATTATCTAGTGTAAAAACTACGTAATTTTCACTCACTAAATAACTATCACTGACATTTATACTATGAAGTTCTGAAATTAGTGATAAATACGTTATTATCACTAAATATAGGTAATAGTTTCTTGAACCATGGTGCCTGTGACTGAAAATGCTAGTTGGGTACCCAGACCATACAGGGTCAGGAAAAAGTAGTGGCGTATGCGAGTCGCATGTTGACCGCACCTGAACGTAACTACTCCGTCACCGAGAAAGAATGTTTGGCCATCGTCTGGAGTATAGAGAAATTGAGACCATACCTGGAAGGTTATCATTTCACTGATCATTTGTCCCTGAAATGGCTGCAGTCCATCAAGAGCCCGTCCGGTCGCATAGCTCGCTGGGCTATGTTCCTGCAACAATTTGACTTCGAAGTCAAATACCGCCGTGGAGTCCTGAATAAAGTTGCTGACGCTTTATCCCATCAACCATTACCTGGATCCAGTCCCGATGAATCTGAGATAGAGGTTATGTGTTGTGTGACAGAGGCCGAAATGGAAGCCGGAGAACAATGTTCCTGGTATCGAAGTAAGAAAGCCGAGGTAGAGAAAAACCCGGAGGCGTTTCCAGACTACTGTGTCAAGGAAAATCGCCTGTTCCGCCATTTTTGGGATGCCAACAGCCTATGTGAAATAGAGATGAGCGATCCCTGGAAGCTCTGTGTTCCTAAACCCCTCCGCCAACAAGTATTGGACGAAAATCATAATGCTGTCACCGCGGGTCACATGGGGATAGCGAAGACAATCGCCAGGATCAGTCATCGCTATTACTGGCCAGGAATGTTCCGTGAAATCTCCCGATACGTCCGGAGTTGTAAAGTGTGTCAGGAATATAAAGTATCCCAGCAACAGCCTCCAGGAAAAATTAATCCTTCCCAGAACAACAAGCCATGGGATACTATTTCCACCGATCTAGTCGGTCCGCTACCCCGATCCAGTAAAGGAAATTGCTACCTGGCTGTCTATCAGGACCGATTCACAAAATGGGTTCAAGTCCGTCCTCTCCGGAAGGCTACCTCCCGAGCTGTTGCTCAGGCCTTCTATGAGGATATCGTCCTGAGATTTGGACGTCCAGGCACTGTCATCAGCGACAATGGTGCTCAGTACACCGGAAAAGTCTTCGAAGATCTCCTGATGGAACTCGGCATAAAGCACAGTCTTACACCTCCGTATACACCGCAAGCTAACCCAGTCGAGAGAACAAACAAAACCGTTAAGACCATGATATCCCAGTATTGCGAGAATGACCACCGGAAATGGGATCAACATCTTCCTGAACTCCAGTTTGCAATAAACACTGCCCGACATGACTCCACTGGGTTCACTCCTGCTTTCCTCATGTTTGGACGAGAGTTAGAGCCTCCGAAGGCCTTGCTCCGAGCTCCTGTTCTCGAGGAAGATCCCGATGCCCCTGTTCCAGAAGAAAATCGCGAGAATACTCTGACCTTCTGGGTAGCGCACATGGCCAAATTGAAAGAAGTTCATGAGTTGGTCCGCGTGAACTTGGCCAGAGCTTTCAATAACCAGAGTCATTACTACAATCTCCGCCGCCGAGATTGGAGATGTCACCTCGGGGACAAAGTAATGAAGCGAGAGCACAATCTCTCTTCCGGGATCTGCGGTCACGCCGCCAAACTGACCCCGAAATATTCCGGACCATTCACTGTGACCCAAGTCCTGTCACCAGTTGTCTACAACCTGAGAAGTGCAACCGGGAAACGTTGCAACCGAGTTCACATAAAGGATTTAAAGCCCTTTCACCCCGAGACGTAGCTATGGGATTTCTGTCCGTAGGTATGACGTTGCCGGCACTCCAGGATGCCGAAGAGCCCAGAATCCGGGTTCTTCAGAATGTGGTAGTGATCCCTGCCCCCGCTCCGGACCACATCCAAATGGAGGACCTGGAGTTTCTAGACGCCCTCCCGACGCCCCCCAGACCGGTTCCAGGAGGAGATGGTTCCCCCAGATCCCCGCGAGCGGATGAGATATTCGCATTATCGACTCCCCGGCTGGAAGAACTAGAGGCCGAATTTCACTTGCAATCTCCGCTGTACTTCAATCCCCCTGACCTCACCCGCATCCTCGCCGGTAACATCACTCCTGAACCCAGTCCAAACTTCTCCCCCACCCCGCCGGCATACGCGACCGTTCAGCCCCCGCCTGCACCCCGAGCCGCCGTATGTGCTCGGGAAATATCCCCGCCCAGTCCTCGATCCTGGAGGGCGACTGAGTACCCGATACTCCATCATCGGCTTACCCACCAGTCGCCTCCATTTTCCCTGCTCCAGCAAGCCCTGACCCGCACTCCCCTGCCTCCCACTTCCCAACACCGGAGCCCAGAGAGGAACGCCTGCCGTTGCCGCGCTCGCCTGCGGGAACTTTACCCCTCTCCGCCCGACGGTGGGCAGCAGCGGAGATTGAGCGACACCAGTCTCGAGCCGACTGGTCACCACTGCTGGAGTCGATCGTCCAGGAGTTACGACCGGCCGGCCGACGGACTGACCGGCGATGTAGGGTGCGAGTACGCACGGGGCCTGGGAAAGCGGTGTGGATAACCATTCCACCCAAACCATGAACGAGTTCCTGGAAATTCGAACCTCACCCCTGCCCTCGCCCCTGCCGATCTACGACACCGTCGGATGGGAAAGCGACCCCGAGACGCCAAATGTTGTCGGGCTTGGCGCACCCAGCCTGAACCCTCTCGACACCGGCATCATCATCGCGGATGCCGCCAGTCTCGGCGAATCCAGCATGACTACCACCAGTCCAGGCGAACCCAGCCTGACTACCCCCCGTCCAGGCGAATCCAGCATGACTACCACCAGTCCAGGCGAACCCAGCCTGACTACCATCAGCTCCGGCATTATCATCGCGGATGCCACCAGTCCAGGCGAACCCAGCCTGACTACCCCCCGTCCAGGCGAACTCAGCCTGACTACTCCCCGTCCAGGTGAACCCAGCCTGACTACCCCCCATCCAGGCGAACCCAGTCTGACTACCCCCCGTCTAGGCGAACCCAGCCTGACTACTACCAGCCCAGACACCACCGCGGCTTCGACGCGGTCCGCGGAGCCATTCGTCCCGAACTCCTACTTCAAGGCCACCATAGGCGTAGGAGAGTTCCAGCTGACCTATCTTCCGGTGGCGCAGCAACTGTGTTGGCGTTGCGGAAGACCGGGACACCGGCGAGAAGGGTGTACTCGACCGTTAAGGTGGTTCTGCTCGCGCTGTGGACTGGATGGCGTGCGGTCATGCGACTGCCAGTGTCCCAGACCCCCGAGAAGATACCCGGAGCACTCCCCAGTGCTCATCCCGGCTCAACCCACCACCACCAGCCGGACCACCAGGCCACCAGCCCCGACGCAGGTCAACCGACGGACCCAGACGTCCACCCCAACCGTCGCCGATCGAGGCGTCCAGTGCTCGCGCTGCTCGTGTGAGAGAGTGCGCCCCGGATACCGGTATTAGCCGGCAGAATAACTTCACAGCAGTCATCTCGCCTTGCTCTCCAGATCCAGTCACCAGAATAACTTCACGGCAGGCATCACGCCCTGCTCTCCAGATCCAGTCATCAGAATAACTTCCCGGCAGGCATCTCAACTTGCTCGCCAGAACCAGCTACCAGAAACACGTCACAGCAGGCATGTCGCCTTGCTCACCAGAACTAGTTACCAGACGAGGATACCTAAGTTAATTGAGTCAATAGGTATATGTATACAAAAAAAAATTGCAGCTGAAGCTTCAATTTTTTTTCCGTAAGAAGGAGGGGTGTGTAATGAAGTGTTTTTAGGACTTCATTACTAAGCAACGGTTTCTATATAAATTCCTGTCTTATCGTATAGATTTCCATTCCGAGCTAATATTCCAGTAAAATCAGTTATCACCCAAGATACAGGGGTCCCATAATTGCTTATAATTCAGATACTAACCTTCTATTCGACATCTAGCTGATATTGAAAATATGCAGTTCGTTACACACCTCCTCATGGAATACCTGTTCTGAGAGATATCAAGCTCATATATCAACTACTCGGGATGTCTTTCGTGTCATTATAGCCCTGTCCTAGCTCCAGAAATTGACTCTTTGATATACAAGTACGGGAAGTTCTTTGGTAGCCTCTATTATGTTTGGAAAGCAATCCTGATAAATAGAGTAAAATGTTAGCCTGTCTTGGAGATGCGAGAGGACTTCCTACAACTTTTGAAAGCCCCTGATTGTAAGACTTCCTGAAAATTCATAATTTCCACATGTTCGGCCTGGACCTTGAAGATGCAAATATTTACCTAGCAATAACTTGAATATCTCTGCTTGTAGGATATAAAAATTGATTCAGTAGCTTCCGCAGAGAAAGTTGATCAGGTGCCTAGGCCCTTTTGGCCAAGGAAATATTATTTCCGCATTTTTCTTTTTCCAAGGACAACTTCGGATTTCACGGTTGTTACCGGCATTTTCACGAGGTCAGTCGAAGCTAGCCAATCAGGAGCAAGGATAGCTGTTGGCCTTGCTCAAGTTGCGTCAAGGTCTAGGCAGGACATAAATACTCGGTCCATCAGAGCGAGCAGTTAGTTAGTTAGCAGTCAGTCCAGAGTGAGTTAGTCCGACAGTCAGTTAGTTCTTTGAGTTCGATTCTCCGGTATTACTTTCCAGTCGGTTTACCAGTGTTCCTGTGCTTGCGCTGTTTTTTCCAGTTCACTATTCCAGATAGTTTTCCAGTTAATTTTTCCAGTTATTTTTCCGGGTAGTTATTCCAGTTTGCTTCACATTCCAGTTCAGATTCCAGTCCCTTTTCACATTTCCAGTCAGTTCAATTCCAGCATATTTTTCAGTTTTCCGGTTCATGCCTTTTGCTACAATTCAAGAAATCATAACCTAACACCTGTCACCTGAATTATTTTCCGAAAAATCCATCGAGTGTGTAGATTTGCGTCTTCCGGGCCGATATCCGAACATTCGTGGTCGCGCCAGTTGCAGTGTCGAGTGTTTCGCAGCCAGCAGTACTCCTGTTTCATCCAAGTAAGCTATTTCAAATTGGTTTGCGTACGCTTATTGTATTGCTTAGTTTATCATCCTGTACTAAGTGAGTTTTGTATCGAGTAAAATATCGCCTGAGTAGATTGAAACCTTGTCTGGTGAAGAATACTCCACGTTCAGACGTTCAGAGTTACTAAGTAACGTAGCTGTTGTATCGAAAATAGTAGTGTCTCCTAAGTTTTGCTCTGCGGCTCAACCTTTGGGTGGATCTCGCCACGAGCTTAGGGACACCCTACTCCGATTGTTTCGAGATTGAAAGCCCGCCTGTGTGGATCCAGGGCCCGTCTCCTTTTGTTTGAGAAAAGTAGGATTCGCAAGTCAACCTGCAGACGGCTTCCGAATACTGCTATGAGCCAGTGTTAGAGCTACACCCTGAAGGAGTACTTTTCACCAGTCTATTCCGCGTTAACGATTTAACTGAACTATTTCATCCCTGTATTCCTGTCGATACCAAACTCACTTTCCTGAATAAACCCTCGCTTGCAACTTTCCTGGTCGTATTCGGTGGTTCATTGTCCCTGCTTTGCTTGCACCTGCACCTACACCTTTGCTTGCCCCGAACGTACTAGACACGCATGGCTATTGTACTCGAATGTCATAATTTTCAGTGTGAAGGTCAATTTAATAACTGTAATAACATCATAACCTCAACCTGTTCGTATAATAGATTTTGCTTCCTTTAATTATTGCCTGTAACCTGATGAACGAAAGAAGTTGAATACACCTATACTTGACCTGTTTATGTGATTCTGATTTCCCTATCCTGACAACAAAGGTATAGAACAAAGTCAAATTCCAGAAAACTAACGGTAATAAGAGTTGTAGTACTCAAGTCACAAGAAGTGACGACTCAAACATCTATTCAGAGCAACCAGTATTCCAGGAATCCCCAAGAGTGTATAATTAAAGCCTATGCTCTCTTGGCCCCCTGCACCCAGGTCAATTCAATAGCATTGACCCCTGGTTTACTGCAGACCTCCAGTGGATGTCTTTCTTCACTGTTGCTACCTTGGGTCTCCTTTCCGACTCAGTTGGGAGGAGCAGGTGAAGTAAATCACCTCTATCAAAAATCTGGCGCTCGAGAAACCCCGACAGGTCCCAGGAGCCTGTTCAACAAGTGTCAAAGTAAGGGCCTCAGAATAAAGACCTCTTACAAAAGTATTCTCCATACCCACTTTTCACGGCCAAAATTGGTTTATTGCAAAAACAAAATGATCGATGAGATTCTGAACCAAAATATCTGTGTTTCTGTGAGGGAAGTTTAATTGACAATTCTCATCATAACTCCGAAGGAAGGGTAAATATAAGTATTTAACTTCTCATTTCTTAATAAATTCGTCAGTAATGCATATAGATGATATTTCTCCGAAAAAAACAATGAGTTATGTCAAAAAACTTCCACAGATACCCAAATATTTCAATTCAGAGACTAAACGTATTTTTTTGTTTTTTTGAAAACAATAACTTTGGATCATGAAAAGTGATAGTGTAGATAGGATATTTATTTTCATTGCAGTAATTCAAAGAACGGTTTCATAATACATACCATCGAATAATGTTGACTAGATAACCTTATTACCACTGTTTGATGAATATACTAGAGTAGAAAAATATTGGGATAACTGTTGAAAATGAGCTTCATTACAATAGCATGTCAAAATGTCAGGTTTCATGCAGATATCAGATAACTATAATAAAATGAGACGAATTACTGCGTTACCCCAAGATGGTTGTGCCAGTAATAAAAACATGCTGTTTTATGTCGATAGTCTAATAACCACTGTAGAGTGGAGAGTTACTGCAACATTTTATGGGAATAATTCCTATTCGACATTCTGTGTTATCATAGAAATTAGAACAAGTAGTAGTTATTCAGCAGCGGTTTTTTTATACAAGTTTGCAAATTGAATAAGCTGCCATAACTACAAGTCACCTGAAAATTTACTTTATCTATGGTAGCAAATGAACACATCTGTCCCCTATTTATTGCAGATATCGTAATAACGGTTATCAGATTTCCAATTATGATAACTCAAGTTTTCTCTCAGTGTGGAGATATTAGAAAATCATCGATATGAATCACCCAAGACAGATGATGTCACTATGTACAACAGTAGCCGTTCCATCTCAAATGCGTTTATGGGCAATGGAATTGACTCAAGATGATCGCGCAGACATCCTGGAAATGTATCCAGAGGGGTTCTCTCGAACTCATTATTTCCGAGGCTCGATGAAATTCAGGGCAGTGTTAGCGGTTGAAAGGTTGGCCGGATTCTATGAATACCTGCTGTGCCAAATTGTTGGTCGGTGTTCAAATAACCCTGTTGTAACAGGTGAAGTTGCTTGGAGACCATTCTGATTACAATAACGAACCTCTGAGCTGCTATATCTAGATAATTTTGGTTGCTTTTGAGACATGTCTGAATACCAAACCTCAGAGCTGCCATGCCTAGATAATTTCGATTGGAGACACGTTTGATTAACAAACCTCTGAGCAGTCAAATGTGTCGTTGACAAAGAAGACTCGTTTGATTAAAAACCCTCTGATTTGCCATATCTAGGTAATTTTGATAGCTTTGACTCGCAAACCTCTGAACTGTCGAATAAGTAGTTGACAAATTTGAAGACACGTTTGATTAACAAACCTCAGAACTGCCATATCAAGGTAATTTTCAATTGGGGACACAATGGACTCACAAACCTCTGAGCTTTCAAATATGTTGATGAATTTGAAATCATATCTAAGAAATTTTTAGCTGCCTTAATTCGAACCCCATGACCACTGTTGAAGTACACATAAATCGTGCGTTACTGTATCCGATGATCTTCTCAAATAAGGCGTATACCACAACATCTACCGTCCTTGTTGCAGGTCAGTGAGATAGTGTTGGTTATTCCAGTAGCCAAATTTTGTTTGTCTGGTCGTGTTAGATATTGCCCGGTTCAATAATTACGAGGGACATGTGTCGCGGTTTGTTGAACTATCAAAATGACATTGTTCCTCGAAATGATGAGTGTCATCAAGTTAAATTTACGAAATGTTATCAATGATTCTCAAGGAAAATAATTGAAGAGTTGAGTTAGGTGCCGATTAGGCTAGGATGATACTTGTGTCAACAAACGATATAGGAGGCCACCATCCGATCAATCTCTCCTTGACTATGTTATATAACTAACAATAAATTTGTTAAATAGAATGTATTTTGAAGAAGTCCTCTCACCTCTCACGCCAGGTAGCTCCAGTTCAGCAATCTATCACCCCAGTTTTGGAATAAGTATCGTCAATTCAATGCACTTGGGATATCACATGCCCTATACCACACCAAAACTGAAAGTGTTTCACGCCGGAAAAATACTGATTTCACGATTTTTTTTTGTATTGGAGTTTTTTATCAAAGTTTTTTAGTTAGTTAGTAATATCAACTATCGAGTCATTTATGGAACATACAAACGAAGATAACAGGTAATGCACGATAAAGTCGAATCAGACGAAGGATCGACTCTGAATCGGATGGAAAGGTGAAGTAAAGGACCATTCGGAGAGAAATGATGTAGGCAACAAGATGTAAAAAGATAAACAAATTGAATTGGGCAAAATGAATCAAATGAAAACTAATTATTCATAGAAACTATATTTTTTTATATTGGTTCCGGAAATTGGCTGATTTCTGATCCTCCGTAGTTTTTCGTTTCGTATATTTCACGATATTTCCTACCTAAATACTTTTCATCTTATCATTGACTATCGAGAAATTACTTCAGTTCATTGTAGTCTTCAAAACATGCTCCAAATTTACTATGGAAGTAGGATTTGTCAATAAATTCAATTCATTTTCTCACAAACCTGAAGCCAATGTGATTAATGGTTTTTGATAGGTGATATTGATGATGATTGAATATTATGATAATAACGACGCCATGATTTGAAAAATGAAAAATAATAAAGAATATCAAATTTGGGGTATGTCATACATACACCGAGTTGAGTGAGTTTTCAATTTGTTTGTACGTTGAATGTTAAATGGAAGCGTTCTGTATTTCGTGTATATTTTTGACTTATTTAATTTGTATTGTGCCGAGAATAGGGCTGGGCGATATTGGATATATCGATATATGGATAAATATCGATTCATCAATGAATATTGATATATCGATATATATTGATGAATATCGATATATCGATATATATCGATGAATATCCATATATTGATAAGTATCGATATATCGATGAATACGATAAATATCGATATATCGATAAATATCGGTGAGTATCGATGTATCGATGAATACTATGAATATCGACATATCGATAGATATCGATATATATCGATGTATATGTACATCGATAAATCACGATTCTCTGCGAAATTGTGTTGCTGTACGGCATTTTTACTTTTGTCTGAATATCACGACGAAAGCGTCTAAGTGTCACACAATGGAAATAAGTTTATTTTTATCGGTTTGTTGAAAAAAAACTTATTGTCATCGATATATCGATAACCTTATAATCCTCACATATCGACATATCGATGGTTATCAATATACCATTATATCAATATTTCGAATAATCGATAGTTATCGATATATCGATAGTAATCGATAGTTATCATTATTTCGATAGATATCGAAACATCGATATATCAATAGGTATCGATAATTATCGATATTTCGATAGTTATCGGTATCGAAAGTTATCGATATATCGATAGTTTTCGATGATTATCGATATATCGATATTTTTGAAATTATATTTTGTTATTCGATATATCGATACATCTATATATCTATCGATATATCGTTTTTTTTTTCAGGCCTAGCCGAGAGCGTCCCAATTTCAGGATGGCCGTGTTAGCGACGTTAGCGTGCTCAAAGAATGCCCTGTATGAAATGTGTGATAAGAGCGTATTGGGATGTGTATCACAATGAACTCGTGTCCAAAACAGTCAGCATAAGTCTCTTCGGAGAAGTTCATCACCACTTTGCGGCAAAATACCTTTATTTGGTTGATTATCGATTCACATAGTATTATGTGTTTCCACAGATGTATCAGTGTTTCTCTAACACACGCTGTTCATCAAGAGGAGCAATGGATCAATTCGAAGATACTCTCATTGGGATGAGTGAAATAATACTACTCAATTTAGGAATACTTCATTTTATATAATACAAGGTTTGAAGTAGTAACACAGTTAAGATTTTCTAGACTTTCAGATTCTCTTTAGAAGTTTTCAGTACTTTTTTCTAGATTAGTACCTGCACTAAAAACTTCACCAGTAATTCGAATGTACAGATAGAAAATAATATCAACAGCCAGATATATAGATACACAGACACTCTGCCTTTTTCTCACACACGTGTATTACTTCAGGGACCACTAGGTAGATATATTAAAATAGTCGAACACACATCACAAAGGGTACAATGGAAATCTACCATCATGAATCATACTTCACGATTTGAAATTCCTATCATTTTAACATATCTACTTTGGATTCGAACAGATTCATCCAAAATAGCTGAATAAGTATGTACATTCATAGAGGAAAATAATAAATATTAAGTTTTGTAGATCTGCAATAAATAATTATATACACTGATCATTTCGAATGACGATACTTTATACAAAAAATCCAACAAAACAAAAATTTGGCACAAGAATATTGGCACTTCAAATGTCCAAAGAAGTTTATTGCAACTGCGTCGAGTTTTACCAAATAGGTTTGGTTACAAAGCCTTTATCATTTGTACTTATGTCAGATCAGCAAAAGCAATGAAATATGGCAGAAATCATACATGGGTATTACACAAAAGATGTTGGACTAATAAGCATCCTGACTTGCTATATGTAACATTCGAGTAGGTAGTTGATTGTTGCTCTAATTACATAGATACTATTTGTAGGTTAATCGAGGGGGAGGAATATCCTCATATCATCTTGCATTCTCCAAAACATAATTTAATGCTATTGCTTACTGTTCGGTTGATACAGATAGAACATAATATTCACTCCCAAAATCTGAAGTTGGTGATGATGAATTCGAAATCATTTGTAGAAACACTCTTCAACTAATATTTTTCTGTCAACCCATGTAACTGAATCAATTGACGAAATCGAAAGGACCAATTATGATAAAATAGTTATTTATACTCCAAGGTTCTAACGAATATCAGTATCACCCAGGGACCAAGATTATATTCCGAGACATCAGCCGAGGGTTATAGGGTCCCGTGGTTATGCTACTCTTGACTACCAATTCCACCACTAGTATATTTCAATCACTTCATTTCTGTGAAACTTTAATAAAGACCTATTGTCACTTTGAATGAGTTTCTTTCCAATTTTGGTTGAAATCTAGTAGCCATGAACATGACAGCATATGACAAGTCGTTCTTGATGAATACCTTCTAGATTCCAATGCCATTCCAGCGAATCTTGCATTAGAGCAGAGAATTCGGGTTAATTATATCAGAGGTTGCTATGTCTTTATTGACTAGTATAGTTAGTGGTGAAATAAATCATTTTCCATTTTCATGTTGAAAATCGGAGCAGATTCCTCAAATATTTTCGAAGCAAGGTGTAACTAACTATCGATTGACTGAACTCAGTGTCATTTTGAAGTGTTATATAATATAATCTTTTCTTACTATGAGTACTTTTTTTCCACCATTAGCCATACAACCTACCATTATATACTCCTTTTCAAGGCTTTGTATGAACTACTAGTACCTACTAGTACCTGAGTAAAGACTTAGCTTATAATCAACCAGAATTCACTGTTCTGACCCGAGGTTCGCAAGTATGTATTGCGAATCTATATATGGTAGGTATTCATCAATGATGAAACGACTTGACATATGATGTCATTGGGATCAGTTCCACGAAACCATAGAAATCAAAATATGTCACTTGTGACGAGAAAATTTCAATATACAACTTGGTGTATAAATAACAATTCCTTTTCATGGAAACAGGAAGATAAAATCTCAAATACTCAGAGAAATCACTTATTTTTTATAGACTAAGACTTTGAGATTCCTTCTTGCTGAAGCTGTTGCAATTGACTTCGGAATGGCCATACTACTTATTTTGAAGTGAGAAAGTTTCAGGAGATTTCCGTACGTGTCACAAAAATAGGTATCGGGAATATTGAAAATATTCAATAGCAATTGCCTCTTTATATAGTAGATATGTGAAATTCCAATAAACATTCGAAACTGCATGGAAATATAGGAACATTTTGCTATATTCAGATTATTATTTATCCGTGAATTCAATGAATAACCATTGTATGCCAATTTTGAATTTTTCACTTCACCTCGGAAAAATTCCAACTAATTAATTACACCATTTTGCTGTCGTTATTGATAAACCACCATGTTCACACGAAGCTGAAGCAACATTTTACTAGCGCGGCTACACAAATGACGGTGCCGTATCCACTTGAATGTTTGGGAATTCGAATATAATGTACCTATTGACTGCAATGACACTTCTACTATTGAAAAGTCCGAAAATATGGAATGAATTATTCACGGAATTTTGAGGTACTCATCAAATGCCTGATGAAATGACGAGACCTACATTGTTCGAATAATATCCTGAATATAGCTTCAGCACTTAAACATACTCCATGTTCTTTCCCAATCAATTCGCAGAAAAAAAAATTATCTTGAGATTTGTGTTCATTAAATATATAAAGAGCTTCCGTTCATTAGCCACGTATCAAATCTTCAGTTTTTGCTAAATTATTCCTCATTGATATCAAGTGAATAACTGCATTGGATTTAGTCCAATATCTAGTGAGTTATTGAATGTCTCTTACGGAGTGTCATTTGAAAAACTTCCATTATTTTTTGCATTTCATCTACCTACCAGGGTTTCGATAGTTGATAAGTATAGGTGGGTTTTCATTTCATTTGCCATATTTCACTACTTATACTGTCGACTGGAATTTAAAGTATTTACAGGAGATTCTTCTGACCGAGTCTATGATTCACTTTCTACATCACTAACACATTCATCTTCCATGTCCATATCGATATACTCTCCATAATCGTCCGCTGTTTCTTCTTTCCATTTGCTCATATGGTGATTTTGTGCACTACTGGGCGATCCGGACTTATTACCGGAATTTGTCTTGGCTTCTTCTTCTTGCTGCATCCGCTTGTGTTTTGTTCGTCGATTCTGGAACCAAACTTTGACCTGAAAAAAAAAATATATATCAGAAATCTGAGTTGATGGTGCATCGCCAATACGGCAAAAATTCACAGATGCATCAACAATTTGTCATTGAGAAACACTATATAGATATAGGTATCGATTTTAATTATTCCCTAATCAATTATGTTTATCATCAAAATCATTTTGCTATCTGAATTGAAACAAAAATCTACTAAACAAAACACACCATCAGATATTTCAGCCTACGAGAACACCACTTCTATTTATTCATATCTTATAATAACAATGTATAAATCTGAATATGGCAATATTGAGAAAGTTACATTAGATTACTATAGCAAGTATGTGATTTTAGACACAATCACAATAAAAAATAGATGACTCTGTTGAAACAGGATTCACTCCAAATTTGGGTTGAAGCTAGTATATGTTCAAGAGGTGTCAACTCAAATTGTGATCTAAAGTAACAGTTATATTCATTTCAACGTAACAGAACAACTGAATACTTGATTGGTCAATTCAGATACACTTCACCTAGGTTGTCTCTTGCTGAAAACAAAATTGCATCCATTATGATCCATATCATCGAATATTAAAAAGCACATAGCACCAGCATCTTGAATCTTCTGTTGTTGTTATAAAAAAATCAAGAAATGAAAATCAACTACAAAAAAGAAATTTCATACCTCAAATAAAATACTCAGTCATAAATAAAACATGAGAAATGTCCATACATTTTAACTTCATACTCGTCTCATACCTAATGGGTTTTATTATATCGCATTTGCAACTATGTCATAATTACCTAGGTCATTCACTGTATTGATATATAGGTAGCGTCACAAATAATAATTACAATATCATTAATTTGCATAGGAACTGGTTGTCATTTTCAAACCATATTTCAATTGCTAATCACACGGTCAGCTGTGACTATTAATGCCTTGGTGAATATTGTATAATGAAGGAACCGTAACCACGAAACCGTCATTCATGAAATATATTACCATCAGTGATAAAATCACATTGGGAAATAGTGTATGGATGTATATTACAATTCAAACACATTCCAACATATTATGTATACTCACATAAACATTATAGTAACATAGTTCTATATTAATGCCCAGTGTATTCATTTTTTCATTACTTGAATAGTTTTGAAAAGAATTGTTTTCCTATGTCCGAGTCATTTCATTTGCAAAAATACTCATGACAAGAATTAATAACAATACTCTAAGAACCGTAACTATAACGGTTTCAACATCTCACGGAGACCAATAATTGATCATTCAGCACATACTGCACATGATCTGCGCAGTGTTAAAATACCGTGTCAAATTGAGAATCAAATAATCCATTTCAGTATCGAAACTATACCTGTCTGAAATGTGATTCCAAAACTATTGTCTATATATTCGTTTTGGATTCTGGAGGATGATGCAGATTCCCACAATTAGAATATTGTCTGTAGAATTTTCGGAGATGTGAGGTAATCATTTCTCCATATTATTTGGATGTTTCTCTACTCTCCTCCATATAAATAAAGATATTTGAATAAGTTCATTGTATAGTTTATGCAAAGTCAGTTGAACAGATCATCAAACGAATGTCGGGCCGCGCTGCCGCACTCTTTGAACTTTCAAAGGGACCGACGGCTCGCGGTAATGTCTTTTTCCAACTGACTTTGTATAAACTATACCTGTGAGGACAGATCAGATAAGTTGCCTCACAATGTCACTGCGCTTGAAATTCAACTATCAGAAACCTTAGTAGAAAATTCAGTCGATGTTAGTGATATGCCTTTCTTGAGAAAAGTTTGGAAAAGGAGAATATAGGTGTACTGATAAAATATGATATTTCACTTATTCTTAGACTTTTCGGGAACCGGAACGTATGTATTGTTTTCCACATGTTCTAGCAAAAATTGGTAGAAAATATCATGATAACAGTTTCACACTCATTCCAAAACATTGACCAAATGAATCACCTTATATCTCATTATTCACGAAGAAAATATCAACTAAGTAGAATCTCTGCCGCAGAACATGCGTCACTCACGATGATTTGATAACAAAACTCCATTCACTGAACGTGCGTGAAATAAAATCAAGAATTTCCAACAATACCTGATCGAATGAAATCAGCAGCAGTCTATTTTGAATTTTTCCAAAAAAAAGTAGGTTCACTTCATTTATTATTTCGTATAAACGACTCAAATTTTTCACCCATTTCCATGCAACATAAAAAAAGTAAAATAATTCTTGAGATTGATTTCTTGCTTGCTTTTCGGAAAAGTGTATTTGATCTCATACTGATGTTAAGTGTTATTTTCGAACACAAATCATCATTTGTTCCTCTAAGTTTCTCAAGATTTCGATAAATAATACCAATTGAACATGCAAAAACGATTAAATGCCCCAATCAATTTTTCACTGAAAAACTGACAAGTAGTTGGCAGTCCACACACCCAGTTCAGCAAACAAAATCCAAATTCACAAGTCATTAACCATTTGACAAACGACATAAATTCCCCTATACAAAATAGCTCATATGGTGCCTACACGAATATTATTGGCAATGATAAAGTCGTGCAAAGCGTTTTCCGTATATATTTCGACGTCATTTGCTAGCGAATCGTTTACTTCCGGCGTGAAGAAAGTCATTCGTAGTGGGTTTAGACTCTATTCTATATAAATGACGCAATGTTGTATGAAACCTATTGAATTTTTGCTTTTATCCTTCTTCATCCAGACATATAATTTAAAATAAGTAAGTTTGATTTATTCTTCCAACTGACAGCGACACATATGTTGTGTTGCGTGTCGAAATATATATAAGTGCAAAATTGTGAGTTTGACAGAATATCACTAAAATGAGGCTGATTTATGGGTTTCACGAAATAAACTGCCTATTATCACGTTCATGCAAAATGAAAAATTTTAAATTGTATATCAGGAACTAGATATTTTCGCGGACTGTGACACTCGGTGAATTGTTGAGGACATCCACCGTATATAGCATGTGATGTAATAATTCATGTTATTTGTCACATGATGCAAACTAGAAAGACAATTCACAAAATATTTCACGGTATCGAAAGTTCTGGAGAACTTGACAGATGCGCGACACCATGTCAATACTATACCTACCAATGAATAATTCAAATACTGCTCGTAGTTTGATCGAGGAGGTGAAACATTCATTTCAATTGATTGTTCCCTCCTCGTTTCCCCAAAATAAAAATATGAGTATCATTCCAATTTATGTGTAATAGCACAAATTAGATGATTTGCCCCAGAATGTCATTTAGTGGTGCCCGCGAGAGTCTCGTTTTCGAGAGTCTCGCATGGTCTCGTCTTGTTTTCGAGACAAGACTCAAGACGAGACTCGGACAAGACGAGACGAGACTTTTATTGGTCTCGTCTCGAGTCTTGTGCAAGACTTCTCGTGTCTCGTGCGAGAGTCTCGCAGGTAAATATTTCTGCGTGCCGACTGCAGGTTTGAGAATTTCATTCATAATTCAACATATTTAGAAAGAATTCTGACTATTCAGCACAGAAAGACAAAATATTTCATTCATAAATACTTAAGCATACCGGCTACTTCAGTCCCGGCGGAAAGATTATTCTCACGAGGAAACATCGAAATGGCCTCAATATTGAATCTGCACGATGTTTGTTATGTCTTAACGACTGGGCGAAAAAAAAAAACATTTGCGATCGTGAAGGCTGATCTGACTGTCACTGATAAAGGTTTTTTTCTTAGATACTTACTCATTTCTCAAATTATAGTAAAATGATAGGGGCACAGGGCTCCTTCAAAATTAACCTGACCTTTTACCGGTGCTTATTTGAACAATAATGTTATTCAATGTTTTTTTCATAATTTGTGTTTTTTCATTCCCACGTGAGTAAATTCTCTATTCCATACATTTTTCATGATTAACTTGTATCATATTATAGGAACTTTGGTTTGTGAGGATTGAGGCTGATGATGGACACATGACTGTCCGAAACATGTTTCCCTAAATAATCTTTCGAATATTAAACGTTGTGGAGATGATGTTGTGTTACCTAACCCTCTCAAGTAAAATAATGTTGGATTAGAGTTTTTGATTTGTTTATATGTTTAGAATATACGTGTTACTTCTTATTTCAAATTTATAACTTTCGAATATATAATGCTATGTTTTTTTTTTTCTTGTTCAGATATATGATGTGAGTATGTACCTATTAGGTACTTACTTTTCGATAAATAATGTTATTTTTGTTGTAATTTTCTCGTCCTATTTCTACATTATACCTAAAAAGTAGGTAAAGGTAAATAGCCCGTACTAGACTGGAACAAGATTATGCATGACGAAATTGCGATACCTTTGCGAGACTCTCGTACGAGACGCGAGACAAGACGAGACTCAAGGATGCGAGACAAGACTCGAGACAAGACTTCATATTTCATCGGCGAGACGAGACGAGACTTTATGAAAGTCTCGTCTCGTTGGTCTCGTGTGAATCACTAATGTCATTGCGTTTTATGTTGAGAGCAGGAGCAGATTCGTTCCCGAAACGTTCAAAGCTAAGTAAAAATTCGATATTTATTCAATATTTCTCCTCTACAAACTTTTCTCCAAACGAAGTGTCACTGACAAGCTATTGAATCTTTCTTCTGGGCTTTCTGATTGAAAAATTTGTTGAACGCAGTCCAATCACACATTTATTCAAATGATATTCATATTTTCATTTTATAGGAGCGAGGAGAAGAAATCCCAAATAATCAAGTAACATGAACAATTCAATTTTAGCCAGCACTCTGAAACACCATGTACATACAATAGACTGACTCTCTATGTTTGAAATAACAATAATAACAATACCCGTATATATTTTGAAATCAAAAATATTGAATTTCGCGCGTATACGAACGTATTCGGACGATAGAAACTATATAAGGGCCTATTTATGCATCATTGTCTTAGTCTTAGTCACAGTCTTTGTTTCAGTCATGAAATCAAGTTATGAGCATACATTTCAATAGGTGAATTCATGCAATACTTATAGTCTCAGTCTTAATCATAATCATTGAATCATGACCTTGAAAGTTACAAACTTTCAACTCTTATGCTTATGATTGAGACCACATAAGAAATGCGAATATGTCGACCTGTCAACATATTTGACAATGTCATATGACTTGTGTTTGTCACGAAAACATCAGTTCCATTCTCGGTTCCATTCTGTGCTGTGTCAATAATTGATTACATCATTCTGATAATTTGATTGAATTCAAACAAATTTAAAAAAATCATGAGCCTGGAAGAAGAAACCCCAAAGATTTGGTGGAGAGATTTCTCCAGTAGAACTGCACTTATAATGCGTTGGGTTTTCATACGAACGTTTTTTTGGTACTATTCTTGTTTGAAAATGAATCTCTATCTACCTACATTTTCGAATTTGTAAGAGATTTTCAGGAAGAAGAGCAATGAACTCAATAGTAATGCTCAAAATTAGCTCAAAAACCTGCCCCAAAACAAGATATCAGAATTGGCAGTTAACATTATTGACATGTCAGTTGACACTTTCAACGGATTGTCAATTATCATATCATAATTCTTGAGCCTAAGACTGTCATGCATAAAGGTCCAAACATGATAAGCTGATATTGATGCATATGAATAGGCCCTATATAAGTCGGTGATTACAGTAGAAGCAAATCAGGAGCATAAATAGCTGATAATCGCTTGTATATAGTTCAAACGGGTTTGTTTTTAACACGCGAACAAGTCTCTTGTGATAGGAAAATGGATATTCAATCAATATTTCTGGTCTATCATGGGAAGAAATCGAGGAATTTATTGGATAATTATAATTATACAACGCCCGTCTATAAAAGTCCGTTCCACCATTCCTTATTCCATTAATTATGGAACCACCTAGTATATAGCAACAAAATTCAGAGGATTGAGTTGAATTTGAATAGGAGTTGATATCCGACTTTTTTAGAAATAACGATAGCTCGAAGTTTCGAAATGACGGCTATAATGATTTTTCAAATCGAACACCTTGTATAGTATTTCATTAATGCTGAAGGGAAAGTCAACGTGTTACCCATGACTCCAAATCAAACTTGATTGAAAGCAACATTCGAGATTTCTGTTGGGTTTGAAATAACCAAAATGTCACTTCTCAAACGTTCATATTCCGAAAACAATGGAATTTCGAAGTAGAGAGTATTAGATCATGAGAAGTTCTCAAAAATAGTTGAATATTCGGGGTTTTCGAATTACAAAAATATTCAAGATGGCTCTCAGCTGTCAGTTCTGAAATTAGCAGGGGAAAAGAACTGCAGACGGGCACAGTATACAGGGTGTTCAGTTCACCGACGTATATCTCGAAGGATGTGATAGTTCAGAACATTCGGAACATATTCAACCATATTATATACTACCATTCAAAGTGTTTCGCATCAAGAGATAAATCAATATCATTTTTCCGAATTTTCTGGCTTGTTAAAATTCAAAAAAACAATTTATCATAACTTCCAACTTCGAATCTATTATAGCGATGATTTTTCGAAGGAGTGTAACACTCTGCATGATAGTATATATTATGGTGAAATATGTTGGAAATCACATTATTACCTACCACCTTCTTGCATAAATTTTCATACACGTCGGTGAACCAAACACCCTTTATATAAACTACCATTATTCCAAATAAAACTATTTGGTGTTCAAGCATAACCGTAACACAGCACTGCGCATACGCTTCGTCGAATAAGTTATCAATTTCAGAGTCGTACGGTATTACATTCAGGAAAAATATACAAAGGGAGATCTACCTCATTGGGGTTGAATTTGTACATGAAATTACAAGGGACCAGCAATGAACGTTATTAGCGAAGGGGGAACAGTAACCGTTTATCGCCATTTTGGTTTGGCTCATGAGATTGATCTAGGTTGTTCTGCATAAGTTTATATCGCCCGACGCCAGCACTTAGACTTTCAAATCATCGAGACGAATGGAATTACATTGTTATCACATGCTTCTTGATGAAAACAATGAAGAAGTATATTACCTAACTATAAGTTTAGGGTGAGTTGAATTGTTAGATTTTTATCGCCCACTTTTTGTGCTCACAGATCAATCGTTAAATACTGTCGGTTAATTGAGGAGGTGAAACATCCATTCCACCCGATTTTTTGAGATTTTCTCTTCTCGTTGGAGAAAACAAAACATAATATTTCACGATAAATATCTCTTTTACCATTATCAATTCGCAGGTTATATTATTATATTATATGTACCTACCTTCTTCCATATATATTCCTCGTTCGAAGCTGTTAATTCCGTTGATTATTAATCAAGAGTTGAAACGTCAGACATCACACCCAATCTACATGATGATCTTCGGGCTATACCAACTCTTCAGCCAACGCATAGGGACGGATGCCGTTTATTATAATAAAACAACTTGGCAACGTATCATTAAATTATTAATTTTGAACGCGCTGTGTTATCAATACTATTAATTAGAAGTAAAATGAATAATTAGTTGGAGGCTTATTTTTTTATAGATGCTATCGTACTGAAAGGCATGCATTAGGCTCGGAGCGAGGAACGTACATGTACGACAATGTCAGATGTTAACTGCATAATGAATAAGTGTTAAAATAAGTGAGATAGCCATCAATGTTGTTATCGATTGCCAAACATAGTCGGCCACTCGAACCTTCTATAGGAAATAGTTGTTGAAGGTACTCTCTTATGATCGTTTCTATTGAACATAGATCTGAATGTAATGAATAAACAATAATAGAGTGAGTAGATATGTTTTCACCAACCAGCTCTTCATAAAAAAATGAAGTTTATGATGCTGAAACTACCTAGACAATTCTATAGAGATCTCAAATCACCGCTTCATCATTTGAAATCATGCAACCAGCAGCATCTGAAATTGCTAATTACTTCCTAGTCGCGAGATGACAGAACCAGCAAGTAGAATGATATTTTATCGACTGCTACCCAGCGAATGGAAATTTCACATTTAATTTTTGTAGTTCAGTCAAACATATACCTATAGTTATTGACTTGTTTTTGATCTTTTTTATGTATATAGACACTAAGATACGCTTGACGCTCGAATTGAGGGTTATCTATATATTTCATGCTCTGTGCCATGTTTTCGAAGAAAAAAGAATGGCCTGCATTTCTCGATTCCGGTTACTACTTTTCATTCCATCTCACTACAAGGAATGACGTGGAATGTTTGTTGATAGTTGTCGAAGAATTCAATCAGATTCACGAAAAACGAAACTTTGAATGAAGAAGATATTTAGAAGACATTTTTATCGTGAGGTTCAAGTTCATGATCCTTTCAAGTAAGACAGGTTTCATATGTTTATTCCCAGATGAAATGAATACTCTCGATCTCAGAAAAGTTTGTTGATTCACCACAATCACTGCTCCAAATATGCGTTGATTATTTTGTCTTTAACTCTATTATATTGAGTCTGAGATTATTAGGAGCTCCAATATATTATGAATAAAACCTCTATCATCTATAATCTGTCAATTTTTTCATGCAAGGTCAAGAAGTTTTTCGTTTTATTTGCAAACGTCATTCTTTTCCCACCATCGTTACCAGAATGGAACGAATAAAACGCAACTAATGTTCTTACGAAATTATATAGGGACTCTGTATACGAAATTCTCATTGACAGGGAACAACATAATATTTATATGGAATCACTACAGGTCATAGATTCAATTTGGAAATTAGTAATCCAACATATTACTGATAACTACGACGCATCTGAACTGCCATTCTCAAGATTTTTTTTTTTTGAGAATATTTGCATAACTCACAGTTGCAACTGTAAATTAGGCAGAAGAAAGTCATTTTTATATGTCCTTATTTACAATTGCGTTTGTAAATTAGGTCATGTTTATAGAAGAAAAAAGTTCCTCCATCAGCCTAATTTACTGTTGTAAATGTATTAGTGAGGCAGAAGACATTTTTTGAATATCTCCTAATTTGCAGTTGCAACTGTGAATTAGCACTAATTCATAGTTGCAACTGTGAATTAGGCAGAGAAAACTTTTTTTCCAAAACATCTATCAATTTACAGTTGCAACTATATAAGGGCATGTTTTCAAAAAAAAAGTTTTGGCTGCTTGATTTACAGTTGCAACTGTAAATAAGTGCTAATTTACAATTGCAACTGTAAATCAGGACATATTTAAAAAATGTATTTTTTCCTATTTACAATAAATTAGTGCTCACACTGCAACTGTGAACTAGGCAAATATTCGTGAATAAAGAAGTTTTTTCAGGATGGCAGTTCAGACGCGTCGTAGAAAACGATGAAAATTGCAAATAATTGAAAAATATTTAGGCATGAACCAACACATGTTGGGAATGTGTTCGAACTTCTCATATCGTTGAGGATATTCATGCAGTTGGAATTAGTATCACATCATAATGTCATTCTTTCTGATATGTATAGTGTCTCCAAGATGAGGATGTCTGATATGGGGTAAAGTTGATTATGGTTTCTCGGAAACGAAACGTCGTACAGAAAATCTTTCAACGCTATTTTGTAGAGCTTACATAAGAAGTGGCAATGACCAAGTGCTGTCTTTTGTTTCCGTATATATCTTGAAATAACGTCAGAAAAAAATTGTAAACGATCGTCATGATGGACATCCTCATCTTGGACACAGTGTATATCATGTCGGATCTTGTTGTCAGAAGTATTTCAGTGTCAATTTATATGAACTGATAAAAAAAAAATGATATTCGTAAACGTTAGAGACATAGGTATTGATATAGCATCGGATATAGCTATATAACATTCATTCTAAAAATACTCCTTCATAGTAAAAACACAATGTCCTCACACTATTTCGGTCAGTTCATATATTCTGTTGATATAGAAATCCTTGATAAAAAGACAGCAATAACGAAGCCGGCTGCCTCTCGATTTGATTTATTTTTCATCAATTCATCAAATGAACTCAGGTAATTATAAAAACCATTTTTATTGTTGTATTCTCACGAGATACCCAGTATAATGATATTCATTATGGGAATAATTGTCCTCAAATGTCCAATGAACAATATTGAAAATTCAGATAAAGAAGTATTTTGTGAGATCAATATACATAACAATATAGGACTGAAATTTAATTTATGGATATACCTTCACATATTTGGTTCGATGTCATTAGTTTATATTCTGAAAGAATTATCTAAACGATTCATCAGCAACTTCAATATATTCTTGGATGACATTTGAGTCCCAGTATTAATAAACATCGTCTTGTATCTGACGACTGAATGACGATCGTTAATTTGTTGGTGATGAACGAGAATCAAATGGAGGATTTTCAAGGTTCTCATGATAATCGAACTGTGTGGAGGTTCAGTACATGGTGTGTCCACCTTAAGGACTTACTACCCCTGTAAAATCGTATTCATATTACCGATTTCGTGAAACTTTTTCTTGTTGGATTGATATTCGGAATGTCCCTTCAACAAGCGAGTGACTATATTCTTGGACTGTTATCATACCCAACAGCGACTAATTGTATATTGACCCATTTTTCAAGAAGTACCATTAGGAATTTTTTCAGAAAAATTGATGATGAATTGATGATGGAATCAAGAATGGAAATCTGTTAATGTATGCAAGGTATATACTCAGAGAATCCTGACTTGTTGGAACGAATTATGTACACAGATGAAGCTACATTTACAACAAATAGTGTTGTTTCGTCACAAAATATTAGACTTTGGAGCGAAGATAATCCACATTGGGTAATAGAATGTAAGAGGCAATACTCCTTAAAGATGAATGTTTTTTGTGGCATTGAATGAGAAGATTATCGGCCCATACTTGTTTTATGAAAATTCAGATGGTGCCAGTTTTCTCAGATTTTTGCAGAATGAATTCACCGATGTACTTGTTGAGCTTTCTCTTGAATACCGATATAATATACATTTACAACTTGATGGAGCACCTATCCATAATGCCATTGCTGTGAGAAACTGGTTGAATGAAACATTTTTTAATCGCTGGATAGGACGAAATAGTCCTCTAATTCGTTGACCGCCGAAATGAACAAGGTTCATGCTTTAAGGCCCCAGACCCGAAGAAAACTTCGTGACCGCATCAGAGGAGTTTGTCAAAATATCACTAGACAGAAATTATTGAGAAGAGTGGTGAACAATAATCGTCGACTTATTGAGAAGTGTTTTGCAGAATTCGGCAGATGAATCGGAATGACTGATATTCAATTCTACTACAGACTAGCTTCTCTTGATCCTTGTATAAAATTATTTTCACCTTGGTATACTCATAAAAAATTGTTGACAAATTTTTGAATTGATTTATCATCATTTTTATATGTGTTTCTCCTCTGGCTTCCTGCTCAAAAATGAGTTATACCTTTGAAATCATGAACATCGGTACTGATATATAAAATCTTTCGATAGTTATTCCAAACGATATCACAGTAGTATACATTTTCTGATCACATATTCAGAAAAAATCATAATTCGTTTCTTTGGACACCTTGTGTTTGATGATGATGAAAATCGGTACAAGTTTGTTTTAAGTGATGCAGATTCAGAATTCATCATTAATTTTTGAGTGAAGAATTATCATGATGAAAACTTTATAACGAAGATTCAAAGGATACCGTTTACTCGACACAGATAATCCTATAGAGCTTAAGCTGTGTTTCTTAAAACAAGGTGAAGAAGATCATCGTGAAATTTTTACGGATTACGGAACCAAATCTAATTCTTCAGAATCGAGGCATAAAGAAAAGAGATATCTTCTGAGGTGCAGCAATATTCAAGATTTTTAGATTTAGTCTTGTATCATACAGAATGTTCTTCATCAGATATAAAAGAACACTCAATGGTAGAAGAATAAGCGATGTCTAGTTGAAATAAAGAGATGTGGAAGATGACCAGGCAGGAATAATAATCATTCCCTTATCGAGAATCCAGTACAAACCAACACGAATGAGGTAGCTCTAGAACTATGATCCCATTTGGAATTCTCGAAAAGGTAGTTCTTGAGTTAGGAAGACGTCATGACAGATGAGAAGTCAATCTCGTAATAAATTCCCCTTGGAATTAGGGTCAACATGTCTAAGCAGATTTTCATTCGATCATGCCTCAAAACGTTACACTGTAGAAAATTCCTCTGAGTGAATGAATATGTGGTTGTGAGTGAATTTACTGATTGAAATTTTTGAGTGAAATCACAACTCAAACTGGATATCTCATCAAGTTCTCATAACAATGAGAATGTTTATAACAAATTTGATGATTGAATCGGTTCATGAATTACTATTTTACACAGTCAAGTATATGGTGAAATTTCAACTCAATCGGGTGTGGACCGAAATTGACTCATTATTGCGTGGACATTGAGTGAAATTCCACTCATTTTTATTATTCAGTGTATTCAGGGTGGATCATTTTGAATGAACCATCTGGTATATAGCTACTATACACCAGAGGATTAAAATCTGCAAATATTAACATTCAAAGAGTTCGATATACACGTGAATATTAGAATTGATCAAACTCAAAACGATTAAAAACTCGCCAATTAATCCGCGCATATGTAGTGTTTATATTCCATTACAATGTGCGTGGAAAACTCTGAACCACACGTTTTCAATTAGAAATACAAACAAGTGGTGAGATAGCTGCTGGAAATAATAACAAAAATCGAACAGTATCCTCTTATCTGACACTAATTTTTAATGCGACTAAATTTTCGGGTTATTTTCATCTATACAGGCTGTGTTTGATCAGGATTGTCTTGCTTTCATCAAATTGGATGTAGGATGTTAGGATGTTATCGATTGAAGAGGTTATGATGTCTTTCAAATTGGAATTAGCATAATTTTGATTATTCGGACCTTTTTCATTCATGAAAAATTGGATCATTCAACTCACTTTCAGAGAAGAGCACTCAATCATCCAGAAACGTTAGTAATTCCTTATCAATTTGGTTTATAATAGTGAGCAGTATTCCATGCTAATAAGATATGGTTTTGTGAAGCCATAGATCATTAACATTCATCAGACAAACTTGAGCAAATTAAAATTCGGGAAAATCTATGTATTCTCGATGAATGGTTGATGTTAGAGAAAATGTAATTATGTAATATGTACCTGAGTTTCCGTTAACGATAAAGACTGTGCCAACTGTTTCCTCTCGGCCCCTACTACATAATGGTTCTTCTCGAAAGCGTGTTCCAGCTTGAGTAATTGTGAAGGACTGAAGGCCGTCCTTATCCTTTTTGGTTTCCTAAATGGCTGCAGAAGAAATCCAGGTATGTCAGGACCTGAAACCAAGAGTTTCTCTTCTCAATTTCGATATTATAGGTATGTTTTTCCTCGATATGTCATTTTATTCTTGTAAACCAATAACTTTACATAGGTTATATATACTGTGTCTGAAGATGGCTGCTCGAGCCGAAACTAGTCACAAAAAATCTTTTTGTAATTAAACTTTGTGGTCGACCGACTTAGCGTTTGTGTTTTTCCTTCTCCTAATAATGTTCGACACATGAAAACTAGAAGATTCTTCACAAAAATACAATTTTTTTAAAAGCAGGTGGAGGTTGATTGAACACGGAAATGTTCAAATGCAATGTTTGTTAATACTTAATTCCTTTCAGATGAAGAGTATGAAAAATAAATTAGAGTCCAATTTGTGTTGAAATGAAAAATTGCTTCTTGTGAAATTAACTGCAAGAAGAATGTTGCGAGGAAGAGTACATCCAATTAACTTTCATTATTCGAGCATCAAATCAGAATTAATCCGACAAAATTAAAACATAACGTTACCAACGATTTAATCGATGTCGTGATCATAATTTCAGCGCCATAAGCGTTAAACCGCAAGAAATAACAGTCATGATGAGAGAAGTGGTAATTCAGCACTTTGGCCCTCAGTTGTATACCTGAAGAAACAATAATAAGTGTTCACCGTGGCATATATAGTCCAGTCAAAAATGAACTCTCTGTTGTCCTATGCGCACCATGTTACATATTATATTGAATATACGAATAGAACTGGGAGTCTGAAATATCCATGAGATTATTTTGATTCCTACTGTGCTTGTCCTATACTATATTTTGAGTCTAAATTTGCAATAATTTCACACGATTGATTCATGAGAAGGATTAATTGGATTATAGAAGAACTCATACATATATTCAGTAACAGTTCAATCAAATAGTTTGAGGAATTGATCACAAACACACCTATTTGATTTTCAAATCAAATTGCTAAATTCATTGTACTTGTAATCTTCGGCAATGAGTAAAGTATTCATTATACGATATTCAATGAGTTCTTGGAAGTTAGACAACGACCTCGTTAGCACCTATATTGTGTCAGGCAACTTCACTGACAAGTCTGAACACAATTGAGTTCAATGTGATCCACAAATAATCAAAATGATGATACTATCTTATTTTCTCCTCATGAACTCAACTATAAACGAACATTGTACTTATGATGTTGGAATTTCACGAGTCAATTAGGGCGTATTTCGTGTTATCTTGCCATTAGAGTTAGACTCGATATTAGAAACAGATAGAAATAGGTATATCTAATAGTATTTATGGTATAGGTGCTACACCGAGGTACATGTATTCACTTCAGATATTCACTAGGTATACTCATTATGTGAGAAAACGACTTCAGAACTAACACATACACTATCGTGCCTTATTATTATCGTATTACTCGTAAATTGAACTTTGGTGCCTTCTCAAAAATTATAGGCTTGTAGACATGATTTTACGATAACCAGACGTTGTTATTTCAATTCATTATACCTTTTGATATTCAACAAAATAAATAGTGGGTAGAAGCAATAACCATGCAAGATAATAAACTGCAGTTATGGCATCTTATTATACAGATAGAGATCAGTGATATAATAATTCATATAGGTATACCTATACTGCTCTTCCTGCAATTTCCACTTTCCTAATAATATAGAGGCGAAGTCGCAAGATTGGATTTTTATCCGACTATTTGTTATGGGAATTCACACTTATTTCGTTGATATATTCATCGTCTCCTCCACGTAAAATCTTTCAATTTATGCTAGTAGTTGTCGTAGTAGTTGCCGGAGGCAGGTTTTCGATAGCAGTCATTTTCGATATATAAAACAAATCCTCAGTTCCGGATCCTTCATGATTTTTCATAATGGAACTTTGTCGACATTTTTTTGTAGACTGTGAATGACTGCTATCAAAAATCTGTCATCTATACGATTGATACAACTACTATTCAGTATTATTCATTGGAAATAAGAATTAACGCATGCTGGAACATGAAAACATCAATTTGATTTTTTTATGCTTGAGAGCGCACGAAAGAGAACCCCTTAAATGTTCTAAGAACATCGTGCGTACCTTGGGAGGATCGGGAGAGGAGGTGAGTATTGGAATTTTTTCGAACGTTCGGGGATTATAAGTTCTTGGGAAAACTTCAATTGGCAAAGAATACCAAAGCGTCGCTGTTCTATGGACGAACAAATTTTGAAACAGTGTTATTCGACATATTTCAAGGTTGACAACTGAAGGATGTGCTGATTGGACTTGGATAGTTTGTCTTTCTGTATTGCTTGTGATAGAATGATAGCAGAGAAATCTGAAGAACGCAGTCCTCGTGGAAGTATATATAGAAGAGTAAGAGGTTGTCAACTTTCCAACGATGTTCCGATGATGTCATATAATAGATTGCACAGTATATACATTCAAATATTCTCACAATGTGTTTCCACTTCAGTGCTACATTTCAAAACCGCATCATGTGAAGAGTGCGTTACAATAATGTACTTCTGGGATATGGATCATGTGAAATATAGGTCACATTTTGAATTCTGTGAAAAGTACCAGATTTATTACGCCTTTTCACAACCATGTTCATCAGTGAGTATAATCCACGGTTTACAGACAGATACCCTGTTTTCATGAGACTATAATTGAGAATTATCTAAGTTGCAGTTATAAAGATAACAAATGAATAATATACATAGACGGGGTTGGTGCAGTGGACGAACTCATGACTGCGAGGTCGTGGGATCGAATCCCAGCCAATGCAAGAAATTTTAGTCTAAGTATTATGTCTTGGAAAGTATGATATAAAAGTTGAGCAAGTCAATGTAAGTTTAGTTAAGTGTTCGAGTATTATACTTGAAGAAGCATAACTGTGTTAGAAAAACACATGTGTTATTGGGGATTTTTGTAGAAGTCTTATCGTTTGTGAAGTCTTTTCACATTTACTACAAAAAAAAGTTATTCATGCACCAATAAGGGTGTAGATCGGTCGACATTCATTCTTCGGGCTAAATGTTTTCCTCCGGGCGTTAGAATAGCATAGATTTGGGGTGATGCATAAAGATTCTACTTTTCATGAAAATTTCATTAAATTCTGTTCTTTGCTCTTCGCATTCACCTTCTACTTTTCTTCTCATAATGGGCATGACAATTGTTGATATTCAGATGTTCGTTGAATATTGTTGTCAGTGATAGTTTATTAGCCTCTGTGCCCCCCCCCCATCTCACTGTTTAGCCAGTATCTTCGCAAAATAATTTCTAGAAATTGTTTTTCGTGATAGTTATCATTATCAGCATTTGTATCTTATGAAATTTCGATGAAATGAGTTCCAGAGATATTCGAGAATAATTAATAATGTTATATGTGGAATAATAGTTGTGATGTCATTAGCGCTGGTGTAGTAACAGAGTTAATGGGTGATGAAAACTTCCTGGTTTCCAAGTATAGCTGCGACAGTGACCTTCTAGATAGCTCCTTCGAGCTTATCATTCATTTTTCAGTTTTCAAATATGTCGATGACGAGACATGATTAAAAGGGTAGGTTTAAGACCGTAGACCCAATACGTATTGAATCAATAAAGGAAGAGTATGTCTCTGATTAATTTTTGAGATGAAACGTTCCCTTTGAATTTTATAGGGCGAAAAAAATCCAAAATCATTGACCATCATGATTAAAATAGTTGTGAAATCTAATACGGAATCATTGGCCAACTTGATTGAAATAGCTGGAGAATCACTAAAGCAAGCATTCGGAAACAGGAAGAGGCAGTGTGAACTAAACCACCCTATTAATAATTAAATAATCGTTTTCGGTTTGCTTCAATTCAACATATATGACCCGTTACGATGAAGCACTGTGTTAAATTTGAAATCGATATTTATCTTTGATATAATATATATTTGATCAATTAATCGAAAAACATGATTTCAAACCGAACTTTATCCTTCTTCATATCAACCATGCATGGGGACCCACAATGATAAATAGCATGAGAAACGTCTTTTTGTTTTTGTTCAATACCTATAGGTATTGAAGTTCCCTTTTTTCATCGTCTTCATTAGATAGATTTCCGAAAATAGATTGATGAATATATATATCTCAGTATATGTATGAATGAATGTATTGTACCAAGTATAAATCGTTTCAAAATATTCCCAAATCCTACATGTTTTATAAAGGACAATCGAACAATAGAATACGTCACGGGATTGATATACTCCCCGACGATGCCATTTTGAACATTCAACAACTGTTCCTTTAAAAAATGAACTTGATCCTATTTGTACCCTTATCAATAGTGAATAGTCACACCCTAACGAGATCATGATTGACTCCTGAATTCTTTAATTTAATAATGGACCATGACAATAGCCCTAATCTAGTTTCACGCCCCTTAAAAACGGGCATGGTGTTATGTAGTCACCAGACCGTAAATTTGACGCTTATAAAAAGAGAATAATGCTTTTTATGGACTGTGTATTGGAATAATGCGGCCGTTCGCATATGATATTTATGAAGTAAGAACTGTTTTAGTGAATATGATATGAGTATAAACCATAAAATGAATATACTTCACACAAAATATTGGATATAGGTAGATACAAAAATTCATAGAATTAGAGGAAGTCGTATCTATGTTGTGACAACCGCAAGAAAGTTTAGTATGTAAATACGCTTTATTCATATGGAAACATGCTTTCCATTTCCATTCAAAACACATTAACATCAATCTTTGGAATCATCATTATTAGTACTAAATAAAATACATTTTCAACAAAGCGCTAATTATGAAGTTAATTTGTGTGCAATTATTTATGCAGAGGAGGCCTCTCGCATGAAACTTGAATAATTCGTATAGCGGTTGATAATTATATTCTTTTTCATCTCCATGCATGCTTGACTTATAACTCGCTGCAACGCTGCATTCTTTTATATGTAAAGTAGCCATTGAAGACAACATACCCGCTTACAAATAGCTACAAATTGTTCTCAACGCTTTATACATCTTTATTAAGTAACTGCGCAGAGGATTTGAAATTAAAGATTAAAGATTCAGGTTGTACTTTTTATTGGTACCATTTATAATTGAAGATATTGTTTTATGAAGAATCAGCAATTTCATTTTCTACTACTTTAGAGAAATAGGTACGTTTATTTTCAACTTCGAATTCTCATCCTCGAAGAATATTGACAGTGAGGCTAACCAGGTTTCTCATTCATGCATCTATCATGTTGTCGATCTCGATAACTATTATTTTGAATAGGTATTCAAAATTCAGATTCGATTATTAGGTGACTCCGTTGTTAAGTATTGTTCCCATATTCGAAGTGCAGCACCCAAACATACCCTGAAACTGTTGGATTCTGTCCAAAAAAGGGCAATTTGTTTCGTGGGTGATGCCTCGCTCACAAACTCACTCACTTCTTTGAAACATCGTAGGAAAGTTGGCGATCTGGCTCTTTTTTATAGATATTTTCTTGGACGGTGCTCTTCTGAAATATCAATAATTGTTCCTCCCTTGGCAGTCCCCGCGAGATTAACCCGTCGAGTTGAGGCTACGCACCCCTTCGTGGTCACTTTGGAGACCTGCAGAATATCTCTTTCCAAAGACTCGCTGATCTAACGAACAGCGAGGCTCTGGAACACATTGCCAAAGGAGGTGAGCCCCGAGGCATATAACCTTCAGTAATTCAAGAAGAACACCAATTCCTACCTCATTTCCCTTGGTTCTTACGATGTTCTCTGAACATTACAGGATATCCCTTTTCGTGGGAACTAGAACATGAAGAAAAATAATCGTGACCAATTTCATTCAATCTCATAGTATATACCTAATATCGAGGATTGTGTCAAGGAACTAATGACGGATTCTTAGTTCTGAAATACAAGGTAGAGGAAAAATCAATTTGTCGCCATAGAACACTTATATGATTTTGGAGTGTGAGTATCAACTCTGTCTATACCGGGTGACACTGACTGATGATATAATCTCCTTTTCTTCTTTGTTTCTCTGTCAAAAATGTGATTTTTTTGATTAATCAACAAATTGAGTTCATCAAAATGGTTTGGGGAACCATAAAACTGTCACACTTGGTATGTATGTCGAAATGACCTTTTCGCCAATAGAAATGAATGATAATGATCTTGGTCAGGTGAGGTTATAGGTTTCATATTATACAAAAGTAATCACCTTTATATGTGCCTATAATACGTTACTGTGCATGATGAAACGTATTTGTTACATATAGGTATCCCCGTTCAACCATCATTTTTTTCACGAATGTCCATAATCAATGCGCATACAAATATCATCAACTTTCTTCTCAGTGTATATTGCTCATCAAAGTTAATTTTATATGAATGAGGAGAAAAACCTGGAATTTGGAATTTTCAAGAACTTTTTTATTGGATCCGACCTATATCGAATCATTGAAGGTATAGCTTTATTCTCAAGAGCTTCCCTGTTATATATGCGGAATACTCTGATATAATTCAACCTGAAGTAGGACACTGTAATGCGCCCGATATTCATAGGTTCGGAGTCCTCGGCTTGATATCTCCTTCAAAGGACAGCGTACCTACCCGTACTATATTTTGTAGAGGTCAGAAAGTATCGATTCATCAATAGTACGGAATAGAGCATTCCATGAATCATCAATTGTCAAGAATGTCACTGTTCAACATCCGAATGTAGCATAGGAGCAATTCAACTGCTCTGAAACTGATTATAATACAAATAGTCTATATATACATCTTTATCCTGAACTATGAGTTATATGCATATAGATCAGAACTTCAAACGGGTGGTGACAGATGGCATTCGACGAATACAATGTCATCCGTCAGTATCGTTCAGTATCGATACCAAATAAAAATTTATCGATATTTCGATACTCGTATTGCTATCGATATATCGATACTCAGTATCGATACTTTCCGACCTCAATTATCTTGAATTTGTTGATATAGTATCTGCGAGCTGTGATGAACGGTCACCGATCTAAGTACCTACTGATGAGCGCGATCGATACTGCACGGAGAAAAATAAATAGCAGGTTCTACCAGAATTATTGTACAGTTTACCAACATTTCTGGTACTATATTATTATGTGACAGCAATGATACAATTAAATGGGAGAAATATTGTAGTTACCAACATGAATTATTGTAATACATAAATGTAATAATAAGAATATTTCATAGTAATTCGAAGCACACGTTCATTGTCCATACCAAACATAAATTTTTTGTAAAAAATATTATACCTCATACTTTCTTATGAAATACTGTATATTCATTTCTAATGACTTAATATGACTATAGATTGACACATTGTTTCAAAAATTGGAATAATGTTATATTTATGATTATGAGATGGGTATTCAATCAATGGAAATATTTGTATTCTCAGTTCGAAAACATGGTATAATAATAATAAAAATAATAATTATAATGATTTATGTCCATACAAATAAATTTGTGATAATAACATTATATTATAAAATATAATAAAAACTCTCCAAGTCGTCTCCACAACGTTATCTTGAATTCAGAATTAAACGTTTTGGAGGCGACTTGGGGAGATTTATTATATTTTAACTACTTCACTCCACTTTGAGATAACATGGACTTCTACAGTAGATTATATTATGATGCTTTAAAATTGTGTTCAGTCATCTCTAACTCATTCAAAAGAGTTTCCAATTTCACCGAAATCTTAATCTTCACCAACACACTCTTAGACACAAAAGAACTTTATGATTATGAATTAAAAATTCAAGAGGCTGTCGCCCAAGCCGTTCCCACTATCACTGCTAAAATGTGACTGCGCACTGCTCACTGCACTGTGCATCGCTAGCGTTTAGGTGTAGTCTAAAAATAACTCCAGTACCTATACTGAGCGGAATTGCACCAGGCACGGGTCCAGGGGGGCATGCAGGTTTCGCCTAGATGAATATTCATTTTTGAAACTCGTATTTGGTAAATTTTCAAATCCCGAAATTCGGATAAATGTCAAAAAAATATTCAAAATCTATATCAACAGGTATCCGCGAATAGGAAATTCACGTGTAAATCTAACAACAACCTGGAAAAGTATGTCTACCAGAAATTCGTAACTTTGAATGAGTACCATATACTACTTCAGCGTTGGAAACCTACTCCTTAGAAGTCGATAGTTTTGCGGGACTAAGTGGAGCAAAAATCATTAGGGGATTGCTGGATTCGAAATTCCGTCAAATCGTTTTGATTCCTGCGCTACTTAGTATTTTTCTCAATGAAGTTCTCATATTCTCTCAAAAATCAAATAGGAACACTGATGCTTGGAGTATTGAAAAAACTGTATTACCTATAGTGATATGTTTGATGTTCTGAATGGATTATAGCATATACACACATGAAATACCACTTCAGAAGAAAAAATAACTATGTACCCATATGATATACTCTTCAGAAACTTGAATTTCTATTCGTATGCATTGGATCTTGAACCAGAAAAAAAACTGTCTCTGGCATGGTGATTCGTTCACTGTGAGCGTGCTGCTGGATCCGCGCCTGCGAAACTCCCACTCATCTCTTTTGGAAAGAACAGTATCCTTATATCTAACATACATATGATGCTTTTCTAAGAGCAAATTATATTCAATAAGAGGTGGATATTTATGAAGAAAGCATTATATGGTACAAAACGGAAAATAATTATTTTCATTTTGACAAACATACTTTATGGTGATATTCATCATAAGATATCTCAAGAATTTGGATATACATTCGGAATAAGCATATGCTTGTTCTAATAATGAGAATATCATATGTTAGGAGAGAGACAAACATTTTTTAGATTGACATATTTTATCCCAGAGGGTGGTAGAATTTCTATACCATAAAATATGTTCTACATATTTCTCTCTGTGTGCTTCATTCCAGATATAATGACCGCCTCTGAACATGAGAAGCTGAAATATGACTTTGAGTATATGTTAGTAAGTACTTCACTGCTGCCAATATATGTTTTGTTGTTATTCTACTCTTCAAACCTGTCTCTTGTTCCAAACTGGAAGTATCGCCGCCACCCTGATGTCACGTGACCTGAACATTAGGATATGATAGGAACGAGGCACCGTGAGCTAGAGAGTTTCCTGAATCACATCATCCGTCAGATCGCAGTACAATACATTCACTTATTTTCATTCTTCATAATCCCGCGAAAATCACTGGAAGTTTGCATGAAGACTGACAAGTTTGTGCAGATGTTCCAGGGTTCGGGCAAACGTGAACTTATTTGGCTACTAGCGTTAAAGGTTGAGGTTGGTGATCATCAAGCTCGCATCCACGCAGTTGTTGGAGGTGATTCGAAATAAACATAATGTAATGGAAGCCATCTTCGAGGTAGCACTATCGTTTGGAAACCTGTACCAGATGACATTGGTGAAGCTGAACCTGTCGGTGGCCAATTATCGACCACTCACGATTTGACATGACCGAAGGACCAGGCTTTCACATTTTACGCCCTCGTAGCGCCTGGAATAGTCTCTGAGGCGAGTTATTTTCAAAAGTAACGGGACAGAGGCGCACAAGGGCATTCGGTGTATCGCCTGGAAGTCATTTAGTTCTGATGGTCCTTACTAGATTTTGAGGATTCGCAATTCCTGTGTGAAGTCAAAGCAGTGAATATTCGCATGGTATTTCTGCATGAAAAGGCACCAACGAGGTTGACATCACAATATCAAGTCGTTTTGATCTCCTCATGCTACATATTTCGTAGTGCGAAATCAAGATTGCAGAATAAGGGATATTCTTGCTTTAACCCTCAACTCTTCATCATTTTCAAAATATAGGTTTATAAAATGCTGTAAAGGAAACAGAATGTGTTTGGCTCGATGTTATACTGCGTCACATGATGCTCGTGTCGCCAGTGTCTGAATATGTGCTTAACTATGAAGGAGATGTTATTCATAATAATAATGATAAATGTTTATTTTTAGAGGCATATCACAGGATAATCGTGAGTGTACTCAATGGGTCGGCACGAAGGAAATCCCTAAGAACTGCGTACCGTCCATTTTTCGAAGAATTCCAAAGCTTTGACGTCCTATAAACGAACGAGTTTTGGTAAAGTGAGTATTTCGAGATTGACGAAGGAATAATATGCTGACTGGGCTTGCCAAGTTCGTCTGACTGATATTGCTAGTGGTGTATTGATAGCAGATATTTCTGAATATCTTTTCCGTGGGATATCTATGGAAAGGTTGAAGGTCATCGACAGTGTTCCGATGATGTTGAAAGACTTTGTGAGTATGGCATCACCAACCGCAGGTGAATAGAACTCCTCTGCATGGAATCATCAGTGCATCAGCGTATGTTAGGACATAAAAATCCAATTTTTCTGAAGCAATTTTGGCGGTGGATCTCATATAATCTCCTCATAAAAGAGTATTGCTGATGAAAAAACCGAGCATAGAAATTGGAATGGTTATACCAGACATTGATATGTTTCGCCTTTCTATATAGAGAAGATATACAAGCTTAAGTTATGGTTACTTCGAATTCAACTAGGTTGTTGGTTCCCCAGGCTGTTATTTCTGCGAGATCTACGTTGACAGCGTTGACCTGTCATCGTCGCAGTTCACACATTTTATACGATGATGTCGAAACTACTGGCAACATTGTAATGAGATTTTGTATGAATGTATTTTGATTGCATGAATTTGTTTTCGTATCTCACTCTCATTGATAGCGCTAGTTGCACGGTTCGCACCGAGTAGTTTTGAACATAAATTTTTTTAGGTTAGATTTTGGAATCCAAATTTGTGAACTGGAACATCATTGAAATCCACATCAGAAAGGTACCCTTAATAAAACTAATTCTGTATATCGTTCTCGCAATATCCCAGGTAACACAGAACTCTCCGCGATATCTCTAAGTGATTATCTTCAGGATCAAAATGCGAAACAATCCTGCGAGGTGCCAGAGATTGCTATCATTGCTGTCACCATGGAAAATACTCCCTGGAGTCGTCCGAAAGAAATCGCCGCGAGATCTCGCCTCAGATTCGAAATATTTATTTTCAGCGCAAATTCCTAAGGTTATCTCTAATATCAAATGCATAAGAATTTCTTTCTGCGAGCACCCAAGGATATCCTGGACGTAACAAAAACAAGCATTTCTCATTGCGAGCTCCTAAAATAATGATAAAGAAAAACCTGAATAATTAATGAATATTTATATAGAAATATTGACTTGTTTTTTCAATTTATCTTTATAATGAAAAAAAATATTCATTCGACAATTCGACATTCAAATACCGAATGTCCTAAGTTATCGTATACAGGCAATATTTAATAATCGGGGAGAAAAGGAAGCAGAAAGAGAAATGAAGAAAGGGGCCGCAGGGGCCAAAAAATTATTAAGCCTATAGGGTCCCAGAAATCATAAATCCGCAGCTGATCGTCTTTCAATTTATGTAACAGAATATCATCAGATATCACCACCGAACATAGGTATATTACCCAAGCCTTCCCAAAACAGTCCTCAACATTGAGCAAACGATTTGTTACCAACTCATTCTTGATGATGACTTTATCGAAGCGATATAGTCGAAGTATCATCGTAGGTCTTGCATAATTCTGGATAGAAATTTTGAAAACGAAGATCATCAGCAGGCATATCGGAATCAACATCTGCGTGCATTATAATTATTCGAAATGAGTCCAATTAACTTGGCAATGCCGCGCAAAAATTCAAAGTGTGAGACATGGCTGCGTAGAAAATATAACGGGAAAACAGAATAAGTAGGTGAAAATAAACAGAGTGTTCCATATAGTACCTACCCCGTTCAGAAAATATTCAATTGAAAAGAATTTTGTTTTGTAGACCTCACGATATAGTTTCATATCCCCAGAAACATTTTATACTTATATCTCTTATTACGATGGAGGCATGCCATAGAGCTTTTCCTCACTCACTACGTGGACATCCGGTATATAAGAACATACGTATAGTAATATTCAGTTTAACTAAATATCAACTCATTATCGACATCTATTTACAAATGATACACTATTATATTTTTATGTATTTATATATGGGTATAACTCAATATTTATTATAAATGATACCATATAGCAAGAAATTCACGGAGATAGATCATAAATAATAATCAATTTATTAATTACTTATTCGTTCTTAGCATAATTGGGAAATTTATGCACGCTTATTTATGGACTGTTATCTACTAGATTACTTCGCTGAAACGTCAGCATCATATACTTGTGTATAGACAAACTCGTTATAAACCTCTGCCGCTTAGTTTTGAAATACTCTAAATTCCTTATTAGACTGTCAGATTTATAACGCTAAGAAATTATTCATTCGAAAAATCAGTTATATCTCAAAAAGTCGATATAATCATATGCACTTTCTTGACTATAGCACTATATCATTGATCATATTTTATTTCGATACAATTACTCACCTGTTATGATGGTATTCCAGGCAATCCTGAGAGAATGACGCGGCTCAATTCGCAGAGTGGCTTGCTTTCTAGTTTGTCAGACTTCGAGTAGGCTTTTTGATCTTGTTAGATTTTTATGAACAGAACGCGTGCCATATCTTGATTTGATAGAATATGCGTTTAATTGCAATGAACGTCTCCTATATTTGAATATTTAATGATTCCAGCAGGATGATTTCATAGACCAGTGATATAGATTCATCAAATCATGACTAGAATGAGTCCTTTTGAGTATTTCAGTATTTATTGTATCATTGAATGGATATAGAGTTGTTACCACATCCATCGCACACCGATGAGCCTCAAAAGATTGTATGCATGTGAACCAGTCAGAATTTTTATGAAGCTTGTAGCATTAAGTATATCTTGTTTTTCTCAATAAGTTCAGTCACAGCAAATGTGTTTTTTTTTTCGATTGTTCTTTCTATTCCTGAAGTACGAAGGGAGAAAAGTGAAATATCCAAAGAGTTATGTCGGCACTTTCACAATTTTCGGCGAAATGACTATATAATAGCTGTTTCGACATAATGACCATTTTCGGCAAAGTGTCCAAATATATAGCTGATTTGGCGATTCGAGTAAAAAAAAAACTAAACCTAAACGCCATGTGAAATGCGATGCGACCTTGACAGACGTCGAACTTAAGTATACATTGAGCATAATGGATGAAATAATGATCATTTTGATAATGGAAGGGGTGCATTTCAGGACACATGCTTTTATAAAGAAAAAGTCTTATTTCGATCCCAACAATTTTGCCTTGAATTATTTACATCGAATTTTGAATTACCCTGTATATTTGGAACAACCTACAAGTTTACTTATTGCGATGTAGCAATGGAATAGAGCAACGACATTTATTATATCGATGAAATATTTCGTTCATTCAACATCAATTTGAACTTTCGCTACTAGATGGCGATCTTGGAGATCTATGCCAGAAGTCGATTATAGTCGACTAGTTTCCTAGTTTAGTCTACATTTTTCATTATTGATACTGAATTTGGTTCAAGAAAACAAATTGTTGAATTGGAATGCAGTTTCTTCTTAATCAACAAAATATTTTATTGAATCAACCAAATATTCTATTGAATCAACCAAATATCACTTCGAATCTATCAAATATTCAATCAAATAAACAAAATATTTCATTGAAACAACCAAATATTTGATTGAATCAATATTCTGTCATTTTGAATCAGAGGAAATGATTGTTTCAGATACTCAATTCAATATCTTTTCATGAACAATTCATAGATGTGTTTGGATGAATAGGATCCAGATTTCATGCAAGACATAGTTACTTGATTCAAACTTTGAATTAGCTATGAAACTAGATATAGATTTACTCTTTCCAATATTATATTTTGTCGAGCATATATGATACTTATATTTGCTTCATTGAAGTAAATTTGCTTCATACAACGATTTTTTTTTTTCGTCTAAATAGATATTTCGATATTGCGCCGTCACACGTCATATACCCACCCCATTGAGCTCATGGAAATTCGAATCTTCGTGATCCAATCAGACCCGGCATCGTTGAATTTGTAATAATAATCTCTAGCCAATTATATGGAATGATATAAAAGGCGTTTCATTCGAGAATCGAAAGTTGATGTAATTTCTAGGGAAACCGATAGAAGAAAAAAATCCTTAAATGTGAGAAAGTGCCTTCTAGTGAAAATATTCTGAAATATTGCTGAAAAAACTAAGAAGGAAAGGAGGGCGTAACATGAGTCTGTGTCCCCCGGTGTACTTACCTACTTATTATAGAACGTGGTAGAGACCGATTCAGGATATCAAAAATATTCTCTGTTTATTTTCCGTTCGAAAAAATTATATCATATAAGATATTATATTATATCATAATATAAGATATTATATCATTGAATACGATATGAAATAATACACTGTGCATTCGAAAAGATATATAAATTAAATCAAAGAATAAACATCTTCCTTAAAAAAAATTGGCCGTACTCTGATGGGTTGAAAGCATCAAAATCTGTATATAGATATCGATAAAAAGCTACTTTGTGAGTAAGGGTCCTATAGACCACTAGTCCACATCAGTACTCGTGAATCATTTTTCTGACAAAAATACCTTGAATAATGCATGATATTACGCCTATTACGGCGAACAGCTTATTTACTTATATAATTTTCATCATGACCTGAAAGAATCCAAAAGAATTAATCTAAATTATATGATATGATAAGTATATGAATCACGAGTAACCTTCCTCATTTATATGAATATAGGATAATAATTATCAAATACATTCCATCAATTCAAAAATAGCACTCAGATGCAGTAAACTTCTATACATTATCTCCTAATGGTAATTTAATATGTCAGTATTTATTTTTTTTAAGAAATTATCCATTATTCTTTCCGCTAAGATATAAAGAAAACGGAGTGAAATTATAGTTAATTATCTCTCAACAACATTAAGAAAAGGTGTTTTTAAAAAGTACTCAGTTCTCTAATTGTTATATAAGTGTATGGTTGGCGGCTCATTATTTCACTCTATCTATGTGAAACAGATGTTACAAAAAAGGCAAGAACTATATGTTAATAGGTGGAAACACAATATAAGAAATTATTCACTAATATAAATACCCTCATAGAGTAAACAACCTACGATTTACTTCAACTGTACACAAGACTGAAAGAGCACGAGAAAAATACGGGTTCAGTGCAAATAGTAAAATCCATTTGGGTAATAAGTATAATTATTGCCATTCCTATAAAATCTCGTAATGGAAAAACTAGCTCGTATCGGCAATGAAATTGGTAGCTGAAAAATTACTCTCGAAATTCAGTGCTCCCTAACATGAATACCGATCATGCGAACGTTAAATTTTGAGTTGTGATCTCAATGAGAGCGAACCATGGAACCATCAATATTCTTAATACCAGTGTCTAAGACCTGAAATGGTTCAGCAACATGTATGCTTACTAAATATGAATACAATACATAGTGCATGATGGTAATGACTGAGTTAGTGATGTTAAACAGTTATGTATTATGGTGTACTGAATATTCAGCTGTCTGTATAGCAACTGATTTTTTTTTGCTGGAACTACTGAATTGTAATGTCCGTTGCCAGATGTTGTTTCTTTCCGTCTAATAGGTGAACAGTGTGAAGTGAATTCATGTTGAGAATTTTTTGAATAAGTTACTAACTCAGAAAGGAAAAATAAATTTATCGATCTTGAACTGAAACTATTGTCTCCGGAAATATTTCAATAACAAATTTCATGTCAAGTTCGACAAGACATTTCGAAATAAGTTTGGCAAACTTGATATTGAATGAGAATCACTGTGTAAGTTTTCGTTAATAAGTTAGTATATAAAAGCTCATGAAAATTCTATCGTTGTAGCATGAATAAAATAATTCTTCAGTGTTCATTCAAATTCCAGAAAGGTAAAGACTTAAACAGAATTATTTTTCATTTTTTGCATGTTAAATTACCAATTGTTTTAAATACCAAATACACAAGTGCGATGAATATAAATGACTTAAAAATTACAAAAGATGTATGTTGTTTATAATAATGGCCTGATATTTGCATTATATTCCACTTCTAATTGACGACCTCCTATCGAGTGATTGATATCATCAATTCATTGTGGGTCATTAAATATTGTCATTTATACGAATATTCAGTTTATTGTCATCGTATTTGAATGTGCTGAATACGTATAGCCGTTAAGTATAATACTCATGGCTAATGGCAATAGCCGAAACAAAAAGGTAACTGTAACAATGTTCTGGTTAGCATAGGCACAACCAGATTGAAATTGTTATTTTTGGGTTGAAAAATTATTACCATTACCATATCCTGAGTATGATGGTAAGTGAAAAACATCGTTAGTATAACGAACCAAATCGACCAATTCTAACCATATTTTGAGTATGGTAAATATGAAACGTCTATTCAGTCAATTAAAATTTCAAACCTCTTCTGGGGTTACTAACAACAGCTGACTATTTGCCACAACTGATGACACATTTATCGTAAAAGGTTTATTATTATTCATAGCAGAAATTGTTTAGCCATAACTAATAATTTTAGTTGTACTGCGTCGTTCGGGACCACCTCGCGTCTCTTCGGGACCCACCGGCAAAAATTGCATCTTGCATCTGTTTGTCTTTCTGTTTCATCATTTGAACTTGTATCTTAATAGTGGGTAGATCGCACGGTCGTCGAGCTTAGACAAAATAAATAAAATAATTGTCTAGTGTAGCCGGGAGCGTCGTGTTCTGTGGTTCACTGCTCTGTGTGTTTTCAAATCACTGTTTTGTGTTTTTTTGCACTTTGCACTGAGCCATTTGGCATTTGGTTGGCAAAATAATAATTTGCAGTTTACCATCGTTATCTGTGCGTCACTAGTTATAAGGTTTAGGTACCTATTCACAATTCAGTTCAGTTTACGACGGGCGACGGTGAGAAACGTCCATCCGACGTCACGTGCATGTACACGGTGTATATTTATAATTCCCTCTCTTTTTACTGAGCTGTGGCCTGTGGCACTTACGGTGTGTGGTGTATTCCTGTTCACGATTCTATTGGAAATTGGAAGGAAAATTGCATACAAACTGTTATTATTAGATTGGGGCCTTGATTTCAATTGATATAAAACTATTAAGTTGCCAGAATGACTAAATTATATTTCAAACGTTACTAAATCACTTTCAATAGTAACTAGATTCCATTTCAGTCACAATTAAATATTCAATTTGCAACAACACACTCACTATTAACGTCAGAAGAAATGAGTGATTGCCCCAACTGGGATAATTTGTTGTGATAACAAACATATATTGAAACAGTACTAACAATCTAATTATCATAACTATGTATCTTGATTGTGGCAAATAAAACTTGGTATTATTCCTTAAAAAGGCTTATTAGTTACCACAACAACGTCGTAGATGACTCAACTAAACTTTTCATTTGAGGCAAATAGGCGTTTCCAGAAAAACAGAATTAGTTATGGCAACAACTAATGCTTGCTGTCCCCTATCGTACTAAAAAAAATTTCTGCATTCTAGTAATGGCTACAAATTTTTTCCCTCAGTGTGGTTATTGAGCGTTACAAAATACTAACAACTATTTCTCAGGGCCGGTCCAAACGACCAAATAATCCAATCGATATATTGTATATCCTGTAATATATATGATTAGGATGAATATATTTCGCAAAAAAAAAGGAGATTACTTTTTTTTAACAATTCAACCCAAATTGGCCTAAACGAACTTGCTTCCTAAAAATATATATTCATTCAGAAATGTACAAAACTAGTTTTGTACATTTGAAATTGCTCAAATTTATATTCCTATAATTTTTTTATGCTTTAATAACCGTATACTGTTGAAATTTCGCGTTCAGGAAATATTCGTTGCTCAAAACTAGTAATGCGTAATTTTTTTCGGGCATTGCCAAAATTAACTATTGAGCGTAACATATATATACTTTCATTTAGTTGTTTGTTCTGTTCGAAATTGTCCATATGTATATGACTTGAAAGACGAAATAAATGAACTTGAAGTCTAATTGTCATTTCAGCGGACTGGCTCCAATTCCTGCGGGGGTCAACCTTTTTCTCATTTAGGCCGAGTTGGGTTAGATTGTTGAGAAATAGTCGTGTCCATTATTATTCAGAAATAATATTTCTTTCCTTATATCATCTTTAGTTTAGGCCAAGTAGGATAAGAGTGTTTGATGAAAGATGTGAATGGTACCTATACAGTGTGGTCATTTAAGTGTGCAACATATGGAAATCTTTTTATTGAATTGCACAACCAAAATACAGATGGAAGTTGGTGCATGTTTGGTGATCATTTTGGGTGCACTCAAAATGGTTGCATGTCAAACAGCATACAGGGTAGGCCAGGAAATTTAAACATTGATCAAGAGTGAAGTACTCTTATTTCAGAAAATTCAGCAAAATGTTATCGGGGAAAGTAGTTTACAATTGAAAGTTATACCTAAATATCAAAACATTACCTCCTGAGACATATTTCATTTTATAAATTTTGTTTGTTGTTTGTTTCCAATTTGTAATTTTTTTTATATTCATCCTGAACACTTTCATTAGTTATTCATAATTGAAACAGTCGAGCATACCTTTGTTCAAATTGAAGCATATTTGTGCAAATAACTTGGATTTCAATTTTTTAGGAAATAACTCGGGAAATCACAAAATTTATATGTTTGTTGCGAAGATATTCAGATCAACTTTACAATTTCACAAACCATATTTTCAACAAGATGAAGCAGCATTAGAGTTCCCTGTCAACCCTCATTTGTTTTGTACCTTGCTGATATCCGTGATTATTTTGATATCATGGTTGTCGATTGATTTGTACAGATTTTTCATAAACATTTCAAATACGAAATGTTCACATCAAATGAAAGTTTTTGAATATGCATATTATCATTTATGATGTTCAATCTTGTTAAAAATATGGTTTGCGAAATTTTAAAGTTGAGCTGAATATCGTTGCAACAAACATAAATTTTGTGATTCCCTAAAAGAATTAAAATCCAAGTTAATTGCCAAAATATGCTTCAATGTGAACAATGGTATGATCAACTGATTTTGTAACGATTAACTTATGAAAATGTTTAGGGTGAACTTAAAAAAAATTACAAATTACAAACTAAAGAATATCGTAGGAGACCATGTTCTGGTATTTTGGCATAACTTTCCATTGTCAACAACTTTTGTCAATAACATTTATTTGCATAATTTTCAGAAATAGGGGTAGGTACTTTCCTCTTGATCAATATTGATAGTTTTTGACCTACCCTGTATGCTGTTTGACTTGCAACCATTCTGAGTGCACCTTGAATGATTACCGAACATGCATCAACTTCCGACACTATATCTGTATCCTGGTTGTGCAATTCATTAAAAAGATTTCCATATGTTGCACACTTGAATAACCACACTGTATATAGCTATAGTCGACATTGCGCGCAATCACAGCATACCTATCTTGGAAAGTATGCGCGCAATTTCAGCATGAGCTCATAGAACACCCTGTTGAGAACACTGACCGCTACGCGCAATTGCAGTGTGCCCAAAAAGTACCTTTCAGACCTATGCTCCATCAGATATAGAAAAATTTTTCATCGGATTCATGGGACTGAAACCCACAAGACTATAATTATGGTGCCTCTCACTATTTCAAGTATTCCAAAAAATTTTAAATTTCTTATAAAAAAATACACAAGCGAGTACACAGGTCATACTTCGAGAAAATCTTCAACTACGAATTTAGCAGAAAGATGACATGCTCGCACTGAAACGAGAGTCTGGAAATTTGTTAGTGTTGGTCGAAATATCAGAGCAGATAAAAAGAGGATAGTGATCAAGATGATAAAAAAACTCCAGAGTATTCACTTCTTCACGCCAATAAATATATATAGTCCTATAGTTTGACTGCTTGCCCTTGGACGTCTTTTGAACGTACAGAGGACCATCAAACATTGAAAATACCCACAAAATACACAATCGATTTACACGAGACATGACGAGACACACATACTTGAAATACTCAAACTGTGATCAACCACCATTCAAATGACATATATATGAACTGTATACGACCAATTATCACTTCGAGTCATGAAACTCCTGAATAAAGACATATAGTTAACAGACTTTCGTCGAATTAACGTAGTAAAATTACAAAAAAGGTTATATATGGTTGAAATAACGCAAAAATGTCGCTGATACACTCGTTTTTTTCAATCAGTACACAAACATGATTTCAACAACTGATTTGATATCAATTGATTCTCTTTCTCTTGATGAAAGACGTCTCCAAATGGGTTATTTTAACGTATTTTCAACATTATCATCAGTTCACGATTGAACGTATCAAGTACACCAAGAGTACCCAACTAGCATTTTCAGTCACAGGCACCATGGTTCAAGAAACTATTACCTATATTTAGTGATAATAACGTATTTATCACTTATTTCAGAACTTCATAGTATAAATGTCAGTGATAGTTATTTAGTGAGTGAAAATTACGTAGTTTTTACACTAGATAATAACTTCAGAGTGAGAAATTCTCATGGCTTATTACGAAGTAACTATTTCGAAACTGTCACTACTCAAAACTACTCTTAAGGTTTCGGAACTTTGGATATATTATTACGGTAACGCTTACCACCCCAAGAAGGCTTCACAGTTGCAATTACTCTATGGTCACCAATTAGGTTTCTACGACGTTGTCGTTACTTGATCGATCACCTAATAATTTAGTCAATTCTTGGTGACATTTCAAGTAACATATTGGTAATTCCTACTCAAACAATTCCTTCATAGTTGAAACAACTTTTCGGTAATTATATTCAGTTGAAGTTACCAATACATAGGTTATCATAACTGACGAGTTCCAAAAGTAACTTTCTGATTCATTTTCGATTGGAAGCCATATTGATTGATGTGATAACCATTTGAACAGGAAATAATTTTGGTTTTTCTTGTTGATAAACATCATTTTATGAAGAATAATAGCATTCGTTCGATCACAAATTGCATAATAATGGAAATTAACATGATTTACGATGATTTTTGAAAAATAGCCGAATGAAATAAAACCATATTTTTGGTGAAATGAGCCGTATTTTGTGGGCGCATCTTGAATTTCGAGGCAAAATCATCACATTTATCGAAAAACTGAATGTTGTTCGAATTTTTCAAGTTCGAGTATCAATTATTTCACGTGTTTGTCCTTGTATTATTTATTAAATGGTTAGGCATATTGGACTTGTTCATTTTTCGTGAATGTGAACTTCATGGATGAAATGAAGAATAATAAAGTGAGAAAATAATATTTTTATGAAGTGGAAAAGAAATAGAAAGTCAGGTAGGAAAATTTACTACATCTTTACGTAATTTCGACGTCGACGGGTCGTAAGCATTACGTAATTGTGTGAGTTCCCGCTACGTCGGCAAACCGTAATAATTACTCGTGATTTGTTCCCCATTTTGGTCGTAAATACGTAGTAACGACGTAATTATAACGTAACCGCAACTAGTAAATATTACTTAATAGTCGACCCAATAGTCGTAATTACGTAATCGCGACTATAAATGCTAGTTGGGTAATAATAAATTTTGAACGTTAAAATGAACAATAGATTCCTTGAAAGAATCAACGTTCTGCTTCAACGTTTGATAGTGGTTGTAGATCAACACAATTTAAGGAAATATTGAAAATAAAACGAAACGATAACGTGTGAATTAGGTACTCGTTTTCTTCAACCATATTTCAACGTAAAGTTTTCAGTAACCTTATTTCTACGATTCAAACCATTATTCAACATTTTATCAACAAGTATGTGCTTACTGACTTTGTCTCTTCTCTCAAGAACATTGGATGGAATCAATCTGTGATTCTCAGACAATATGCCTATATATATATATTGTTCTATTCCTTTATGCAAATTTTGAAATGGTCAAACTGAATTCAGATCAATATTAGCAGGTGCATGGCTAGTCAATAAAACAAAAAAACTATATTGGTAGTGTAATACAAGTTCACCGAGTTCACGACTTGAAAAGAAGTATAAATAACGGTATATATGGAGTCTTTTGAACTAGTGATGGAAAATTTTTTTCATATATATAGGAACATATTCAAGAGAAAAAACTTGCACTTGGCATTGCTTCTAGTAGTTTGCTATGCATAACACAAATTTTATATTTGAAAGAATTATTGAAACTTGATAAATCACGTGCATGAGTTTGTATCAATCCCATTTAGATGATTCTGTTGATATATTCAGCTGAAATATATATAGGATCATTACCAGAAAATAAGATTATATCATGCGATAACGCAATCTACTTGAGTCATTAACATTTGCCTTCGAAATCGAGAGTTCAACTCTTTGATTCAACTATGAAGAAAACTATACAATCCAGTTTATGATAATTTGTTAGGGCATATTTAGAGCTCATGATTACGGAGTATTTTGGTAGATAGTGATCGTGAAGTTCCTTGAACACCGGTAATTATTTACACATTAGCAATGCCGTTAATTATTATGTATAAGAGCTCACCACTATCATTAGCTTGAGGTCTCGGAATTAATACTTTAATAGCGTAATCGTCGTAGCGGTGAAAAAAAGGATCTAATTGCCGACCTATACCTAGTTAGGTTCCGTGGCACTCGCAATGATTTCTCGAGCCTGTAGGTTTCAGGTCAGAACATGCAAAAATGTTATCACTATGTTGATCCTTTAGCGCTTTGCCGTAGACTACAAAGAACAATCATTGTAATTCTCTATACTAGTCCTGTTCCTTGAGTTTGCTCTACCTACTAAACTTGATTGTTTTCTATGACTTCCTCCGTTTACATTATGATATGAACAGATACAACTATATGGAAACAAAATCAAGTTCAGCAACACAAACGAACAGACCTTCTATGAACCTACTTATATACTCTATAATATACCTACAGGTGTTAAAGAAATGTAGATATCGAATTATTTTGGTTCATTCGATGCAATTAAAAATATCACACACAATTTAAGCAAGAATATCATGATGAACTCAATTGGTTTTCGTCGATATAATAAGCGTATATAACCAGGGCCTACTCTAATAGAGTAGGCCCTGATATAACCCCAGAATGAATAACAATAGACACCAGATGGATCGGTAGGGATATATCTCAGCAAAATCATTACCACAGAGTACTAATATTTTCAATATTGATAAAGCTATTTTATATATAGAAATTTATTATGTGCATGAATTAATTTCCTCTGTATGTTTCTAATAACCTGATTATATACGTCATTTTGCAATGTCTCAGTGAGATTGTTTGGTATTTGCAATGATTATAGGTATACGTCATTTTGCAACGTCTGAGTAGGATTATTTGATATTTTCAATATTTTAAACACGGTTTTCATCAACAAATGTAAGTCCTCAAATACAAGAACGCCACTGTACCAAATTTCTATGTACCTGTGGATTGAAGGTTAGGATATATGTAACTATTTTTTTTTTCACAAATTCGACACGATACACACAATAATTTGCTCCAGAGCCTTCAGATTCATGATGCTATATGAAAATGAATTACTGAATCACCTAAAACTAATCACACAGAAGCCAAAACACCATTAAATAACAACGAAAGCGATAATATATTCCCGTATATTCCTTACGATCATTGTTCGTTCACGACACGTTCATCTTAAATTATTAACTCCTTATCTCAATTTCGTATGTTTCTTATTAATACCACAAAATTTTTGATTTTCATGTCGTGAGGTTATTATTATGTGATTATTATGTTATAAACGTTGTTCCATTTGTCGTCATAAGCTATTTATAGAAGTCAAGTCATAATTTGTTTCGGTTACTGAACCGAAAAGATACATATATAATGATGAAGATGGAAAGCCCTAATTTCGAGTGACAATGGAGAATAAAAAAAACTCCACCGTCCCGTGTGAGAGTCGAACTCACAACCTTTGGGTTACCCAACACTCTGCCAATGGAGCTAACGGGTCATCCGTCGATCAATCGGCAGGGAGGTCGAGTTCTCATCACACCCCTGGCGACAGAATCCTTCTAATTCTCGAAGTCACTCGAAATCATGCACTATACGAAGCATCGCTGGCAGGATGGTACTGTACAGTCTCCATATTTCCCCGTTCGTCCTCTGGCATTGTATTTCCTTGTATACGGAAATGTCCGAAGGCAATCATACATAGAAGTCAAGTGATAATTTTTGTCGGTAACTGAACCGAAGAGATACATATAAATGATGAAGATGGAAAGCCCTCATTTCGAGTTACAATGGAAAATGAGAAAACTCCACCGCCCCGTGTGAGAGTCGAACTCACAACCTCTGGGTTACATGCCCAACGCTCTGCCAATTGAGCTAACGGGTCATCCGTCGATCAATCGGCATGGAGGTCGAGTTCTCATCACACACCAGGCGGCAGAATCCTTATAATTCCCGAAGTCGCTCGAAATCATGCACTATACGAAGCATCGCTGGCAGGATGGTACTGTACAGTCTCCATATTTCCCCGTACGTCCTCTGGCATTATCTTTCCTTGTATACGGAGATGTCCGAAGGCAATCATACATAGAAGTCAAGTCATAATTTTTGTCGGTTACCGAACCGAAAAGATACATATAATGATGAAGTTGGAAAGCCCTCATTTCGAGTGACAATGGAAAATGTTAAAACTCCACCTAGAGTTTGTAATTGGCAGAGCGTTGGCCATGTAACCCAGAGGTTGTGAGTTCGACTCTCACACGGGGCGGTGGAGTTCTTTCATTTTCCATTGTCACTCGAACTTAGGACTTTCAATCTTCATCATTATGAGCATTTATACAAACTATTGTCACAAATAGGGTTATTTTTCATTCATTCATTCAAATTCATACAAGGTTCGAAGTCATTGAACGGTCGCGTCTTTGTTTATGAATTCCAAAATTTTCGAATCGTGAACGAACTCTTTTTTCCATAGTTGAACATAAACACAGGCGTGACATTGACTTCAACGAACCTGGACTATCGACCTGATTTCCTTACTGTCACGTTTCCGAAAATAAAGACAACTATTTAAAAGACGTAAGGAAGCGGGTTCGACAGTGCGACTACCGGTTCGACTGCGAGTTGGACCGCCAGTTCTAGTTCTAGTCCTTTTTTTGAGTACGAGTCAGGGAAGTTCAAGTTCTATTGTAAGTTTGAAAGTTGCCACTGTGCCCGAACCTTCGGAGTTCGGGCAGAACAGAAGATACCCTTCCTCAGGCCCTAAGAAATAGCAGTTACTTTGTAAATGTAGGGTAAGTTTAGTTTTTATTAATTGTTATTCATTGCCAAGAATAAATGTGTGTATATGTTTAGTTATAAACCTTTTGGAGTATTCTTTATTATTATCACTTTCAAAGTTCATTCTCTAATGGATCTAGAACACAACTTAGGCAACCCCCGCCTACAGTTTGTGACATGGTGGAGGCGCCTCGTGCGATTTCGTGATTAATTCTTCATAATTAATCTTATAATTATACCTCGAGCAAAGCTGAGTTTCCATTTTTTGTGTGCCGTAAAGTCTGAGAGTCCTGTAGAAAAGTTATGATCTCTAGAGAACGAACAAGATTGATATGTTTCTAAAAGATACACATTTATTCGAAATTTAATAGTTTATATTTATAGGAAATTTGTTATGATAGTACTATTGATTTGCGGTAAATATTTTCAAAACTTTTAATTAACTGCGCAACATATTAGAATATGGCTGAAGGAGGCTTTTGTTGTCATTATTATGGGAGATAAAAATAAACCGGTAACTAGATCAGTAAGATTGAAACTCCTTAGCGATTCGGATAATTTCACCCCGCAACATAGAAGCAGTGAAGTTCAACCATTTACTAAATCGAACGTTATACAAAGGTCACCACCTATAAGCCCTATAGTTCAGGCAAACGTGATTAGAAAACTAGTACCATCTGAGGAACAGTCAAAGCGAAAAGAATCAATAGAGGCTGCTGGCTCTTCGATACAAGCAACTGTAGGGAATCAGAACGAAGAACAATACACAGCCCCGCAACCAAGTCCGAGAAGACCAACAGAAGCAAAAATGGCAGACACTACGATCACCCAGACCTTCAACAATGCAAGAAATCCCGCGCTACCAGGATTCATCTCGCCAATGATATTCGATCCGAGGAAATCAAAAGCAAGCACTTTTTTGGCAGCATATGAAAGAGCAGCGGCAGCTAACGCATGGTCACAGGAACTGAAAATATATTATTTAGGATCTTTTTTAACGGGGGCCGCAGCAGGATGGTAATAAAGCTTCAAGAGGAATCCCGATAACGCAGCAAAAACGTGGAGAGATGTAAGCGAGGAATTGGAAAACGAGTTTGGAGAGGCTGACGTGAAGAGAAATTTGGAAATTCAACTGTTACAGAGAAAACAGAGAGACGGAGAATCAATTTGGACATATTTCATGGACCTAAGTAAATTATTTTATGAGTATGATACATATAGAAAGTGAAATTCAAATAATTTTAACATATAAGTAGAATTTCACCGTATAATGACCCGTGGACCCCAGAAGTAACCGAAATTGATATGTCTGAAATAATTGAGGAGGAGGAAAATCAAGAATCAGATAACGAAGGAATTTAATTAATATCGCACTCTCGTATTGTTTAGATAACGTGAACAGATTTTAGTGATCTTTGTATTTTTTTATTATTTATTTAGTAGGAAACATGCTCTGATGATATATTAAAGGATTTTAAGATATCGGCTAATGTAGATACGAAGAGCTTTTAATGTGAGGAAACTATTGATATGCAGTGAAGAGCACTGTATACGGGCTATCAGGAAACCCAAACAGGGTAGAGTATAGCTAAAGTAGAGATTTGTGTCTTTGACCAAGGAGTCAAGGAAACTATCGCTGTCGACTTGATCAGTGCAGTAGTCACTGTGGATATCGGATCATCACCCTGTATCATTCAATACCCGTCGAGGTAAGTAGCCAGGGGAGTAGTTGTTTCAGGAAATGGTCCGAATTAGTCGAAAGTAAAGCGATAAGATGAGATAATTAATTGATGTTATTGATACAGTATTGAGAATATAAGAATTATTGAGGTTATGAGAATTATTGAGCGTACCTATTAAGATTTTGAGATTATTGAATTCGTGGAATTTTGAGAAATTGGTACATTATTAGGTGTGCAATGATGTGCAAAGGTTGGCCAACCAAACGTCAAGTGAGCTCAAGGGTTTCATCACGCGAACTCCCGGAAAATGTTCTACATTGTAGGGATATTTGAGCTATATCGAAAAATTAGGATATTAGACAAACGTTTCAATAATTAGAGCAGGGAGGATGGACTCTGAAGCAGATCTGACACATAGATGCACATATGAAGATAGCACGCAAAGTGAATATTATTTTGGTACCAAAGGAAGTACATATTGTGAAGAAAATGGGTATCAGAGAATCAGAATCACATTGGTAGAAGATAGGGAGCCGATATCGATAATAGTTAACGCAAGATGAGCATGTTTCCAAAAGTAATTGTCTTATTTCCAGAGGAAATCGTTGTCCATTTAGTAATCGAACATGTATTAATCGTTTTTTTGTTGAGTATGTTTAAGGGCAAGAAATGCATGAAGAAAGAAGGAGTTCTAAAAAGAAGCCATCATGAACCGAAACTGAGCAGAACCTATTGTTATGAAGAACGATAAGCAAAACCAGGAAGCTTACTGGTGCTAACAACAAGACGACCGAGATGACGAGATGACAATTTGAAAATATCATGGAACGAGAGATAAGAAATTCTAGGCAAGTATTATTTCCCCTCCGGAAAAATGAAATGCCTACTTCACTGTTTCATCAAGCTAATGGCAGAAACTCGCGATTCATATATTATAAATTTACAGTCTTGGGTTAGTTCATATTTCTAATAGATATTTGCATTCGAACGAATTTGTTATTGTTAACAAAATCGAAATGAGGCCACCAATTAATACACACTTTGTTATTATTCAATTTTACTCACATTATAAGTGTAGGTATTTGATATACCAAAATATGCAGAATAGCTAACATATTTGGAAGTCGAAATCTAGGAATACAAATCAAGGTATTTCTTGGAAGGCAGTCATTCCGATTTAATGACATTCGCTTATGAAACAGAAGTATTTCAGCGAATCCAAATTGGGAAAAAATTTAAATGGTGAATGTTCTTCATATTTGAAAAACCAAAATTCAGTTCGTGGAAAAATAAAATGATCAGTAGGGAAACAAGAAATAAGAAATGGGTTGTCATATGTTTATCTAGTTTGAATCACCATCCGAAAAACTTTTGCTTATAAATAATATCCGAGTTTCGAGTTCGCGATTGTTATGATATCAGATATCATAACACATACATGAGGTTCAAGTACAACGATAGGAAAAAATAATGATAGGTGGAAGCGGCATTTTTTGAGTAAGACAAATTTCAATACGTTATCTGGAAGGTTTTATTATGGAAAAATTAAAGGAAAAAAAATATAATGAGGAAAAAAAAATGAGTATTAGGATTATCGATGGGTTAATGAAAGAGGTTAACAGTTTAACCGAGTGATGCATACTGGGGTCAGTGACAATGACATGTAACGGTCAATGTCAATATTCGAGTAAAATGAAAGCGGTCACCTCGATACCGGCATAATAAATCCAATAAGGTAGTTTCAAAATAATAATAGAAATAGTCACGCGGTACGTTAATCGGTTTAATTTTATTTGGTATAATGAGTCAGATGGGTATCACAATATAAAGTTTATTTATATATATTTTAATATAAGATTTTTACTGCCATATATTTTCTGTTTGTTTTCATGTGATCGCACACACAAAGGCACTGATGGGTTTCATCGTACAAGAAGTGGACGCACAGTTCTGGCATCAACAACAGCAGGAGGCATATGAATTGGCTGACGACATCCCGAAGGGCAACCGTTAAGGGTACCACTGCAACCAACAAGGAGGGCTATCGTAACCATACCTTGCCAGCAATAATGGACCGTTGTTTCAACAGCAACGAACGGCAGTGATGAATACAGAGAGCCATGCAACGATTGATGGAGAGATGGCATCTCTACAGCCGCTGGATAGCATCCTCATGGCTAACCAAACTCGGTCATTAGAGGAAATCAGGGAAGACGTTACCGGACTATGGTATTTAGCCAACCCAGATGTTCAGCATACCTCCGGGCCGTCGACGCCATGCCAGGAAGTCCTTCCTAGGTTAGTTAGCCAAGCCAGGCTGATTAACAATACCTGACTAGTCGTGTCAGTTAATCGACAGTAATGAAGCCAGATGCCAGAAGAGCCGAGATGAAACCCAGAGACTACAGTTTGGAGTGCCTAAAGACAGTGAAGTGTGTGGATGAACTCACAAATTTAAGTTGTACTATATGGACAGTTTTTAGATAGGTTTTTTTTATAGGAATTCTCAGAAATTTTCAGTAATTCCCAGTAATTTTTTTTTTTTAAGAATGATTTATGTTAAGGATAGGAGTTTTTTTTTTTTAGATTTGTATGATGATAGGTTAGTACGTAGTGCTAGGAGTACCCATCTGACCATTTTTTAACGACGGGGGCCGTCGTTTTCAGAGGAGGGGCATGTCACAAATAGGGTTATTTTTCATTCATTCATTCAAATTCATACAAGGTTCGAAGTCATTGAACGGTCGCGTCTTTGTTTATGAATTCCAAAATTTTCGAATCGTGAACGAACTCTTTTTTCCATAGTTGAACATAAACACAGGCGTGACATTGACTTCAACGAACCTGGACTATCGACCTGATTTCCTTACTGTCACGTTTCCGAAAATAAAGACAACTATTTAAAAGACGTAAGGAAGCGGGTTCGACAGTGCGACTACCGGTTCGACTGCGAGTTGGACCGCCAGTTCTAGTTCTAGTCCTTTTTTTGAGTACGAGTCAGGGAAGTTCAAGTTCTATTGTAAGTTTGAAAGTTGCCACTGTGCCCGAACCTTCGGAGTTCGGGCAGAACAGAAGATACCCTTCCTCAGGCCCTAAGAAATAGCAGTTACTTTGTAAATGTAGGGTAAGTTTAGTTTTTATTAATTGTTATTCATTGCCAAGAATAAATGTGTGTATATGTTTAGTTATAAACCTTTTGGAGTATTCTTTATTATTATCACTTCAAAAGTTCATTCTCTAATAGATCTAGAGCACAACTTAGGCAACCCCCGCCTACAGTTTGTGACACTATTATGCAGCGGTTCCATAAGAGGTACATAGAATGTGAGGTCTTTTTCTTAGAGGAAGTAAGCAAAAATGAATATATTTTTCAACTACCTATAGTGAGTCTAAGGGTATCAAAATCTTTCAAGAGTACAAGGAATGATTCACCCAGCTACGATTTCGAATGTAAAATGGTAGCACATGCATAAAATACAGAGTCATTCCCTCTTGATTTTTGTTGATAAACCAAACAGGTGTAACCCACTTCATAACCAAAACAAGTTTTCACACTGTTTTAAAAGAAAAACAATTGTTTATTGTCTGAACAGGAATACACCCACTTAGAGGCCAGATTCAAACGAGGATATATAATGTTTGTTACACTATAACATGAGTTATGTGTTCGCGATTTTATTTAAGGTGCCAATAAGTAAATGGAGTTACCCTACCTATAATAATAATAATAACCTTTATTCAACAAAATATATGAATAATAAATTTAATAATAATAATGATATGATAATAATAAATAAATATATAATTAGTGAATGAATAAAGCTGTTGAGCGATAAGTGCCATCGCACTTGTTTCGCAGAAAATGTCCATGAAAATATCCATGAGAAATTGGCAATTAAAATTAAAATACGTTTCATTACAAATCAAAATAGCGATGATTAAAAGTACCTAACTAAGGACATAAACGAACAATCAAGAGACAAAAACTTCAGAAATACTAGAATCGATACTATAAATATTTATAATACTGTGCCTACTATACTACTATAATGATAGCATTATTGAGGTGAGCAGTTCAGCCGTACACATTTTTATTCCATCAGGAATATATTTCTTTAGCCAACTAGATCATCAAAATGTTGATGAGCTAGTGGTCTTGGATTTTCAAGAATGAAACTCTTCAGGGCCTTTTTGAATTGTGGACGATATACAATTCCTTTAAGCCGTCCATCAGGTGGTGCATTATAAAATTTCGGTGCCATATAATCGAGAGAACGTTGGGTTGATGTTTTCCTCATATGGGGTACTAGGTGTTGATTTCGATTTCGTGTATGGTATGAGTGAGTACCTATAGATGGCAGTAGCTCAAGTAAACTATATAAGGGCTTATATTCAAGACACCGTTGTTATCATCGTTGTAATAGATTGAGTTGACTATAGAATCGTATGTACTGATCTGGGTGAACATTATTGTGATTGAGTTCCTTTGAAATTGATCTCGATTGTTTAGTACCTACTATACACGCTTTGCGTCTCGGTTAACTAACTAATCTCACGACAGGAATGAATCACTTTCCACCTCGGTGTGTAATATACTATTCATTAGTTTATATATTTATATAAACTCGTATATATGAGTTCAAAACCTCTTTTTCTCCCTTTTTTATTGTCGTAGTTTGTTTAATCACGAGGTACATGGGCCTACTGTAGTTTTCTTTGCCCCATCAGATTTTTAAATTCCATTGGATGGTGTATGGACTATATTGAATCCTCGTGTCAGCTATTGAACAAACAGCTTGTGAGTTCGAAGAATGAAAGGAATTGTTGTTCTAAAATTGTTCTATCCATCATTCGGTTACCCCCTTACGAGCAACCCTTGTGCGAGCAAGGAATGACGGGGGCCTTACCTTTTAACGTGTGATCCCAAACACTTTCTTGGGCCATCAGAAAAATGTCTGCAGTCGATGGTAATCGAAACCACGACTGGCAAGCGAATGGGGATTAGAATAAAGACACTCTGTCTGCACGACTACCTGGACCGCTTATGCTCGAAGTCATCTTCACAAATTTCAATGATAAGGGACATGTTTCGGTCTTATAAAAGAGCATCTTCAGCCTAATTGGGAGTTTTACCATAGAAAAAGGTGAAAGTGAAAAAAATTACCGTATTTGTGCTTGACTTACTTGGAGTTGAAACAATGTTTGATGCTTATATCTACCCTTGAAAGAGGAAAACCCCGAGATACACATATAAATTCCTTTCTTCAAACATTTTTTCCGATTTTTCCTTGAAGGTGTGTCTGAATATTCATATAGAGTTTCTCTCTATAGGATTTCTGATAGGGTAATATTTTTTCAACACAGTCACATTTAAGGATTTATCCTTACAACATGCAGATACCACGTATATAATCTCATTTATTGGGAGTCATGCATGATGCAAAAGTCCCTGGTTCGATTCCCCAGCAGTGACAGCTGTTTTGAATTCATTTATTTACGATGGTGTCGTGACGTCGCATGAACAATTTGAATTTTGCGTCGGTCAAAAGTGGGCGTGGCCTCAAACTAAATGCTGGCCACTGATTTGCTTGGCCTAGTACAAACATAGCTTCGCAAAAAATCACAAAAAATCTAGAGAAATGAACATTCCGCACCTTCAGTATCATAAATATCTAACCCGTTAAGATAATGAATTAAGAAAAATACTGCGTTCTGAAACAAATATCGAGTAAAAATAACTTCATGCACACTGAACAATATAGCTAGTGCTAGCTAGTTCTAGTCGTCAGGCGACTGCTGACAACCAATGAACAATCCTATAAGAATTCAACAACACAATATCTGCGGCGATCGATGCGAATCTCGCTCCTGAAGTCTTCGTTATGAGACGGTGTGCTTGGATTCTTTAACAACTCATAGTTGCGTACACTCAAGACTTGAAATATTCGCCATTAGTAATTGATGCGAATTTTCTAGAGGTCACGACACAAGGCAATGTGTGCGAAATTCTCAAAGAGCTCGTAGTCGAGTACTCAAAGGCCTAGAGCCTCTATTGCAATTGAAGCGAATCTCCCAATTTCCTTGCTACAAGGATTTATGCTCGGATTTATGTGTGGGAATACCCCAAACAGTTCGTAGTTGCGAGCACTTCAAGATCTCGCCAGTGGCGATTGATGCGACTATTTCAAAACATTTGTATGTAGTAGATAGTGCTCTTGGTGATCTCTGAAGAAGTTAAAAAAGGCATGACAATTATCTAGAAGGATATCTTCGAGATATCTTCAGAACTTATTTGTGCTGCCTGGGTGGTTACCTTATACGTTTCTGATTGAAATTTCAAAAGTATGGTATATTCAGGTATGAAAATACTGAGTCCCTGTGAAAAATGTATATTCTTCAGAAAGAGTTTCCAATATATATATTATGAAATGTTTTCCATGGCACAGTTCCAGGGTGCTTTGGCACCCTTAATAGGGTCGAGCTATACTCAGGCCATCATTGAATTAGATTTTTTTGTAACTTCTTATTCCATTCAAGCCATCTAAGAAATTTTTTGCGAGTTTCGTATATCGCTTCTCAAAGTTGAGAAACATTTTTCCGAAAGGTAAAATGCACGAGAAAATGCATGCATTGTCGAAAGGAACGACAGTTCACAGGGGCTTTGATATAAAACAGCACTTGACAAAATAGCGAGCTACAAAATAGCGTAGGAGAAAATAACGCTCGGACGCTTTTATACAGAAGGTTAAATTGAAGGGGAATGGGGAAGACCACTGAGGGAAGAAATCCGTGCAAACCTCTATCAATCGACGAATCATGATTTACATTTTATGTACAATCAATATTATGAGTTGAAGTTGAAGGGAATCAAATCTATATCGTTTTGAAATCAGCATATTTCATTCGATATTTCAAACAGCCAAATATGATGGTGGAGTCGTGACGTATTAGTCCCGAACTGTAGCTATCTCTCTCTGATACCTCGTCATTCTGCAGTGTTGCAGCGTAATTGGTCAGTTCAAGGACATTAGGCGTGTTGGGACTAAGACGTCGCACCAGTCACACCAATGAATTGATGAAATTTCAAATGGCGCAGGAATTGTGTGTTTTGAAATGGACATATACTAATTTATTTTTTTCATCGTCTTAGCATGAATGAAAAAATTCAAAATTAATTCACTGGTAGTTTTTCAGTATAGAGTTCACGATAATGTCGTTTTAAAAAATCAGTGGTCTTCCCCATTAAACAGCACCCTGACTTTCAGGAATGCGACTGAATAGCGCCCAGAACGTCAAAATGAATTGTCACGTTTCTCGGTCAGAAAAAGGTGATGCTATTTTGATCCATGAAGGATATAGGTGAAGGAAAGATAAGGTACATCCACTTTCTGGAGATGTACGGAGAAATATTGCTTCAGTCTTTGTTTTCAAAAGACTCTTCAATGCCACCATAATAATTCGCGTGTCAAGCTATTCGACAAAATGAAAAAGGACCATAGCCATTTTAAAATATCAATTTGAATGTACTGCAGGATATATACAGTGGAAAATCCTATTGATTGATATTTTTCGGGCAAACTAAAAATGCCCAATTAGTGTCATATATAGGTACTCAAATATTGAATTTCAGTCAAAATTGTGTAGGTACAAGGTTTTCCAAAAATTTTTCATACTTTTGAGATACTTCGTGTCAGTGCTGTGATTCAGAAAAAGCTATAAAGTAGTTGGGTACATCGAGCCCTCCACAATCCGGTGTGGACCTGGATTGGCATAAAGTAGTGTGGACCTGGAGATGAAATCTACTCAAGAATGTTGACCGTGTGTAGTTTCAGCTACTGGTACTGGTTGCTCAATACAGATTGGAACATCTTGTGAGGCCCGAATTTCGATTAACCCAAATTTCGATTCATCCACCCTTCTTCAGGCCCACATTTTGATTTTGCCACAGTCTCCGGACACCCACAAACGATGCCTCATTAGCAAATCAAATTGATGTTGAAAGTCATCGTTTCTAAGAATTGGTTTCATTCAGACCGTCTTAGGAAAGGATATGTTTCTTTCTTCTTTCAATTTCGTCTTCGGAATTCAGACAGCTATTAAGGCCAATAGTACCTATATAGCTATCGTCATCAGCTATTGTGGGTCTATCGAAATGTGGTAGAATCGAAATGTAGGTGGATCGAAATTTGATGGGCCCAATAACACAGCGCACTCATAGGTACATCAGATTTGGTATAGCGTTCCAGGTTTGTTGTATCATGTACATACAATGGGGAAGACCACTGATTTTTTAAAACGACATTATCGTGAACTCTATACTGAAAAACTACCAGTGAATTAATTTTGAATTTTTTCATTCATGTTAAGACGATGAAAAAAATAAATTAGTATATGTCCATTTCAAAACACACAATTCCTGCGCCATTTGAAATTTCATCAATTCATTGGTGTGACTGGTGCAACGTCTTAGTCCCAACACGCCTATTGTCCTTGAACTGACCAATTACACTGCAACACTGCAGAATGACGAGATATCAGAGAGAGATAGCTACAGTTCGGGACTAATACGTCACGACTCCACCATCATATTTGGCTGTTTGAAATATCGAATGAAATATGCTGATTTCAAAACGATATAGATTCGATTCCCTTCAACTTCAACTCATAATATTGATTGTACATAAAATGTAAATCATGATTCGTCGATTGAAACAGGTTTGCACGGATTTCTTCCCTCAGTGGTCTTCCCCATTCATCCTTGTAATTGATGTATTACTGCTCAATAATGTTTATTTTATCAAGATATGGATTCGAATGAAGGTAGAATTTGGCAAGGATGTTGTTTCTTTTCACCCGTTTTCACTACTTCTATATACTTTCTCATAACATGTGTTATCAATATCAGTGCGCCATCGCCATCATTATCACTAGCTTAAGCACGCGCCTTTTTAGACGCGCTATTGCAGTCGGCGCTATTATGTCGCAGCGCTAATTTTTATTGGCTAGTTTCGGGCTTTTGGCTTCCATCAGCATGGTAAAGAAGTGCAAAAGATAGGCAAATCTTGGTAGAAAACGAAAAAACAAATTGACGGAGTCAAAGAACAGAAGCTAGCCGCACGATTGTAGTTTCGGTCAGAAGACCTTGCATTTTCAAGGCTACAACTAATGTCACCACAATGACATCTATAGCTATACCTGCGTGATACCCGAGTCCAGGAGTAGAATCAAGATGGAAAAATGGTTGGAGAAATCATAAAAAACAAAACAATGTCCTCTTATGGAATTAAATTATCACTTTTCTATATCCATCATTTCGGAGATGTAGAACCTAGATGTAAAATGCCCATGCACATATTAAAATGAATGGAGGATCATCACTTATGATAACTGGGAAAACCCTCTGTGTATATTTGTAGGACACGAGGTAGGATACTATAAGACAAAACAGTTTTGATTTTCTTATGAGTATTTTCTATTTCTTTTCCACAAATATTTTGAGGTTTGTTTATTATTATTGTTCTATGGATTGAAACACGCGAAGAAAAAAAGCTGTAAAGAATACTAGAGAACTAGTGAAGTTCACTGGGAAAACAGGTGATATATATATGGACAGACATTCTTCCGAGCATTCTTCCCATCAGTAATCTTCATTTTTGAGTTCAAATAAGATGATGTAATATACTGGCTACATCATATAATAGCCAACTTCATCACGAACAGGGTGGATACCGTTCAATCATTTTCATATCCACTATATGAGGAATAGTGAATTTAACCAAAGATTTAAGAGCACTTCTTCATTGCATTCAATATTGCGCTCGATCACTATATGCTATATAGTGGACATTCCTCTACAATGTATACTGAAACGTACTTGTGCATTGTAGTCGGATTTACTTTTTAGGAAAGTGATAATATGAATCCACAACTCCATTATCTGGAGTGGTATATTATACTCTGATGAATATCGTGTTCATATAATATTCCACTATTCATAGAAACAATATTATACTTATCATAAGACTCTACCTGAAATATTTCAATCATAAACCTGAAACACAGACTGACTGACAAAAAAACAAGCCACAGCGCCGTTATTATACGTACATCGAATCATCACACGATTTTGATGAACAAAAAACGAAATAAAATAATCCCTCAAATATTAACTTTATAAAAAGGCACTGATAATATTTAGTTCTATTCAAGCTCTGATGTCAGCGACTGTCAATTTTTGAGTTCAAATAATGGTTAACACATATTTTTTTGAGTTGTTTTTGATGAATATACTTTTCTCTGGCTATCGCCCATAATTAGTTGAGAAAAATAAAGAAAACCTCTGCTGATATGAATTTTTTTTATGTTCGATGAGTTATAGAATGTGTAAATGTTTGAATAACTCTCGCAGTATACCATTTGTTCGATATATTATGCATAAATCAATTTCAGTGTCATGAAAAAAATTCAATGTAAGAGTACCTAATACTTTGATAAAACTAACGCAGGGAAAATACTTCAAGATATATATATATATATTCCAGCGGGGACACTATAAATACCTATTACTCATATTGACCACCGTCTTGCTGAACACAGAGTTGACTTCGGTTCATTAAATTGCTGGACAGTTTGAACTTCAAACAAAATCCTTTGTGTAGTTACCTGAAGCATTTCACTTGAGCATTATTCTAACTTTGAATTTTTCACGGCATTGAAAATGAAGAGTGAATAGCACACGCACGTTACAGATTGGTACCGGACAGATACAAAATTAATTCAGTTTCATTCACAGTCACATTTGATGGTCCAATTGGAAATTTCATAAAAAAAGTCAATTAATTGTCGCTGGAGTATTTTCAATTTTTCCTCAATAAGTATGTGCGAAAACAAACATCTTATATATTACTCAGTTTGAATGAAATCACGATCATCAGGAACAAATTTTGAAAAAATATATATATCTGCTGTCCTAAAAGCTGAAATTTGAGAAAAATTATTATTGCTTTCACCGAGGCTTTCACGTAGTATTTGAGAACTTCATGTTGGTCTTATTCTTATCAGAATCGGATAATTATTAACCTTGCTTTATAGACTTTGCATGGGATGTTTTTGTCAGTCAGCCATCAGGCAAAAAGATCTACTATATTCTGTACGATGTCGAATCTTGGTGAAGTATTATTGGAACAGTCTCTCCTGTCCTATATTATCAATATCCGATGATTTCGAATAGATATTATTTTCTCCTATAAATATGTTTTTCAATGCCACAATGTTCACCAGCATGTTCGCTGAATGAGTTGTATATATAGTATAGGTATCTGAATTTTCTTCGGAAATTGTCTTCAACCCAAATGATTTATGATTGACTGTATGACTGAATAACACTCGGAATAACAGGAACATTTCATCTCCGCTGACACTTACAATAGGTAACGATATGCTATTTTATCACTGTGAAATAACAGCAGAATTAACATATAAACACCTCACTTCACCGACACTAACAATAACGAAACGCTATCAAATTTTATTAATGTGCATGGGAAATAAAGGATTCGAAATCCGTGATACAACATACAGCGAACACATTCAGTTCATAACTGAAGGCAAAAGTAGAGTTTTGTCAAACCATCGTGAAAATAAACAACAACAAGTATTGGTTGTATAATACACTTCATCAGTTTCTAGGATAAACCTTACATGCGATGATAGTAAATAGTTCTGAATATATTTCAAGAACTGTTGATAGGAATTTTCAGTCTTCATCCAAATAGATTCCTGCGGAATTCATTAGTTGCATGTACAATAAGGAATAGTGAATACATCAGCTGCGATTCCTCACTTCGAGAGAAAGTACTTTTCACAATGAATTGAAAGTCATTTCCAGACTGGTGTATTTTCCTAATGAAGCTAATTATTTTCGCAGTTGAGATATACCCTCGGATATACCCAATTAGGATTCTCAGTGCGAGGTACCATAGGTTCTTGTCGACTTAGAATAGTGATTCGATATATATGAACAATTTTTAGTGTGAATGAAGTTTACATTCTTAGGTACTATTTTCATTTCTCTGTTTTGAATGCCACTCAATGTGTTTAGTGGTTTATATCCACCGATTTTATCGATTTCAACATTTGAAACTTCAGGAATATATCCTAAATATCATGGTGTTGAATTCGAATCTGATTCAAATACTGGTGGAACCAGTGAAAATTTATGGATGCTCATAGGGATGGCGCCAAAGCAGATCATCAGATTTTTCAAAATCGAATCTGGCATGCTTTATGGAAAGACCAATGCAGAGACATCATAGTCATCGCTGTGATCTCACCGGAGCACATCTTATTCAAGTCTGATGTCACAACACTGATATATCGCTAGGTAAGTCTGTGATTTTATTGAAGGCGGACAACTCGGCGGACAATCATTCAAAATATATATATATATAAGTATCTCTGATGAGAATCTACTTACCTAAACGAAGCCACAATCACAAGTTCCAACGCTCATTTTGAGTTCGATTTTGAGACATCCTTATCGTTACTCTTATTCCTTCATAGAAGAAAGGTGTTCTCAATATTGAACTCATCAGAAAAACATCATGCTTCTGCAGATTTTTGACTATGTATTACGTTTGTAGACTAGGTACCTGAACAATTGATGTTATCATCGTGATGCTGCTTATATAGATTTGATAAGCACAATAATGAGTACCTATACGGTGTATGGTAAAATAAGGTATGATCAGCTAAAGACTCACCTCCAGGAAACCTATGTGGAAAAATCCTTCCGTGCCTTGATAATAACCAGGGATACAAGGGATAACTGTCTCTAGGCTGCGCGTGCTGGGCAATAGGTGAAGGTTGTCCGGGAAACCCGTGTTGCCCGGAACTTAATGCAGCAGCAAGCGCTGCGCCTTGAAAGTGCGCTGCGAGAGCAAAAGGGTGCTGCCCGTGGTTGTGTATCATCTCGGGCTGCAAAAACCCGTTTTTTGGAACCACCAAGTTCGGATCGTAAGTCGGGTTTGGTCTGACCAATGTGTGAGCAGGGATTCCGGGCACCATGATAGGTGGTTTCGGTGAACTGTCAGGCGACCGATGAGGTGAGGAGGAGAAGTGCTTCGGAGAACCATTTAGCCTATTATCTATATCACTGCTTGGCGACAAAGGCGCAGAACTTTCAGAATACTGTACCGGCGAGTGTTGGGGGCTTCCCTGGTTGGCACCACCGACGATAGAATCAATAGAGAATCCGATTTTGGGTTTGGAAGGCACTGCCACTATTGGTGTCGGTGCCATAGGCATCATGATTGGGATTGTGGACAAAGTTAGAGTAGAGCTCCGTTGCACTAACATGAAAAGCTCTCCAGAAGTAACATACTCCACTTATTGTTCAACTTCATTATCACTAATATGCACTGAAAGTATTCATCACTAGCTCGATAGTATAGTTCTTCCCGTCGGATACTTTTGACACTTAGGTATTGCACACACTTTTCGTAGATCATTTATTTGAATCCATATATACTGACTAATGAGAAATACTTGTTGTGAAAATTTAGTTCAATTAGCCGATGATCCTCTGCTGATGAGGTGTTGGCCGATTAATACCGAAACGTGTTACGTGCTACCGCCAACAAATCTCTTCCGTTAATAAGTGAAATAAACGTTGGACGTCCACCGTTCTGTAGGGTGGGGGTAGAATTTGAGTTGTTTAAGTTTTAGTGGGGTATCTCGGAGTAAGGATTGGTGTTCACTGGGCGATCCCAGCGAAGAGAAAGGCAGTTGCTATTGGTGCAGGCGCACAATACAAATGGTATTAAGGCTGTCGTTGCCGCCTCTTATTTGCACCTCCTCAACGCTTGGTTCAAGAACTCGTTTACTGCAATTAACGTCCAGAAATTACACTTATGGCATAGTAGACTTTGAGACAAACTGGTTCTGGCTATTCGTTGGTAGTTTCCTACTGTTCAAGAGGTCTAGGGACATTCTTATATATTTATTTTTCAAATTATTGACGTTGTTACGCCTCCTGATGCGCACGCATTGGAAGAGGCGTGGTGTGGTTGAATGTCATTTACGAGTTTAATTGCATAGCTCACTAATATAGATACACCTAGGTATAATGCTTTCATTGGTTCCTCTGTGATATAACTATGCTTTTGGGTTCTTAATGCAATTTCAGAATTGCATAGGGGGGAATTAATTATCTTTATCTATCAATATGATCTCTCCAGATGACAGAATGACCGATAAATTTTATGTCTCACTCATATCTATATAGGTATAGTTGAATACCGTATCAATATGTCTGCGCGAGATTCAAACTTTTCATGGTTCTAATACTTACCTATATAGGTATACGTTACATAAAATCGAAAACACAATATATTTAAGTAGATAAATATAGAAACACAGTGGAAAAGAAATAACACCGTTCACACCAGCTAACACCATATGGGTGTCCCCTGAGGTCCTGATTAGGTACACTGAGAGAAACTGGATATTAAAAATATCTACCAGCTCTGATTGTAATAACCATTATAAGGAAATCTCCTATTCCTGATCATTTTAGTATTACAACAGTATTCTCTCCATTCTGTAATTATAAAAATCGATTTCTTAAATCATTTGTAATACCCTTGAATGGACATTTGCTACCATCATAACGCAGGTGTGTTATGACATTAGGAGAATTTTATTATTTAGATTTTTTATTGACATAGCTCGTTTTGTGAATTATGCTCATTGGTGAATTCAGATAATGTTTGTCCCAATAATCATAGCTGTTTGGGTTTCTAGCATTGTACGTTGACGAATAACTCTAGCAATTCACATGTATGACGGTTATTAGGCAATCATTCGACAATCGTAATTCGGCTCATTTCGCTCTAGTGTTTCATTAGTATTGGGGATGACAAAGATACAGATCGCGTTCATTTCACTGTTGTTCTCGGTCATGGGTGCCCGTGTTCAATTATTGTTCAATAGTTTCGATCGTCCGAATCGATAGAGTCGTGTCTTGTAGGTGAATGTCTGTGATGTAGCAAAGTTTTGTTTTAGTGCTGGCTGTGAACCGATCTGTGGAATACACCGTGCATTGCATTATTGCAATGAAAAAAGTATTCTCCATACCCACTTTTCACGGCCTAACATTGGTTTATTTCAAAAACAAAATGATCGATTAGATTCTGAATCAAAATATCTGGGTTTCTGTGAGGGAAGTTTATCTCTTTATGTCTCATCATAACTCCGGAGGAAGGGTAAATATAAGTATTCAACTTCTCATTTCTTGATAAATTTGGCAGTAATGCATATAGATGATATTTCTCCGAAAAAATCGATGAGTAATGTCAAAAAAACTTCCACAGATACCCAAATATTTCAATTCAGAGACTCGACGTATTTTTTTTTTGTTTTTTTGAAAACAATAACATTGTATCATGAAAAGTGATAGTGTGGATAGGATATTTATTTTCATTGCAATAATTCAAAGCACGATTTCATAATGCATACCATCGAATAATGTTGATTAGATAACCTTATTACCACTGTTTGATGAATATACTAGAGTAGAAAAATATTGGGATAACTGTTGAAAATGAGCTATATTACAATAGCATGTCGAAATGTCAGGTTCCATGCAGATATCAGATAACTATTATAAAATGAGATGTATTACTGCATTACCTCAAGATGGTTGTGCCAGTAATAAAAACATGCTGTTTTATGTCGATAGTCTAATAACCACTGTAGAGTGGAGAGTTACTGCAACATATTATGGGAATAATTCCTATTCGACATTCTGTGTTATCATAGAAACTAGAACAAGTACCTAGTAGTTATTTAGCAGCTGTGTTTTTATACAAGATTGCAAATTGAATAAGCTGCCATAACTACAAGTCACCTGAAAATTCACTTCATCTATGGTAGCAAATGAACACATCTGTCCCCTATTTATTGCAGATATCGTAATAACGGTTATCAGATTTCCAATTATGATAACTCAAGTTTTCTCTCAGTGTATTTTGATGAAAATCAACACTGATATTTTCAACACCATCATAGGGTGTCATTCGTTGGTTCTCACATATACAGTCAAGAACTTTTCACTAGAGTTCCTATAGTGCTAATTTGATCGCGGTTCATGTTATTCAACACCATTTGGTGATTATTTCGACACTGCATCTGCTGCGTTTCGGCTTTCACTGATGATAGTATGATATGCGAATATTTTTAGGATATTTTTCTGTTGTGAAAACACATACTTATTGAGTGTTGTCACGCTGAGAAGCGGAGCTTTCTTGTCTGCATCTGAGTGTTGATGGATAACACGAAATCTGATATAGGTACCTACTAACATCAGTATTCAGTATAGTGAAATGATCCATTGAATATAGTGAGAGTTATACAATTTTCCAGTAAACATAAAACATTTAAACCTACCTATACATTTCAAAATTACTTTGATTGTCAATGATAGAAACATATCAGTTACTATCAGGAATGTTCCAATGCGTTCGAAATATGTTTGAAACGTTTCATGATACCCCAAAGTATTGAGATTTTGAAACATTCCAAATATACCTATACTCCTATTGCGAATCACTTCAATAGTGCAAGATAACTTGAATTGCTTATTCAAGGAACACTTCAAAATCACCTGAATTTCAAATGATTGGAACATTCCAATTTCCAATATGACTCTCATTCTGAATAATGGAAACATTTTTGGGGAACTTCCCAGGGATATTTCAAAATTTTGGCAACATTTCTGAAACATTTCAAGACAACTATAATTGATATATACCTATTCCAAAACATTTCGGAATTACTCGAATAGTATAGATGCATGAAACATTCAAAAATCATTTTGTTGTGAATAATTGAAACATTTCACTCCAAACTTATTCAAGAATGTTCCAATGCGTTTGGAATATGTTTGTAACATTTCAACTCAACTTGTAATTAACTATCTACCAGACATTAAATTGGTACAGATATATAGGGTGATCAGAATTCTGAATCTTGAACCACTCTTATTCGTTATAAGTAGGTACAATTGAATGTCAGTAGATAGTAAATCAATAAGAGTTGAGATAGGGACATGTGAGCAGTTTTGATCGATAATTGATAGTTTCGACACAAAATGATTCGAAAGTTGAAAAATCATGATTTTGAACACCCTATATATCTCTGTAATGGTTTCCGCTAGACCCCAAGTGTCATGTATTGTTGAAATCATCTATATTCAGGGAGAATTTGGAAATGTTATGATTTACAGGGTGTCCCGTTAAAAAAAACATCATCAGCTGATATCTTGGAATTCGAACACCCCATATAGATATGAGAATAATTTCTTTTTATATCATGGTTTGATTAATATTGAAGGAGAACGCACTATACTGACTCACCCTGAAAGAGTTTGAAAAAACGTGAATCAAAGAGAACGATAGATACATTTATTCACATATAGAAAATAGAAACGTATATAGGTACTCATAATAAAAACAATACAAACTTGAATCTAAAAGGTCGTAATCATCCACCCTGTATCTGTATCATTTTTAACTCATGAAAAATACTTATGAATCCTTCTTTAACCACTGCAGCCAATTTACTCAGTCCATGGATACAAAACTCAAATTATCAAATAAGATATATATAAGATGAAAGGGATAAAAATATTAGTTCTTCGAATAAACAATAAGTAACAATAATTACTCATTACTAGGTATACTGTTACTTTCGTTCACCATTGTAATTTCAGTAATCTTAGGAGTGGTTTCATTTTGCAAACCTGATTTCTTAGTTCAATTAAAAAACATCCATCTGTGCAAAGATAAGAAAATAGAGATAGATCAACAACAAAAAATCCCCCTTCCTTAAATACTACCTACTAAGTCTATATATGGCCGTTAATCACAAATAAGTAGTTCACCAAATAAATCAAGTTCAAATCGCGAACCATCCAAAAATTGTCAATGACATGAAATACCTTGTTTCTTCATCAGCTGGAGCAGGACATAGTAGAAATACATATACATATACATATACATACATGCACGGTACATGCACCATGTCAATCACGACAATGTCGACAAACCATAATTATACCATTACCAGTTTTATTGCACCCTGTACTGGACACAACATCTTGATATGAAGGTTATAACTATTTTTTTCCAACCAAGACATGATCAACGATCGACTTTCTAACTGTGAATAATTTTTTAATTGAGAAACATGCATGACGGAAACGATATCACTCACTATATAGACGGCACAACTTAACTGATTCTTTGGTCTTTCCGAAATTTCTCTTCAAGGCCACAAATATCCCTTCTGTCGCATTGTCCTTGACTTATTTTCGCAAAACTCGTCTTTGCAGGCCCAGCAAACATGATTTTTGCGGCCCTCTAAAGGTACAATGGAACATGCCGGCGAGCGGTAACAGCGGTCCTTTATTGTACAACTAAATTGGGCCGGCTAGCCCGTGTCCCGGCGGCCGACAGCCGACCGCCTCTCTAGAGCCATCAGTATGCCGCTTATTACATTGCAGGGCTTCTGGTGGGCAGAAGCAAGTACTCAAATGTACTGCATTCATGGCATATCTTCGGCCCGATTGAGAATTTTCAGAGACTGCCATTAATTGGCCGCTTGAGTATTTTTATTCCCCCGATAGAGGAGTTTTTCAGAGCCGTTGGTTAACGGGGTTGAATTAATTCAATATTCATGGTATTCTGTTTTTTGAAGTCCCATTTTTCAACTAGCTTTGTCAAAAAATATACAGGGTAATGCATATATCTCAGTGAAAATAGGTTTTTTGATAGGTATCCCAGTTGGAAAGCAACGTATCTTATTTTCACTCAGCTTTGCATCACTCTCTTTATTTTCAAACTGGTTAAAAAAGTGGAACTTCAATAAACAGAATTGAGGTCTCCGAGTTTGTTGTGAATCCTCTGGGTATAACAGAAATCTGGAATTCACTCCTTACCTGAAGTTGTTGAATAATCACATAAAATCTCTGAGATGTCATCCTGATATCACAGTTATTTCCAGGAAACTAGCAGTATAAATACCCCATTCTAAAACAAGAACTGAAAATATCCATGTGTGTATATTATTGCCATGATCACAACCATAATACATATCATAACTATGGAAACATCAAACATCTTAATTCTAGTTCTACGTATCACTCTGTATACCTACTCATTATCAGAAGGTACCTACAATTTCCAGTGATATGTATTTGTGTTTCATCATGCAGGATAGATATTTGTTTTTCCACTTGTTTCAAAAAGTTGCTAACTCTAGATCAAAAATTACATCACCTATGTATACCTACCAAATAACTTGAAAGTTATGTAGGTAATCAGTTATTATATTGATCAAGTTATTGTCAACAATAGAGTTCAATCCACAAGAAAACAATTCCCAGATATGGAGAACCTTACTCTTCATCATATTGATATGAGTGTTGCCTGGAAGTGAGATATCATATACCATGAAGAAATTTATATCATAGTCTGGATCATTGTGTGATTTCTTCATTAATATCTGTGATTGATGGGCTTCTGGTTGTTCATTTTGTAGCTGAAAGATTGAATGATTTCATTCTTTACTAATCCAAAACATGCAACATTATACATACCTACAGTAATTCTTGAAATATAACTGTTTCTTCAAGTAGGTACTCTTTGATTTTCGTTCCGAAAATAGATTTATGATTCATATGTAATGAAAGCTCATGCTTCCTCAAAGCCCTCATATACAGGGTGTTTCAAAAAAACCTGACCCCCTTGCTAGGGTAGGTAGAACACTGCAAAATGAGTTGGATTTGCTCAGTAAGAAAATGTCGTAACGGCATCCGTTTCCAAGATACAAGGTGTTGAAAAAATGATTTTTTTAAACATTATTTACGACTATGTCGAAGATACTGGCAACATGGTAATGGAATTTTCTATGGATGTTTCTTGGAATCTGACACATGGCATGAATTTGTTTTCCTATCTGACTCTCATAGATGGCGCTAGTTACACAGTTCGTACCTAGTAGTTTTGAACTTAACTTTTTTGAGGTTAGATTTTTCAATCCGAATTTGATGACAACATTATTCAATTTCACACCAAAAAGGTACTCTTGGTGAAACTCGATGCTGTGTTCCGTTGTCGAAATATTCCGATTTGAAAATGATGAAGTGATAACTGTTGCTGGTATAAAGCTATGTATTAGAGTGAATATTATAAAAAATCATCACCTATTTATTGCTAACCGAACGAAACAGTACATTTCTAATGCTGAACTTATTGATTTAACAATGATTCACAAAACAAATTTTACTAAAAACATGGATTACACAGTTTCGTTGTATCAAGCAAAAAGTGTATGCTACTACAGAGGTAAATTCACGTCTGGAGTTGCAAGTCAGAATTGAACATCACTTAGATGACCTTACAGCTGATCCTCAACCGTTTAGAAAAATAATGCTTCCATAAAAAAAAATATCGAATCGTGTGTTCGTGGAAACGGAGGACATTTTGGAAACTTACTCTAACAGATTCAATATTTTATGTTTCTAGTCAAATATTTCTCAATTTTCTACTTGTGATTCTTTGTTCAATCAATAACCACAGCATAAGAATGATGTTATCGTTTTTGAATCTGAATAAACAAGTAATTGATCTCAATAAAATTCATTTCATACGAGCATCAGCTATTACTCCATTATTTTCAAATCGAAATATTCCGAAAACAGAACACAGTATCGAGTTTTACCAAGAGTACCTTTTTGGTAAAAAATTGAATGATGTTTGAGATCACATCAAATTTGTGTTGGAGAATTTAACCTCAAAAAAGTAATATTTAAAACTAATCGGTACGAACAGTGTAACTAGCGCCCTCTATGAGAGTCACATATAAAAACAGATTCATGCGATGTGTCAGGTTTCAAAAAACATCCATACAAAATTTCATCACAATGTCGCCAGTAGTTTCGACTTAACCGTCAAAAATAAGTAAAAAAAATCATTTTTTCAACACCTTGTATCTTGAAAACGGATGCCGTTACGACATTTTTTTACTACACAAACCCAACTTATTTTGCAGTGTTCTACCTACCCTATCAAGGGGGTCAGGTTTTTTTGAAACACCCTGTATTATTATATTCTTGTGTATCCGCTGAACATGTCCAAACTACCATTGCATCTGTTTGTCCTATGGTGTTTGTAAAATTATAACTGTCTAAAATTGGAGAATTATTCAGCTGTGCAAGTTTGTATATATGTTTGTTCCTCACTCACTCTGTATTCATTTCAATGCCCTTCCATTTTGTATAAAAATCCAGTAGAAAACCAAACACGAACTGAACACAGTAATAAAATCTCTGTTGAGAGTATTAAAACAACATATAAACAAAGAAATTAATATACGCCATACTGAATCATTGTTACCACTGCAAAATGATCAAAATAAAAACGCACGCGAGCGAGGGATGCCAACGTTGAGTGAGTGATGATGGCACACTCCGTTGAGATTTTGATGGCCCTTGGACTTGGATACATACAGCGGAAGACTAGCGGCTGGGAAACAGAGGACCATCATAACTATGTGTACATTCTGCCTTCGTCACATAATCCTTCGAAATTATATGGAGGGCCTTTCGAGGCATGCCGACATCGACATTTGCCCGCCGTTCTCGCCATGGGCCCGGCTTTCTACCGCCTGTCGATGTTTGCTGGGGGTGTTCGAAACGCTTTCAGCTAAATCTATTGATGGTTTTGCAAAGTACATTACTGATATATTAAGTACTTATAAATAAATATATATGATGTAATATGTTCTCTGCTGAGACATCAGAGAACATATTACAGTTACTGTGGTTTAATATTGATAAAAACGTCTTTCCTACACAAGAAAGTTAGCTTTCCATTTTGGAAGAGAACATTTTCAGGTAAGTGAGTTTATATGGAGTACCTACCCAGTGAAATTTGGTTTCAGTAAAATGAATTTTTCTATAAGAGCAGAGCCAAATTACTATATATACGTTCGTTACTATTTTGGCAACTACATCAGGTAGAAAAAACTCAGCAAAAAACTATCTCCTGGGACTTTTCTCAGTATGTATCTTTTACTACCTACTTCATTCGAGCATGTTTCAATGCGTTCGGATTATGTTTGGAACATTTATTTATTCAAGGTACCTCAAACTAAAGGGCGATAATCCTTGGATGATTTTTAGAAAAATTCTTCATGTGAACATAGGTCCGTAACAGCTACGTTTCTGAGATACATGATGTTGAAATTTTTCAAAGAAATCAGTAATTCCCCTATAACTCTGTATTCATAGAAATACATTTTCTCCATAATAAAGGATTGCTTAATTCTCCTTAAAATCATCCAAGGATTATCGCCCTTTAGGATCAGCAGTCAATTATGAAACACCCTGTATATATATATATAAGTATATATCCATTTTTTGTGTTCATAAATATATCATTCCTTCTCAATAATTGAGGCACATTTCAAAATCACCTGAAAATTAAAATGATTGGAACATTTCGATATCACTGTCAATCTGAATAATGGAAACATTCTTCAGAAATTTTCTAGGGATATTTCGAAATCATTGTAACATTTCTGAAACATTTCAAGACAACTTCAATTGATATACCTATTCCAAAACATTTCAAAATTACTCGAATAGTAAATGAATGAGACGTTTCAAAATCACTTCAATTACCTAGGAATAATTGAAACATATATCATTCAATACGGCTTCAGGAATGTTCCAATGCGTTGGGAATATGTTTGAAGAATTTCAAGGTTCCTCAAACTATTGACATTTCGATATTTCATATATAATACTCTCATTAGGAATTAGGTACTTACCTACTACTTATACAATATTCCAAAACATGCAACTTAAATTAGTTAATTATAGAACATTTCAAAATCACCTGATTTCAATTTAATGATCAGATTTTCTTACAACAATCGCATGATTTATTTTGACCAATTGAAATAATTAAAAACGCATTTTATATTATGATGCAATTCAGCATATCCCCCCTCTATAGCCGCCGCTTTCGCTTTGGAAATCAATCGCAGCTTCCTGTCTTCGGCTCAACGCGTTCGCGCATGAGAATTCAGTTTCCTTTGTTTGGTGAAAGGCTTCGCAGTTCTCGAGTGTGTCGTCTGACTGGTGTGTCTCAGTATTGTCTCAAGCCCAGCGAAGCGAAAGACATCTTATATCTTATAATAGTAGTAAAATATAATTATTTCACTCAAGTCAAACACATTTTGGAGTATTTATTATCAGGCCATAGGGCTACATTTGAAATTACATCAAATCTTGCAATCAAACAAACAACACAAACGACTTTTTCTTTATTATCCCCTGCAAACTAGCTGCTGGTGCATGTGGCTGAACTTTGAATGATATTCAATAACGACTCCATGGACAATAAGGCTAAGGTACGTATATGAACATAGAAAACCATGCATAATCCCAGATGGAATATTGAATGTTATTATATATAGATATCATGATAGGTATATTATATGTATGAGTATACTTTTTGTTCTAGGAGGGAGTGTGAAAATCCCATCATGGGTAAGAAGCTACACAAGAAAAGCGCTTTCAATTGCGATATAACTGAAAGAAAAAAAAAACACTGAAGCTCTCAACATATGAATAATGATGTTCAATCACTTAGGTAATATGTATGTACATATGTTATGTGAAATATCAGATGATAATTTTTTCATTGTTTCTTCATAATATTGTAAGCAATATGGATATATTCCAGAAACCCACACAGCACATGTATGTCCACTGTACGTACAATGTACGTCCACTTCGGATCGTAAGGAAGTCCAATGGAAGTACTCGAATGGACGTTTAAAGTCCTATGGACGTCCACTGGATAGCCTCAGGACACCACTTCAGACGTATAGTGGATGTGTTTATTTGCGGATGTACAATGGATGTTTATATTTGAACTCACAATGTATGTCAATGTCTAAGCATCCATTGGACGTACCGAATTGGACGTTGAACGTAAAATGGACGTCGATTGGATGTCTTGAGTACCTCACCACCAGTATACCAACCGGTAACGTATATATAGTCGTATTTAAGCCTTAGCCTTCGGCCAGTAGCAGATCAGGACCCACCGACACTGCTATAGTTATTGTTCTTGAGGTTGGTCACCCATCAGGCACTGTGATTTCATTCATTATAGAGTTCTTCCTTCTATGCAGATGCAGATTTTATTTAAGAATTTTGGTTCACATATATGTTGTGTGATTTGCGGTAAACATCCACTATATTTCACATAATTCCTCGTATACAAATAGGGTGAACCTATGAACCTCCAGTAGCGCTACTGAGGGGCCCCATATGATTCGCACCATGGTCGTCAGGTGTTAGGGCAAGTAAACATATATATGTATCTTGTTTGTCTTTTGATCACTGTTCCTTCGTTCCTTTTTATTATTCGTCTATAAACGTTCACATATTTACCTTCATTTTCATATGCATCCTCTATGGTTGATGTTCCCAAATATCAGGTATTCCACAAAATAATTCCACCATTCAGTTAGGTAATTCGTTGTATATCAAGTAGTAGGCAGGACCATTAAGATCTTTGATGGTAGATCGAGTCTGATTAACTTCCTCGAACAGGTTGAAGACCGCCGTGTATCACGAAGTATCTCGAAAGATAGTTTATATAAAGCAGCATCCGAGATATTTTCTGGCGACGCGTTGATTTGGTATCGGGCGGTTCGCCATTCAATATTTTCGTGGAGTGAACTTGTTAGGCAACGCGAATTGAATTTTTTGCCTTATGATTACGAGTGTGCTATTTGAGGCAAAATTCGAAGGCGGACGCATGGTCAACTCATCGTTTTTGTTGCTTCAATGGAAAATCTTTTTGATCTTTCATCAGAAAAGTGTAGTGAAAAGAAGCGTCTTAGTATGATCCGTCGGAATCTGCTTCCCCATATTCAGGAAAAATTGGCATTACAATCCATATGGAGTATATATATGAACTGGTTAGGTTAGTTCGAAAGATCGAGGAAGTTGAAAGTCGAGCACAGCAATTTTGCCCTCCCCCAACCAATCATAGAAATTTATTGAAACCTCAATTAGCATACCATAAACCAAACTCTGCGCCGAATGTTGAACTGATCGATCACCCAATCATCCCTGAAGCACGACACCCTTCTTCTACTGTCACTGACTCCATAGTCATGCAGGTCAACAATGATTCCACGCAACGGTTTGCTGGAATTACGGTCGCTCGGACCATAAATTTGGGAAATCTAGAGCCCCTCGGAAAAACATGTTCTGTCTGAAATGTGGCCAGCGTGATGTAACCGCTGCACAATGTCCTTCGATCCGCTCAAAAAACCAGAGCACAAGTCACCAGTATGCCAGGTGAATGACTTTGGGAGAGAAAATGTTCCGGCTATTGAGGAGTCAATTGATTTCCTTCTTCATTATGCTGAGGGTGATAAGAGACCCTATCTTAGTGTGACCATTTATGGCCTAGAATTTTTGGGTTTGCTCGATTCTGGTGCTTCATGCACCATACTTGGTCATCCGGGCTGGGATGCAATAAAAAGTGTATGCCAACCCATTCCTAATAAGTCGCTTGTTTAAACCGCTAATGGACAATCATGTACATCGATAGGTTCAGTTTCGGTTCCAATTCAACTAAGGGATGAAATCAAAATTTTCGAAATTCTAGTTATTCCTGATATACCACACAAGCTTGTGCTAGGAACGGATTTTTGGGCAGCTATGGATATTATTCCAGATCTCCGCTCGGATAGATGGTCTTTTCATGAAGATATCAACAACTATGCACAGGTTTGTGCAATTCAGTCATACGATCACCTTGATTATAATCAGCTAAGTGAACTAGAGGGCATGGTTCAGGAAGTGTTCATTGAAATGGGAGATAAATTAGCCTGTACTTCTCTAGTAAAGCACGTCATTCAGACGGACTACTCTCCTATACAATAGAGGCACTATTCCATGTCACCAGCACTCCTTGAACAAGTCGATGAAGAACTGAAAGAAATGTTAGACAATCAAATAATCGAACCTTCCACTTCCCCCTGGTCTTCTCCAATTGTCATGGTGAAGAAGAAAAATGATCAGTACCGATTTTGCGTGGATTATTGACGACTTAATAAGGTTAGCATTCCAAATGCGTATCCGATACCATTTGTTAGTAGTACCCTAGATAAACTTCGGGACCCGCAATATTTTATAACTTTAGACATTGAATCAGCGTACTGGCAAGTACTCGTTGCAGATGCTTCACGAACACTTACTGCATTCACATTTCCTGGAAGGGGCCTATACCAATTTAGGAGGATGCCATTTGTGCTACACTCGGCGCCTGAGACCTGGCAACGACTTATGGACCGCATTGTCGGGGCCGACCTGGAACCGTTTTGTTTCGTCTACCTAGTAAACCACATAATTACCCACTTTGGATGGTCGAGAACGGTGTCTTGTACAAATACATGGAACCTCCATATCCTGATTTATCTGATTCTTCGGACGACTGGAAGGAAGTAATCCCCAAGGAAGATCGTAAAGATCTCATTGAATCTCACCATGATCCTCCGACATGTGGTCACTCAGGTATTTTCAAGACCTTCGGACGATTAACTTGTTTGTCTCAGAACCAAGCCCGAACAGATAGCACCAGCTGGTCAGATTTTGAGTTCCACTCCAACTGTCTCTAAACCGTGGAAACTGGTTCGTGCAGGCCTAGTAGGACCACTACCCATAACGTCAGCAAGTTACGCCTATATTTTATCTGTGGCAGATTGTTTCAGTAAATTCACTCTTTTATTTCCTGTCAAGACCGCCTCGGCGACTAGTATCATTCGGCATTTGAAAGATAATGTGATCCTCAGGTTTGGTGCTCCCAAAAGGCTCATCGTAGACGATGGTACCCAATTTTGGAGTCACACATTTCAAGATGTAACAGATGATTATGATATCAAATTAGTCCATACCGCTAACTACCACCAGGCTAACTCGGTTAAGCGGATTCATAGTGTCATAAAGACCATGTTGACGGCGTATGTAGAGGATATCCACGAAACATGGGATGAAAACCTTTCGAAGGTAGTCTGTGCCATTAATTCCTCGCGTCTCGAAGCCACCGGTATGACATAACTTCATTGATTTCGGGCGGAAGATAAGTTTCTCAGGAATGTTGTTAGTGAGATAGATATTTAACGTGAAGACACAGAGGTTATTGTGCGATCTGAATAATTGGTTAAAGTTTTCAAGGATGTGAAGAAACGTTTAGCTGACGCCTATGAGCGCAGTCGTACCAACTATTACCTTCGCAGAAGGAATGATAAATTCAACGTAAATCAGAAGGTGTGGCTGAAGACGCACGTTTTGTCCGACATGAGCCGGGATTTCACGGCAAAATTAGCTCCTTGGTATTCTGGCCCATATGTTATCACAAAAGTTTTGTCACCATGGACTTATCCATTATCAGACTCCCAACGCGGCACGGATGCAGGCACTTGGCATGCCAAGGATTTGAAGCCCCATCCTTCGAACTAAAACATTCAGTCGAGACTTTTTTTTCTCTTTCTTCATTTCAATTCTTCTGGGAAGGAAGTTATTTGGACGGTATTTTTTTTCGTGTTTGGGTTTTTCTCTGCACTTGGCATAGGGTTAGTATATCTCAGTATGTATGCATACTGATTTCTTGTTGAAGTATTTGAAAATTCTCCATCATAGATGATATCTATATTCATTACGGTTATACGCGGATTATCATTGGAGAAAGTTCCGGTGAAACTTGTTTCTAGTAGGAGGGAGGGGATGTGTATTACGGTTCCAATTCAATTCTCAACGACCATTAAATGTCAGGTAATAAAATGATAACTCACCTTACAATCATTTATTTTCTGAATATAGCTCGTACAGTTTGAAAACAACACACCAACGAGAATATTCATCATTGTGTCGTGAGCTCTGAACGACAAGAACTAGGTACATTTTACATCGTAATACCACAGGATCACTTCGAATTCGTCAGCCAGAAAGCGCAACAGGTTTCCTTGATAGTTTTTTTAGTCTCTAGTACTCTTTTGATCATCTTGTGCAGGATACTCCATATATCAGAAGTCGAGAACCAATCTAAAACATAAAGATAATTTATTAATATCGAGTGGACGATGAGTTGAAGATTACTTATCGAGAAATATACTAATAATCATCAGAAACCCATATTAGTTCTCTCCACTAGTAGTCTTCTGAAGTCAAGTTCAAGTTAGATGTAGATATTCAAATCGTAAAATTTGTAAACAGTCTAAAATCAACATAACAGTTGAAAATCAACATTGTGGATATAACCTCGCAGATCTCTATGACATCTTATATCTCATGCAACAACAACCAACTTCTCAGTAATTCATTCGCAGCCACCGATGTTGAACGACAGCTCGATCACTAGCTTCGGGCGGAAAGAACTGACGGACGGTACCCTAGATCATATAACGAACTGAGGCATGACATTTAGACACTCGGTCCGTACTTCGGTCGAATAAACCAGGACCGTGCGTAGGCAGTACTTTCTCTCTTGTTGTCTTCAGCATGGGACTCAGGGGGACGGCTATAGGTATAGTCAAATGAAGAGTACCTATTCTAGGGTGGACAAGTTGGTCAGATTTATGTTAAATCTTTATTACCTACGACTTTCGCGGTAAAATCGACGGAGATCCAAGAATACCGGCCAACATCTTGCTATCAGGCACTCACACCCCTAATAGCGCACAACGTCCTAGGGACGTCCCTATTTGGTACAATTCACGTCCGAATGTCCCGAACCAAAAATAAGTGTCCTTGGAACGTCCCATCCCGTACATCTCATGCAATGTCCGAGCAAGGATGTCCACGGAATGTCCCAGCTGATCATTTCAAATGTCCTAGAAATAGCATCCTTTAGACGTCCCACGTGGTACATATTGTAGAATGTCCATGCAAGGACGTCCTTGGCATGTCCCTGATGGGATATGATTTCAAACGTTCCTTTAGGGACATCCATCAAATGTCCCGAGTAGTACATTATTCTGGCATGACCTCAGATCTTATACAGGCTGATTTCCAAATGAGTGCATATATTCAAGACATATATATGAGGGAGTCTAACAAAAATTACTAAAATATTTGATTTTTCCTAAGTCTTCACATTAACGAGAAATTTCATTATGAAAATTGAACATAAAATGCTTCGCAATTCGAGTACGCCACTGGGAAGCAAGTGAAATCTGCGGAATCCCAGGGAATCCCCAATTCGTCATTCACTAACGTCAAAACAAGACAGTGATGCCAGATTGTTTCAGAGACGAATATCCTGATAAAAATTTGTCACAGAATGAATATGAATTGGAATAGGTTATGGAAACTAATAGAGGTGAATGTAATATGTACAGGAGCCTTATTTTTTAAAGTTTACTGAGAGAACTGTGAGGTGATTATCTCCATGGATCACGAGAGACGGAGAGAAACATGAGGGGAATGATAGAACGTCCCCCTTCCTTCAATTCGAAAATAAGGCCCCAGCGGGTAGATACAAAATTAGCAGACAATAAATAGGTACACAACATACACAAAGTCGAAAATCGGCTCACCTAGTAGATTTTCTCATACCTGCTCGAACAGCAAAACTCCCGAGAGCAAACAAATACTAATATCGAGTCCATTCCAGACTAATATCGTCCTGTGTTCTTGTTGGTTCATATTCGCACTTTACTCTTTCAAGTACTTTGGTGCAGAATTTGAACCACGAATTTCTTGAAGTTAGAGGTATGCTGGGACAAAATATATCCCGCTCTGCAATGGGCTCATGGTTTGTGGTACTACGGTTTATTTTCACTCCCGCCCCATATTACTCACTTACTATGGTTTTTTGATTCATATGTTTTAAGCTGAAGCGAATAAAACAATACATTATTAGTGAATAGAATATACTCGAAACTTGTTCCGTACGTTGTGTTTCTCCTCTCGAATTGCGACTGCAAATTTCATGCTTATCATGTTATTACATTTTTTGTTGCATTAAATACTATCTAGGCAACATAGGAAACCTACTTGTTAAATTTTTCCAACTTATATGTTTATTTTTCGATCACAAAATGTGAAAATCTACGCTGTTTGAAATTTGTCCCACCATACAACATGACCAAGACATTTTTTAACGATAATGATGAGGAAAATGATGTCGAATTCAATTTCAACATCATACTGTCTGATATGGATACATGGGACCCAGAAGATTTGATACCCCGATCGCGAAGTTGAAACCAGGGATAGAGAAAAAAAATGGTGTGGAGTGGATGAGATCGTTCAGCCAAAAGATTTCAATAGAACCTCTGGAGTGGCTCAAGATGGATAATCTCTCTGGTCAGTTCATCACGGACAAATTATTGAATCACATAGTTTTCCAGATCAATCTATATACTGAGCAGAATTATCAGACGACTGGAAAGACATATAAAGGAACAGATATTCATGAAATCTTTTCCTTGGATGCCGCTGTAGTCAACTCATTTATTCTTCACAGAATACTCTATATCTTCCAAAGTTTTCAATGAGAGATTTGATCATTTGGTCGTCAATAAATATCAGTATCTTCGTCGAGAACATCAATCGAATGGACGAGTCAAATAGAGAAAAACACAAAGTCAAAGCCCGGTTATGAGAGTCACACAGGGTGCTCATCAACCTATCCGAACAAGTCGAAAAAGATAATGCTATCTGCAATTCAGGAAAGTTTGAAGTTGGAACAAACTGGTTGTGTGTTCCACTCTGTCTTGCAAAGAACAAAACATGTTTGCAGACGTGATTTGAAATGAGTCGATTCTCATGAAAACTTTCACCTTATGATGGAATGGTGGATTAGATTTTGACCCACCGTTTTTTTTTTGTAAAAATTGGAAAATTCTGAAATTATTTTATATTTGTTCGTATCTTTTGAGACATTTGGAGTTAGTTTGTTAATGAATCTCTTGAAAATCTGAAGAAAAATAAAGCTGTACATCTAGGGGGTGTTATATTTCGAAATTCCTGTACCTGAAAGAGTTAAACCATCGAAAACGACTCGACGACGACATATCTTTCCTGGCAATCTCACATTGAGAATCACGGACACGACCATATCACGATTATCACGACACAAGACACAACATGCAATTATTTTAAATTTTATTTTACGTTTACAATTATTTTACAAATCAGCAACCACACAAACAAAACTATTATCATATGATCTGTCAATATCATTTCTCAGAACAGTAGTATCTGTGACCATAGATTTTCTCTTTGCTGTGACCTTTGACAGTACTAACTAGGATTGTTCGCGTTCAGACCGTCAGAAGCACAAGTCCACAGAACCCAAAAAAATCATACAGTTCTGTGAAACTGCGCATGCTTCTGACCGTTTCGGACGCAAGAATTCAGATGACCATGAATTACTAATAGGTGATTTCTAAGGATCAATCAGAAACAGCAAAGTAGCGCCTGCGTGGTTGTGATTCATCCTGATTGGACACAGCTGATTTTATTGGTGAGATTAGTGCATATAGTGAGGAAGGATCATTTCATTGAATTGAACTAATATATATTTTTTTCCAAATTAGTTATTATGAAAATGATAGTTTCATTCAAAGAGATGATCCTTCCTTACTATAATACAGTAATCTCAATCAGCTGTGCTCAATCAGGATGAATCGCAACCACGCAGGCGCTACTTTGATGTGTCTGATTGGTCCGTGAAAATCGCCTATTAGTAATTCATAGTCATCTGAATTCTTGCTGGTAGCACACCATAAGTCCAATCAAAACAAAGATCCTTCCTTGACAGTTTGTTGTTCTGAGAATGTATGTTATTTTGGAAAACGTCGAAACGTGATACTAGTAAATGTAAAGTTTTGTTTCTGACAATTTGCTTGGAATGTGACGATGCATTTCTCAAACATTGAGCTGAATGATATGGTTCTTATGTCGGGTCGTTATTGTGCGGGGCCCATGAGACTCCTCGAAGGACACGAAATTATAGCGATGCAAGAAGGTGGAAGGAAGGGTCTAAAGGATTTTTCAATAAAAGAACTTCCAACCGTGAGGTGTTAAGTTATACGCTATTCGAGCTTATGTGTAGAAATCTTGGGTGAGTCCATTTTGAAGTTTTTGTATCATCTTTCTGAAATTCAAGACCGGGGTTAACTTCTTCCCCATGTACATTTTCTCGATTATACATTTTATTTAATATCTCCTAATTTTCATGTAGAGTGGCATCGTCGCTTCGTTCATCACGGTCGACTGCGGATCGCAAACGATAGTTGTGACAGAAGTAGAAATCTGGGCGGAAAAAGGGTATTTTGCCCCAAATCTATTTTGATCCTAATAATATTTTCAATAGTGCTATTCGGTAGTATACCTCAAGCCTTCTTAGTGTTCAAAATATATGCACTTATTTCAAAATCAGCCTGTATAATGTCCCTTCTAGACAACCATGAAATGTCCCTGATGGTACATTCCTTCAAATATCTTTGCACAGACGCCCTCAATATTTCCAGGATCATATGACAATTGAAATGTCCCTTAGGGACATGCTTCGAATCTCCCCTAGGGATATCCGTCGGATGTCCCAATTGGTACATGAACTGTACTCTTCCAATGTCCTAGAAATAACGTCCTATGGACGTCCCAGTCGGTACTTTCAATATGTTATCCCTGCGAGGACGTTTACTTACACCTCGCCGACGGATGATAGCTCGTAGGCTAAAAGTACTCCTCGTCAATGTCCTTCACGTGAGTCCATTGGACATCCGTGAGAAACTTTTTGGGGACCTTCTACGGACCATCAACTCAACTAGATGTCCCAATTAGTTATGCAAGATCTGGTCCTAGAGGGACCCAGAAAAATTCAAATTCAAGAATAATTCGTACGTCCCTGGGACATCCTATGGGCATCCAATTGATATTCCTCAGCGTTGCTGATATGTTGTCCTATGGATGTTCTAAGGATGTCCTCTGTAGTGCTTGATGAGGAATACTGTAGGATCAAGGTATTCAATAGTTGTCCCAGGGACATCCCTCAAGGACGTCCCTAGTTGATCCTCAAGTGGGACATTTGTGCGTCCCACAGACGTTCAATGGACGTCCACGGTACCAAATTCGAACGTCCCATGGACGTCCTGAATGTCTCGACAGGACGTCGTAAGGATATCCATGGGACATAAGTGTGTTATTAGGGACGACCTTGGCATCACGAGGAGATCTTTCGCTTTTAGAGCAATTCCTCTATTCAGTTTTTAAAAATGGCCGAACACGATCGATTGTATGTTATATCAAAAATCACATCAAAATATCAAATTGATTACATCCTCAATCTCATCGGTTCCACTTCTTGGTCTTGCACCCCCACGTTGCTGATTTCTGATGCATCGATCAAACGAAGTTGTTGTTCGAAGCATATCTTAGGGTACCTCATACTCAGAACCTCATACTCAGAACCTTCTCTAGTCAGTTGAGGGTCATTTTGAATACATTGTATGCGTATTTTACTCTTCCAGTATCAAGTCGTATAGCACAGTCAGGGGTGTTGATGGGCACTAAAAGGATTCTTTTCAGAAAAGTAATTTGCACTCTTTTTAGTATATCTAAATATCTCAAACTCCATACTGGTGCATAGTTGGACAAAGTACTGGAGGCTAGAGACTCAAAGATTTTGATTCGGGAATACCATGTGTCAATTTTAACCCTGGTCATTATAGGCAATATTGATCCAATAGCCTGCTCAGCTTTTTCAGCCGTAGAAATAGCCATTTCATGAAATAGACAAAAGCTTGTGAAAGTAACTCCTAAATAGGTGTATTCATTTCTGATAATCAAAGAATGATTTTTGAATTTGAATGGGTAAATATTGTTCTGGAATCCTCCACGAAAATATTTGCATTGATTGTGTGTATTTGATTTATATTGACAAGAAGGTTTTTCAGGGCAGTATATTCCTCTAGTATCCTGAGCTTTTTCACCACATCAATTTTGGAGTTTGCCAGAATGACCATATCATCGGCATAAAGAAGCGCCAAGACATCCTGTTTATCATCAATATTCACTCCTTGAGCTCCTTGTGAGTGAAAAAAGTCTTATTCAATATCTGATATGAGAAGTGAAAATAGGAGTGGACTCAAAGATTCTCCCTGTAGCACACCTGTAGTTACATCAAAAGGATTGGAGAGTCCGTCAGATGATTTGATTTTGAAAGAGGCCTTCAAATATAAACTAATTATTACTTTTAACATTTTTGCAGATACTCCCGAGTGGAATAATTTATCCCACAAAAGCTGATGTACTATTGAATCAAAAGCTCGACAAAAATCTACGAATATATAGCAAAAAGTTTCCGTTTCCTATGTCTAATATGTGAATGAATAAGAGAGCTCAAATTGTGTACATTTTCGATACAACCTCGGCCAGGCCTAAAACCTGCCTGACATTCTGGCAAAATTTTGCAGTCGTCTGCCCACAAAGAGAGCCTATCCAGAAGAATATGTGTTAATATTTTTGCACAACAATTGATTAGAGCTATACCTCTGAAATTCGCTAGCTCTACTGCTGGCCCGCCCTTGTGGAGCATAGTTGACAAAATATCAGACCATGCATCGGGAGTGGAACCACTTTCAAATATTTTATTGGAAAGGAGTTAGGTAGAGTATCCAATTCAGATGAAGATTCTTGAGAAATTCATGAGTTATATGCTTTTGGGTGTATGATAAATTGACATTCATCATACAGGGCGTGGAAAGAAATTCTGAATTGAGACTCTATCACGAATCTGCGATTAGAGGTCTATAAAAATCACAAATTTTCATCGTTCAAGTTTGAACCCTCTGATTGGGTATGAAAGTTTTGAAAAGGAATATTCTCAAATAAATTATGGACAAAAGTTATATGATCATTTCCTGGTCACTTGTTATTTTTACAATTATTTAGAACACCGTCAATTTCTTCAGGTTTATTAGGTTCATCAAGGTATGGGTGACTGACATAAAAATAAAGTGCATCTTGATTCACCTATTCTTGGTGGATAGATGTTTCCATGATAAACTTTCCATACTTGAGAGGGAAGAGTTTTTCGCCTGGAGAAACCTCGTAATTGTTTGACGGTCAACCAGAAATCCTTAGGGTTCGATAAGTTACTCAATTTATTGGTAATATCTGCATTATGATTCTGTTTTTTATTTGCTATGAGTTGTTTGTATTCTTCTTTAGTTTCAATGTAACGCTGTTTGGAGGTTTCAGAGAAAGCATCTTGTCTAGCAGTTTTTAGAGTAATCCCAAGTTGTTTTTTAGAGTCAGTGCAAGTTTTATCAAACCAAAGTTTGTTTCTGCTTATTTTATTATTTCCTGGTTCATCATTCATTATCTCCTTCAATCCTGGATCATTAGCAATATCATATACAACTTCGCAAAAGTTGATATATAACTCGGTAGCATCAGATATAAAACCAACTCTGTTCGAATTGCGCATAGCCATTTTATAATCTATTGCGATTTCAGGTTCCCAAGTGAGCATTCTAGAGTCAAAAACATTTTTTACATAATGAGTTTTAGGCAAGGTATCTGTATCAATGTTAAGAGATATGTTATAGGAAAATGGTCAGATAAGAAGTCATCTTCACCTACAAAAAAATTGCTCACTTCGGATAAATGAATGTTACTTACCCAAACAAGATCCACTACACTCTCACCCTGTTTTCTTGCATACGTGAATTTAGCTGGCCTGTCAAGTGAAGTTCGTCCATTGAGAAGTGAAAACGAATTATTACACATGAAATCAATGAGGGCTCGACCACGAGAATTTGATATTAGGTCCAAGCTGAGCCTGTCTTCAAATAAATTAGAATTTTCGACAACTTCACTAGACAGAGTGCCCAAAATGGAGACACGACATTTGAAGTCTCCACCAATTATGATAATCGCATCTGAAGAAATTAGGAAAATACAATCAAAATCTGTGACAAGTGAACTTAAACGTTCTCAATTCATCCATGTTTTTTAATAGACACGTATATTCTGGTGAAACAGTCTGAAAGTATTTTTTCTCAAGATTTCTACCTGATTAGTCAGATCATCGATATCCTCCATTTCCGCTGTATCCAGGGGTGTATATAGTCACGTACTTATGGTTCCATTTTCATCTTTATTGATTATAGTGCAAATAATTATTGATTCTCAAACAAGTTCAAAATATCGAAACAAAATATTAATTTTATATTTATTCCAATTTAAATCACCCTATAAGTATTATCTACCTGATTTGAAGTGACAAAAACAAGGTGCCTGATGTATTACTTCATATAATGAATATATATAAGAAATAAATCTTTTTCACATCGATAATACCAATACTATTTCATTTTATTATCCAACTGATTGATTGATATTATACCTCAATCATTCTCTATGTTAACCGAATATTTCGTTAATCAATGGAAGAGATTTTGTAATTCAACTTTATAATCAACAGGAACATATTTTCTCTAATGAACCATACTCTGACAAGAAAACAAAATATTATTTTATTAACAACCATATAATGCAATGTTGTCATTACTAACGTCGTTGAAGTTTGGGAAGTGTCATATTACACACCTCAACTTCCCGCCCCCACTTCCCGCCCTCTCAATTTCCTGTCCTCACTTCCCGCCCTCAATTATGTAATATTTCAGATATGTTCAGAACGAAACAGAGATTTATTAATTTTGATCGAAATATGATGGTTGTAAATAAAATAGTATACAAACCTCGGTAGGGAGTTTCATTCCTGTTTCGAGATTAGTAGGGTGTATATACTGTGTTATAGCTATCCTCGTATCGGTTAACTAACTACTCTCACGCAAGGAATGAATCACTTCCTACCTCGGTGTGTAATATACTATTGTTGTACAATTTTGCAATGTATATAATAACACTGACATGTTATACTCCATAATAAAGCAAAAATGAAATGACGAAAACATAAGAGGATAATAATCCTTCAACAATGAAGAGAATGAAGAGTAGATAAACAAGATTGAATCAGTCTTCTGACTCGATGATTATTATGGTTTGGCCTTTCTTCGAAGATTTTAGTTTTTTTTAAATGCATCATATATATACTGCGCAGGAATACGGAAAGAGACTGGTCAAGCTTTCCTTGTTCTTGAATGATATCGTTGGTTTTTTTGTGTATGATTTCGACAGTTCTGGATACTCTTTTTCACACTTCAACAATATTTCCTCATACTCATGACCGGGACTTTTCTTATGAAATATTATATGGAGTCGTCTCAACCCAAATGATTTCAATATTGTTCCATAACACTTTGCCTCCTTCTGAATTCTCATCAATTTGGCCGTTATATTCTTGAGACAGTTTTCGATCTATAATATCTGAGAATTTTATATTATTCACTAGATTGGGATTTCCAGTATTTTTTGCAATTTTAATATCATTTCTATTCAAATTGATGAATTAAGTAAGTTATTTTAATTCATCCGTATAATTCACTGGATTTTTGTTCAACTCGTTTTTGTTAAAGGCTACCTATGAGTATATAGGTTATATGAAATTTGATATAGTAAACCCGATTATAGCACTGGATTCCACGTGGAATTGGAAAATAGAAGTCGAAAAAGTGAAAATTGCATTTTTTCAAGTTATATCTGACCTTTGTCTAGCACAGCAAATTATTGCTGGTGAATTACATTTCTTGTCAGTGAATAAATTTTGGTGTGAGTTCATTGTCAATTCTTATTTTTTTATCGATACGTCCTGAATCTCTTTCCACAGCAATATCTTATTGAGGTATATTTGGTCATATCGTCATATTTTGGTCCAAACAATCTGCCCTTATCCTATGTCTCAATCGTTATGACTCACCCTGTAGATATTAAGTGAAAATGGGAGAAGCAGTACACCTGTTTTATAAAAACAGGCTCATTCATTCCGAAGAATGTTTTATCTTCGTAGGTAGGTGGATATTCCGAGAAATCACCCACAGATATATTTTTTGTCGTACCCCGTCGACAGTGTCGGAATTTAAGGGATGATTTCTGCGTTAATGTGACTCTTTGAAGGTAGGGGGTATAGTCAGAAATGTCATTATTTCACAACGATATGGGCAAGTTCTCTCTCTCTGAGAATCGAGACTCTGATTTAAAAAGCAATATCTTATGTCAGGACTCATGATATGTCCATTTATATCACAATGAAACAGTAGTGATTTGAAGATTTATAATGTTGTTTTCTTTATTTATCACTGACTTTTCCTGGGGATTGTGACAAATGAACAAGTTAATTAATCTGGTACGCGTGTTTTTATTTTCCTAGAAGATGCTTGTCTTATCATGTTATGCCATGCCATGCATTTTTGAATTGAATACATCGGTATGCAACTCAAAAATGAATACAAAGATTAGCTATTCATATTTCCATGAAATTATGAAGACGGGCCTTGATTATTTCCGATAGCAAAGTTCACCTGAGGGTAATAGTCCAAGAGCCGGCTGCGAATTTCAACCGTCATCTGATAACGAAATGATGTAAGTCCCAAAGGCATGTGAAGCCATCGGCAACGGCACCTGTCCCAATCACTATTCTGACCAGATTGATTGAAAAATTGCACTTTCCTGTGCGGAAATTCGCATTCGATTTCGCGATTTCATAACAAGATGAGAATTATGCTATTCGATACCAATCGAATAATATATTTCAGAAACCTACCTGTGCCACCCCTCAGTCTGAGCCGAATTCACGGCACAGCGGTTTGATTTTTGCTATTATTCCGGACATACTTGAGTCATGTGATAACAAGTTGAAACAAGAAGCAAATGAAAGGGGATGATGTGGCATTTGCGAATTTCCAAACGTGCCACGATTCAAGCTGATCTAAGTTATAGTGTCAATACTTTCAAGAATATTTTGCTCCTCTCCGAAGATAATATCCGATGGAGCAGTATAAAACTCAACATGGAAAGATTGATTTTCTGCGACTAACTAAGATCGGGTAGAATCACGACACGTTTGGATATTTGCAGAAGGAACATTTCTTTTCTTTCATTTGCTTCTTGTTTCAACTCGTTAACACATGATGGAAGTATGTCCGGAATAATAGCAGCAAATATATCGCTGTGCCGTGTATTCGACTCAGACTTAGGAGTGGCATATCAGGTAGGTATTTGGAATCTGCGATTCAATTGGTATCGGATGGCATAATTCTGATCTCGTTATCAAATCCTATGCCAATATCAGCACATTAAAGTGCAATTTTTTCATCATTATGCTTACAGGATAGTGATTGGCACAAGTGCCGTTCGATGAACGTTTCAACTTTTTATATTTCTTTATCAGATGACGGTAGAAATCTGCAGCCAGCTCTCCTACGATGAGGTATACAGGGTCCTGCATCTCAACTCCCGTCTTCTATATAGCTCAGTTATCAGTTGAGTCACGATTTTGATATTATGCAGACTTCAACTTTATAATAGGGCGCATACCAAGGAAATATTTCCGAATATACAGGGTGTCAGATCTGTAACTTTTGAAATATTCGAGATATAGGGTTTTGGAGATTGATGAGCAGCTAGTGTACCAAATTGCTAATCAATTGACCAAACAATGATTGTTCTATCACTTCCGGTTTTACTGGCAACGATCCCAACTTTTGATTTTCAAATGGGACACCGTGTACTGTATTCCATAATCGGCTAGGGATTGTCATAACAAATTCATCGATACCAGGTTCGATAGGGTTATTTCAAACGAGTACGCAGATATTTGCTTTCGAAATTTTCATAAGCTCAATGAGTGTGACAGAGAAAGAAGTTCACCCATTGAGCACATGGAAACTTCGAATGCAAATATCTTTGTTATCGTTTGAAATAACCCTAACAATTCGGGTATCGTTGAATTCGTCATGATAATCCCTAACCGATCATGCGGAATACAATATGGGGTGTCCCTTTTTGAAATTAAAAATTGGGGGTTCGTTTCCGGTGAATCTGGAAGTGATAGATGGGAAGATGGCTCATCAATAATGAGCGATTTGGAATACTTGCTACCCATCAATTTTCAGAACCGTATCTTGAATAATTCAAAAGTTACAATCCTGGACGTTTTTTGTGCACTTCTCTGTATATACATATAGATAATTTCATTTCTAACAGATAACAATGACATTTTGATCATTTTTGAAACGAAATGGATGTATCAATTCATCAGCTTCTCGCTATGTTTGAAAAAGTTATCATTGATCATTGGAGTTTTGTTATATATACAGTGTGTTTCAGCCAAATGAAACAAATTTGATGATTTCGATTGCAACACCCTGTATTTTATTTCAAATTTCAAATTTTCCTTGAAGAGATTATTTCATAAATGATTCACACTCGGAGTCTAGCGGGAATAATCACAGAGATAAAGGATGTTCAAAATTGAGAATTTTCAACTTTAGGATTTTCATATGTCGATACTATCCATAATCGGTAAAACGGATTTGTCGGATGTCCCTATCTCGACTCTTGATTTACTTTCTACTGAGATTTGATTGAAACAGACATAGGGTGATCAGAATTCTAAATCATGAATCACTCTAAGGTTTACTTACAGCAATAGTAGTCTTCAATTATTGAAGAACGTATAGATGTACAGTCTGTTCAGTTTTCGATGCTATTGCGTGATATCTCAGTTATTTCCTGGTAGAACCTTGCGGTTTTTGGGTTTTTGCGGTGAAACAGTATAGTGCGAAAATATAGTATCTTGAATTGATTTCTGAGACAAATGGTCCTCACTGTATTATAATCTGCACGGAGAAAAATTATTGTTACCGTAACCAGAATTTTAACCAGAATTCAAGTTAGTATAGGCACAACCAGATATATTGTTAGTATAACTATTTCTATATAGTTAGCTCCAAATTGTTCTGATAGCTAGATATATATTGTTATAATGATATCATCAATGCACGGTCACCTCTACCATATCTATCTCGTCTTTCTAACAATATCATATTGTTATACTCACAATAATATATCGCAAACCAATCATTATTTCTTCGTTAGAATAACAATAATATAGTGTTATCGTAACCAGACAGTTCTGTTAATTCAACAATATAATATTGATCTAGGGATCAGAATATCTTGTCATCCCAACTACATTATATTGTTCTCATGAGTAGATTATCTTGTTACCATAACTAGAAAACTTTGATATTCTAACAAGAATATCGTGTTATTCTAACTTGATTATATTGTTGTACTAACTAAATGATATTGTCCTAACTGGATTATTTTGCTGTCCCAACTAGATCGTATTTTCACCATAACAATATAATATTGTCGTACTTACGATGCCACTATGTCACAATCACTATATGATTTTGTCACCAAATTTTCATCACATTAATACTCCAACTATACCCATACCGTTACGTTAACAACATATTATTGTTAATCTAACCATATCGTATCGTCGTGTTATCATTTTTCACAGGGCGTTTTAAAACATGACCTCTCATGAGACATAATATATAACAGTTAGAATGCAGATCTTATTTTTTAAGAATCCTTCTTCTTCTGTTGGAGGGATTTCATGGAATTCTTAGATACTTACAAACTGAACTCTCCTTGCCAATCAAGATAGTTGATTCGAAATGGTTTCAGGATTTCATTAAGGAAAGTTCCACACAGAGGAATGTTGAGTTAAATATTGCTCCAAAATGTCAGCTGTACGGTCGGACTGAATGTCTCATAAAAAAAATAATTTTCTCCAAATGAAATTAAAAATGGCCTTTTAATGACACTAACAGAGAAGGTGTACTTTTACTGCCAAGGCAGAAAAAGTACTGCCTATAGTCAAAAAAAGTTTGTTGCTATGCGAGTAATATTATGTATCAAATTCGTAATCAAAATTGACAATGACAGTGGGTGAACACAAATTGATGGATTATTTGGACATGAGACAAATTTGGAAAAAAAATTATATGTTTCACATATCTTCTCTTCCTAGTAAAACAAATAACTATTTTTCCATCAAATATATAATGTTCAGAATACTTTATTGGATATTGAAGATCAACTATAAAGGACTACATCTAATGACAGCTCCGGATTATTCAATATTTCCTCCACGATTTTTGACACAAAATGTGCAGTTGATATGTCACAAGGACTGGCTGGCTTGATGTCTTTCGGTTGCCTGGAATGCCTGGTAGTGGCGGAAAAATTTCAATCGGTCTCCGATTGTTGGTATCAAATCTTTGAGTACCTCTTCACTCAGATAATTGAAAGCTCATCTATTCCCTGCCCTGAAATTGTAAACAAACAATAAATTATCAATAGAGCTCTTCTTATATTCATAATTATATATTTGGGCGCAAGGAAACCGCGGTCGAACTATTATTGTAAACCAAACTGCGTTTTGGGAAGGAATTCTGAATATGGAAAAATGTACAAAGTGCATAATTATCACTAATCGCGGTCAAACTAACTAAAAAATTTAACGGCCACTGATGAATTCAAATGCGTTGCTATGCACTTATACAGTGAGTGAATTGGTTCTTCGATACTGGTAATAACAGATAAACGAGTAGGCAATCAATCAGTCAATAAAAATATTTTCATTGTGATACCTACCTAGATCATATTGTTATCTCAAGTTAAATTGTTATCCCTTTACTCACTACAAGAACCCGTGTAGGTAGGTACTCAGAGCAGTATTCTATTTTTAACGATATCATATTGTCATCGAAGCATTTAGCTAGATTACCATGTAGGTTATTTACAAAATACCCAATTGATCATGGAATAGGTACCTTCCTATCATTTTCTACCTATTATTTCATTCGGTACACAGAGAGAGATAAGAATTGGATTAACTTACCTCCAATTATTAGCACAAGGTGATCTAATGACCATGATTTTGATAAATACTCCACAGAACTCCCCATTGCTTGAGACTAGTCAGCCACACACTGAATTGAATAACGTTTCCATGATTAGAATAAACACAAACTTCACATCAATGAAAATAAATAATCAAAACAATGAACAAGTGTATTTGTTTCGCCCAACCTGCTCAACTCCAACCATCAACCGTAATCTTCCCGTAATACAATAATACTAAGGAATATGCATTATGAGGAGTGATAAGTGGGGATATGACGCGAGGATAGTCGTTCTGATTGGCTGGAAAATCTAGTAAAATAAGTGGATAACCCTATGTTCTGGTTACTAGGACAATTCATGTGACAATCACTATATCGTTAGGATAGCTCCCGGTGGTTATAGTGATGATTACCTTTTATTATGGTTATACCAACTATTTAATTGACGATATTATATAGTTTGGATACCTATGGATATTTCTAGTGAGGTTCACAATAAATTATGGTTATACTAACTATATCAAGCTAACTATATGAATTATGTGTCCATGACAATGTCATATCTGGAGGCCACGTCATGGTAACTGAAAATCTGGTTACGTTAACCAAAATAATTTCAACATTATAGTTCAGTTAGAATTCACTACACTAATTCTTTCCGTGTGATGGACATTTTTAAACATTGAAATTTAATATATTCATATAACCACATTCAATTATGCTATTCAAATCATTCTTCAAGAAAACAAAGTGATTCAGAACCATCCATTATTCACTTATTTCCAAGGCCTACAGTTGTTTTTTATCTATCAAGATAGTTTTTAGTTTTAGGTAATAGCTTAACAAACATGGAGTCAATGGAGACATAGTCACCTCTGTTATAATTGAATCGAGTTCACTGTTCTGATGCGAGATAAGCAGTATGATGGCACTCGAATCTGGAATAGGTATTTATCAATAATGACTTGTCATCATGCTGCCATGGTCATGACTGCCAGATTTCAATTGAAATCGAAACGGAGGACTTTCATAGTGACTAGAGTGTTGAAATATTGTGCCTATATCTAAAAGAATTGAGAATCTATACATGCAGCACCATCTATTGGTATTTCTCAGATTTACCCTTTCAAGTATGTGAACTTATTTCTTTCTAGAGAAATAAAGGCAGTATTTTACTGTGTTTCACAGTAGAGCTATTGTGTCTCATTATCCCCGGTTTTTTCCCGAAAATCAACAGGTTATGTGCCCTGAATGATTGTCGGCGGAAATATTGTTGTTACGAGTTTATAGTTCCGTTGTTACAGTAAAGAAAAGACTGATTTATACTCCGTTAATCGCAAGTCCATTTTCGTAATTCGCGTCGTGGGTGGACAGTGCCAAGATGGCGTCCAACAATTATCTCGCCAGTGTTTCAAAGTTGGAAGACCGCGATAATTATGAGGAATGGTCGTTCGCCATAGAAAATTTCCTCATATCAGAAGGCTCGAGTGGTTGCATATGCGCAACGGAAACTGATAGTGTTCAAGTAGCGAAAGCGAAGACCAAGATTGTGTTGTCTCTCGACTCATGTGCATGTGAAAGCCAAGGACGTTTGGGACACAATGAAGGATCTGTATGAAAACAAAAGATTCACGAGGAGAATATCTCTTCTCCATAACCAGATCCCATGAAGGTTAGAGAGCTGCTCGTCGATGACAGAATATATCAACCAAGTAATCGAGACTTCTCAGAAACTGGGTCGAACAGGACTCAAACTTGATACGTCATTAGTTGGAAACTTGCTTTTGGCGGGATTACCAGGTCGTTTTGCCCCGATGGTTATGGCGCTTGAGCATAGCGGAATCGACATAACCACCGACTCCATTAAGTCAAAGTTGCTAGACATGCAACTAGATGGCGGCACTAGTTCAGCAGGTGGTGCTTTCGCTGGGAAAATGAGCAACCAGAAATGTCAAAGTCAGAATAGAGATGAAAATGACAGCCGCAGTAACAACAAAGACCATACCATAATTTGGTTTGAAATGCACACGGCCAGGCCATTTGATGTTTGAATGTCCCCAACCCAATCAAAACAGAGGTATTGATGAGCAAACAAAGAGTGCTTTCAATGTTGTTCTCCTCAGTGCGAATTCAGACTCAGGCGCAAGTGTACCTACACTTAACTTGCAGGCAGGATTGGCTATTGAACCAGAGAGAACCCACTGTAAAGGACATCATGGTTGCAAATAATAGTGAAATCGCTGTGCAATTGAGTGGTGAAGTTGACATTCTTACGAAAGTTGGTGAAGAAAATCATTCAGTAAAAGTCATGAATGCTCGGAATGTTCCTGAACTAGCTGACAATTTGACCTGTGAAAGCTTCAATACTGATGAAGTTGCAGTAGCTAAAGCCTTCTTGAGTGATGGTGTGTATAAGATTGATACTTCCAAAAGGTGCTTATTGGCTGGACAGGCTGTTGCTACTATTGAAACATGGCATAGGAGGCTGGCATATGAATTCTAGTTATTTGAACAAAATGCGAGATGGTCTTGTGAATGGCATCAACTATGATGATCAGGTTAAAAACCGAACTGAAAAATTTGCTATGAAGGGAAGCAAACACGTCAACCTTTCGGACAGTCGAGTAAAAGAGCTGCTGGTTTACTTGATGTAGTATACACAGATCTAGCAGAACCAATAGAGGTAACTCACATAGGAGGTTCAAAGTATTATGCAGAGTTTCAAGATTACTGCAGTCGAATGTCATTTGTATATTTTTCAAAATCAAAAGCTGATATTTTTGAGGAATTCAAAGAATTCCAAACTTTAGTTGAGCACCGGATTGGAAGGGAAATCGAAGTGCTAAGATCAGAAAATGGGGGTGAGTACATTGGTGCAGAATTCGTGACTAATTTAAGAGAACAGCGTGTAATTCATCAGACCTCTAACCCTCATACCCAAGAACAAAATGGGCGTTCGGAGAGGTTGAATAAATCTTTGGTAGAGAAAGCTTGGTGTTTACTTTATGAAGCAGGTTCAGAAAAACGCTTCTGGGCTAAAACCGTTAAAACAGCTTGCTACCTCAGAAACAGGTCTGCAGTCTCTAATATCCCAAAAACAACCTATAAAATGTTTTATGACAAAAAACGAGATTTGAGTTATACACGAATTTTTGGTAGCACAGCCATGACTCACATTTTTAAAGAAAAGCGCAGAAAGAGGAACAAAAAATCTGAAAAGGTGATTTAGATCTTCCGAAACTACAAAGGGCTATAGGCTCTACAATACGAAGACAATCCAGATATCTACAAGTAGATATGTGCATAATACAGGAACGGAAACAAACATAGATAATGTACACTTCTATGTGGAAGAAAATGAAACTCAGGCTGATCCAGATGGAACAAACTATGATTCAAGCTCAGAATAATGCTCAGTGCACCTGGGGCAGAGTTCAGATGAGCTAGTATTCTCTGAAGATGAGTTCAGTGACAAAACTTATGTTCCTGAAGATACAGAAAGTCTCAGTTGTACTGAAAATGTGAGAAGATCTCAAAAACAGAGAAAAACTGAGAACTTTGAAGACTTCGTCACTTATTATACTTCAGTAGAGGAAGAAAAATCTGAGGAAAATCTAGCTTCAGTGGCAAAAGCTCTTGCAGGACCAAACAGAAATAAGTGGATGAGTGCCATGACAGATGAAAATCATGCATGGGACCCAGTGGACCTTCTCGAAAGTCAGTCACCAGTGAAGTGCAAGTGGGTAAAAAAAACTGTAGTTATGACATTGTAACTTATAGGGCTAGGTTGGTTACTAAGAGTTTCAGCCAGAGACCAGGTATCCATTTCGATTAAACATTTTCCAGTCGCCAAACATTCAACTTTGAGATTTCTTCCGGCAACATCTGTCCAACTTGAATTGAATATTTACCATTTGGACGTTGTCACAGCATTCTTGAATGGAAAACTGGAGAAAAGTGTGTTCATTCAAATACCAGATGGTTTTGACATAAGAACCCTTAGCAACCAAAAAAAAGTTTTGAAACTGAACAGGGCTGTTTATGGTTCAGAATAGTCTTCTCGTGTCTGATATAAGGAGGTTGAGAATATGTTGATCAATTTGAATTATAAAAGGCGTGATCATGAGCCTTGTATATTTCCATTAAACATGTAGACAGTCTTGTAACCTCAATTGCCCTATTTGTAGATGATTTCTTCATTTTTCCTATTCATGAGCAAGAATCAGTTTCTTTAAAGCAGCAGCTAGCTGCAAGATTTAAAATCGAAGATTTGGGTCAACTTAAGCAATGCTTAGGCATAAGAGTGAGAATAGATGATGGTAAAAATAAGATCAATTTAGATCCAGAACAGTACATAAATAATGTATCAGAAAGGTTCAACATGAGCGAGTGTGAGCCTCTTGGCACGCCCATGGACAAAAATGTTTGTTTTGATAAGACAGATACCAATGTCTGCAGAAAATCTACCATATCAACAGTTATTAGGTAGTTTGAAGTACTTATTGTCTGTATCAACGAGGCCTTAGTTGTGAATTTTCTTATCCAGTTACCCTAACAACACAGGGATGTCCTAGGCATGTCCCTTCTGATATCCATTCACATCAGAGTCATATCAAATTTCATCAAAGTATTAAGTTGCATTTTTTTGAAAATGTTTTTCTTCCGGAGAATAATCGTAATGGAAATGAAGAACAAAGTTCCAAATAACCATTTTCCTCAAACAGAAATCGTACATGCATAATGCCCCCCACTTTTAAACGCCCAAGAATGATATAAAAATTATACCCAAATCCTAACAAAGTTGTATTTATTCAGGTTTCTGTAGTTTAGTCCTGTTTATAAATCTGTTTAGTACATAAATCTCCAGGAGGCGCAATAGCCAATGGAGTAAGATGCGTGCCTGATAGGGAGAGGAGATGTTACTCACCCCACACCAACTACGCAGAGAGGACCTGGGGTTGGCAGGGAAATCGAGACGATAACGAGCATCGCCGCAGAGACCAAGCTTCTGGAGCAGAAGGTAAATCTTTCTGAGGTATTTATGTGTATGGGGGATCTGAACATCGCGATCGGGGACGAAACAAACCCTTGGAAGATAGTCGAAATAGTGACGAGGTTCTCTAAAAACATCGGTAACTATAAGATTGATGGTACAAATCGGCCTTAAGGTATGTATGATTGACATTAACGGCCTCAACAACAAAATGCCGTCACTTGTTAATTTTATATATCGCCGCAGATTGGACATTATACTTTTGTACGAGACCAAGCTCCGTCATGAACACAACCTAAGAGTAAGAAGCTAATACGACGATCAGGGTCGATCGGCCTAACACAGATAGATGAGGGAGGGGTAGCCATTCTCATTGAAAACAATATTCCCCACACCGAGGTCCCACCAAGGCAAACCTCAATCGAACAAGCAGAAGTGAGACTTCGGAGTGGGGAAATTATTTTTTCAGTGTACAACAGGCCCAGAAACAATTTCACGGAACAAGACTTAGAGGCGCTGGTTAGTGCTAGCAACAAAGTGATAGAAGGGGGTGATTTAAATGCTAGACATGCTTATTGGGGGAACCGGGTCCAGAACAATGAGAACGGGTACAGAATGAAGGCATACGTGCATGTCGCCAATGTTAACCTGGACTTCCCTAACACTCCCACGCATTACCCCGTCCATGGAATGACACCAACAGTCCTGGACATAATGTTGTCCAAGAACGTGGCGGATATCTCTGACCTAGATGTAGTGGATGCGCTAAGCTCTGACCATCTGCCAGTTCTGTTCGAATTCGGGCAAAAGCCTCCCGAAATAATAAAGAAAATTTTTGATTACAAAAACAGGAACTGGCGGATGTTCAAAGCGCAGCTGGACCAAAGAACTATAATTGAAAGTAATATAAAAAAGGAAGAGATAAATCAAGAAATGGAAGCAATTATTAAGAACATCACCTGGGCTAGAGATTCCACCACGAGACTGGTCAGCATAGACTCCAACAAGGACGAACTCCCGGAGGAGATCCTAAAGCTCATCACAGACAAGAGAATCCTGAGACGCCGCTGGCAACAGCTCAAAACGCTGGAAGCCAGGAGCGCCTTTAGGAGGATCTGCAATCAAAAAGAGTGCAAAATTCGAGAGCACAGGAACTCCTCCTGGAGAGCCAAGTTAAAGAGTCTGGACCCTCGCGACAATACTCTCTGGAAAATGACCAAAAGATTGAGAAAACAGTTCACCCTCATCCCAACCCTAGAGTATGGTCGCGAGGAAGCGGTAATGCTTGGGAGGCACTTCCAAAGAATATCCAAAATTGATGAAGAGCCAGTGGGGGAGGTCCAGGAGGACATGGTGGCAACAGCCATACGAATAAGAGCACAGCCCACCATCCCGCTCTCGAGACAAGCCGCAGAGTATTACATCCCCAAAAAAAAACTTCGGAATCATTGAATATCTGAACATCAGTCCCCAGGGCTTGATGGTCTGGACATGATTCTCCTAAAAAACATGTCACGCAAATCAGTAGTGCAATTACACTACGTCATCAACGCTATCATAAGATGCCAGCACTTCCCAGAATGCCTGAAAACTAGGCTTGTTGTACCCATCTCGAAACAGGGCAAAAACCTGAAATTCACAAATGGCTACCGCCCCATATCTCTGCTTAGTGCCGTAGTCAAGATCGTGGATAGAGTCCTCTTACGACTAAAATCTCAAGAGATCAATAAGCTGGACCTTATACAAAGGAGCAGTTCGGGTTCCGGAGGGGCACAGCACTGTGTCCCAAGTGGCCCGAATTGCTCATGAGGTTAAGGAGGCCAGCAACAATGATAAAAACACCGTTCTGGTCATGATGGACGTAGAAAAGGCCTTTGACACCGTCTGGCACGAAGGTTTGATGGCCAAGCTGCATAAGGCAAGAGTGCCGATTTTTATCATTGAAATTATCGATGCATATATTACAGGAAAATCCGGGTCAAGGTCAACGAAAGTATATCGGGAGATTTTCCACTCGTGGCAGGTGTTCCGCAGGGATCTTGCCTCTCACCTCTATTATACACACTATATACGCACGATTTCCCTGTATTCGAGCGAACGAGCACTGCACTGTACGCAGATGACACAGCGATCTATGCACACTCGGCCGACTCGGATATTGCCAGACAGAAAATCCAGATTCATCTGGACAGGGGAATCGTGCCATACTTTGGCGGGTCAAAGATTTGTATAAACAGCGCAAAAACCGAAGTCATCAACTAAATTGTTGTTGTTGTTCTAAAATTGTTCTATCCGTCATTCGGTTGCACCCTCACGAGCAACCCTCAGAAGTCTTCGAAAGTCTTGTGCGAGCAAGGAATGACGGGGGCCTTACCTTTCAACGTGTGATCCCAAACACTTTCTTAGGCCATCAGAAAAAGTCTGCGTTCGTGGGTCTCGAACACACGATCGATACCTCGACGTGAATCGATATTGAAGCATCGAAGCACTGAGGTACGCCGGCCATCAGAAATTCAAGGAATCGAAGCTGAACAGACCTTTGACCGTCAAAGGTGTCGAGGTGAGGGACACGGTCCCTGTGAAATACCTGGGGTTAAACTGGGCACTCGTATGACATTCACGCCCAATATCAACTACCTGATTCAAAAAACACAAGCAGCCATAAAGAAGATGTACCCCTTGTTATTCAGGACTTCTGCACTCTCGCAGGAGAACAAGGTCCTGGTGTACAAGCAGGTCATCAGGCCTGTCATGACGTACGCGTGTCCTGTGTTCTGCAGCATCTCACCTACTCTTATGAATGGGCTTCAGGTGCTGCAGAACAAAGTACTTCGTATTATCACCAATGGTTATAGATACTCTCGAGTGGCAGATCTCCACGAAAGATGTGGTAATTTGCCAAGAATCAACGAATTCATTCTTGAAATATCAATCAAAAAAATTCTACAAAAACCACATCGCTGGAAGTGACCTTACCCAGAACATCACCACACTACGCCAACACCATAACAAACGCAAGAAACACGTGCTGATATATGCATCAACCGATGTGTTTAGAGAACCTGGTGATCTATAGTTGGGATCCCTCCCGGATTCTCGGGAATACCCGAGACGCCGGGGGGTCTATCTCTCAAGCAGGAAAATAAAAAAGTGACATGGGCGTGAGAAATCACTATCGATCACTGAACTCGGGCAGATGTGCCGCACGAAAATGTGGTACAACTGCCCGAGCAGAACAAGAAGGAGGTTTCTTATGGTTTCGCCAATTTATTTTACTTTTCCTCCAAAAACAAGTTAACCCACCCACATTGATCGCGACTGAACAGCTTCCCCACCCTCTTGGGTACCCTCAGCGAGATTACCTATATAAAGGGCCTAGCCCTAGGAGACAGGTACCTGTGACGAACACCTCGCATATCCACTCACATTCCCTGGCCAACACCAGCTACCTCTGCGCCAAGCGGAGGGATATTTGAATTGTCAGACAATGATACTCAAGGATCAATAAAACCTCTCCCGATCTTAAAACGACTTTGATTGAGAATCTTGAGTACATTACATGGTGTCAGATTCGTGCTCAAGACATGGAAGATATGGAGCAGTTACAGAAACAAGTCGAGACACTAAAGAGTGCACTGTTGAAAATAGAAGAAAAACTCACTAGCGCCTCGACTACAGCTGGTAATAACGTGAATACGAGACCAGAACAGCCCCAGCAAATCCAATTACTCAATGCAGTAGCACCACCGGAAAGGTTCACTTTCGAAGCGGAAGACTGGAAATCATGGATCGAAACATACGAGCGATACCGAAACGTGACAGGTTTAAAATCCCAAGATGAAAAAGTACAGGTAGATAGTCTTCTTTAACATATGGGGAACGACGTAAATAAACTACTAAATACTATAAACCCATCAATGGAAAAACAAGCCACATACGTATCTATGAAAAATGTTTTCGAACAATTCTATGTGGGTGAAGCCAATCTCATCTATAAACGGGCAATTTTCAATAGGAGATGTCAACGAGATGGAGAAAGCGCCCAAGATTTCATACCTTCCGTAGTTCAATTAGGCAAAACATGTCTATACGGAACTATGGTAGACGAGCTAGTTCGAGACAGGATAGTCGCCGGAATGAGAGATAACAAGCTGTCCATTAAGATGCAGCTCAATAGGAAACTAACGCTAGAAGAAGATACAGCTGTTACAGTCCGAAAGAGTCCAGAGTGAAAACCTTAATTTACAAGACAATCACCAAAAACGAGTCGACAGAGTTTATAAGCGCCAAAATGGTGAACAAAAATCGAAATTATCGAGAAATAATAAATGCCGCAGGTGCGGAACTACTCCAAGTCACAAAATATCAGAATGTCCTGCCCTGAAAGCCACATGCAGCAAATGTAATAAGAAAGGGCATTACAGAAGCTACTATTTAACAAAAACTGTAAGAGAAATCCAAGAAGAGGACGACGATACTTCTAGTTCAAACGATTCTCTTGATATTGGCGAAGTTATTGCCCAAATTGAAGGAGGAGGAGATAATCCCTGGAGAGTAGAAGCGGAAATCGAGAGAAAACGGGTCGATTTCAGAATTGATTCTGGTGCTGACGTTTCAGTTATCAGCTGTCATCAGTTAAAGATGATTAAAATGAAGCAAGAAATGAAACCAACCTCGTGTAAGCTAAAAGGCCCAGGAAATCACCCCCTTGAGGTTAAAGGCACTATCGCCCTACCAATAACGGTACAAAACCGAACAGTTGAGGAGACCTTTTTTGTCATAGAGACTAACGAAAATCTACTTGGTAGGCCTGCTATCTCAGCTTTGAATCTAATAAAATGGATTGACGAGATAAAAATTGGCAACAACCAAGAAAAAGATTTAGTAAAAGTTTTAAAAGAAAACGATGATTCAGAGGTCTGGGAAAATGGAAAAATCGCCAATACAGAATACAACTCAAAGAAAACTCGATACCATACTCTATAGCAAACCCTAGAAGAGTACCGATTCCCCTAATGGATAAAGTTAAGACCGAATTGGATAGAATGAAACAGCTAGATGTAATCGAAGAAATCGAAGAGCCAACGCCATGATGCTCCCCAATGGTAGTTGTAACAAGGAACAAAAATGAAATCAGAATTTGCGCAGATATCACGGAATTGAACGAATACGTCGAAAGAGAGAAGCTGATACTTCCTTCTGTAGAAGAAACGCTAGGAAAAATGAAAAATGCAAAAGTTTTCTCTAAACTCGACTGTACAACCGGATTCTGGCAAGTAGAATTGGCACCAGAATCTTCGAAATACACAGCGTTTTTAACACCATTTGGACGTTTTATCTATAAGAGATTACCATTCGGAATCACCTCTGCACCCGAATATTATCAAAGAGGAATGAATTCGATATTCGAAAATGTAGACGGGGTTCTAGCCCATATGGATGATATTATAATATACGGTGAAGACTTTTCACAACATAACAAACGATCATCACTAGTATTTGAGAAATTGAAGGAGAATAATCTAACTTTGAATAAAATAAAGTGTGAATTTGGATTCAGAGAACTCAAATACCTAGGCCATATTATTGGAAATGACGAAATAAAAATCGACCCATCGACAAGAAATGCAATCACGGAATTCGAAGCCCCGAAATCTGTAACAGAAGTGAGGAAATTTCTTGGTATGGTAAACCACATCGGAAAATTCATACCGAATTTAGCCGAGAAGACTTCTCCTATACGACAACTACTCAAGAAGAACAACGAGTTCATGTGGACGAGCGAACACGAAAATACATTCGCTGAATTGAAAGAGATGATAATGAAATCCCCAGCCATAGCAATGTATGATGTTAACTAACAGACAAGAATACTAGCAGATGCTTCGTCTTACGGACTCGGAGGTGTACTCGAACAGAACGACCGAATAATCATTCCACAAAAACTACGTAAGGACTTTATTAAAAAAGTACACGTCGGACATCAAGGAATAGTAAGATCAAAACTACGCTGTAATAATTCGATCTGGTGGCCAGGAATTAATTCCTGGCTTGAAAATGAAGTTAAGAATTGTAGCAAGTGTATCAGATGCAAAAACGCTGAAACCGAACCGTTAATACCTTCAGAAATTCCCAATTTACCGTGGTCCACTCTGGGAGCCGATATTTTCGAATTCAAAGGGAAATTATTCATAGCTGTTGTAGATTACTACTCCAAATATCCCGAAGTGTGTCGACTAAGGAAGTCGAAAAGCCGTAATGTGATTGAGAAACTGAAGAATATATTTTCTCGTCTAGGTATCCCGAAAATACTCAGAACCGACAACGGTCCTCAATTTAGTGGAGCTGAATTCCGGGAATTTGCAACAGCCTACAACTTCGAACACATAACCAGTAGTCCAAGATATGCCCAGAGTAATGGGATGATTGACGCACAATTCAAACCATAAAACGAATTTTCAAGAAATGCGATGATGTATATCTAGGTTTGCTTGCTTATCGGAACACAAAATTGGAGTGTGGAGCATCACCAGCAGAAATTCTACTCAATCGAAGACTTAAAGATATACTTCCGATGTCTGATGAAAACTTAAAACCGAAAATTGTCGATTACGAAATTATCAAACAAAAAATGGAAGAGGAAAAGTTGAGACAGAAAACTACTCACGACAAACGACATAGAGTGAAAGACATGCAAGATTTGATTCAAGGCGACTCAGTTTGGATTAAAGACATGAGAAGACAGGGTACTGTAATCTTCAAAGTGCCCGAGCCTAGATCTTACTCAGTCGAAACCGATCAAGGCACCTTAAGAAGAAATAAAAGATTCTTATCTTTATTACCACAGGAACACCACGAAAATATTGAAGTAGCCAGAACGCAGGATAAGACTGGAGATCTACAACCACGTCGAAACGAGGTTCGAAAAAGCTGTCGCAGAACTCAACAACCTGGTTACCTCCAAGATTACATCACCAAATGAAAATTCATTTTTGTTATATTTTCATTTGATCACAATTTGTTTTAGTTTGTTTCATCTCAATTCAACTTGAATGTTTTTGTATCAATTGAACCAAAGAAAGGGAGATGAAGGATACTATCCCCCTGTAGATTACAGAAAGGTAGTGAGATTGTCAACATTTTTGATAGATGATGAATTGTCAGTTAATGATACTCAAGGATCAATAAAACCGCTCCCGATCTTAAAACGACTTCAATTGAGAATCTTGAGTACATTACAATATTCAAATAGAAATGTGTGTGATAATATTTGTTGTATTGTGAAAGAATTGAAGATAAATCAATGAATATTTTAATGTGTGCCTGATAAGCCGAAGGTCCCGGGTTCAATCCGTACTCGACCTACATTTTTTTCTTTTGTCGAAGGGATGTCCCTATGATATCCTTGGGACGTCCTAGGAATATCCTTTCTTCGTACTTAGTACATCCCAGAGACGTACCAGAAGGACATCCCTAGGATGCCTGTTTTTGTGGAAAGCGGATGTCCCTGGGACGTCCCTAGTATGTACCATGTCCCGACACAGGATATCCCAGGGACGTCCTCGTTGAAAATGAAGGACGTCCCTGGGACGTACTCGTTTTGTTAGGGTAGTAACTGTTATAACGAATCACATTGGAAAGGAGCTAATAGAATTTTAAGGTATCTGAAAGGTACAAAATCATTATCTTTAAAATATGGGGAGGATGATTCAGAATTATTAATGGGTTTCGTAGATTCTGATTTTGCAAGCAATGTGTATAACAGAAGGTCATTTACTGGTTTTGCTTTTATATAAGCAGGGGGTGTTGTTTCATGAGGATGTAAAAAAACAAACCACTGTGACTTCGAGCGGTACCGAGGCCGAGTATATGGCTGTAACAGAGGCTTCAGAAGAAACTATTCATTTCAGGAATTTGCGTTGTCAGGTTTGTTAGGAATTCATAGGTGTATAACTATTTACAATGACAACCAAAGTGCTCAAAAATTGGCTATGAGTCCGGTAAGTCATAAGAGGTCTAAACACATAGACGTACGCTACCACTTTATCAGGAAAGCAATTTCAAATAAACTGGTTAATCTCAAGTATTCATCCACAGATGAAATGTTAGCAGATGTGTCGACCAAAGCACTTTGTTTGCCAAAACATTCACAATTCAGTAGTGAATTAGGCTTTGGAAATTATATTATTTAGATGAGTGAGAGTGATGAAATATTGTGCCTATATCTAACAATATTGAGAATCCATACAAGCAGGACCATCTGTTGGTATTTCTCAGATTCACTCTTTTAAGTATGTGTATCTCTTTCTAGAGAAATGAAAGCAGTCTTTTTACTGAGTTCCACAGGAAAGCTACTGTGTCTCATTATTCCCGGTTTCTTCCCAAAAATCGACATATAGGTCCATATTTATTTTCGTTATTTGGCTAGTGGTGAAAAAAACCTTGGTAGAATAGAGAATTATCACCCCGGGATCTTACACTCTTCGGATGAAGCCTCGGGATATAATCTTGGTCACTATAGGTCATAATGGTTTTTTTCCTGTGACGGGAAAAAAGTTTGGCATTTCATCTCTGTTGGCAGGTTATGAAATGTCACTTTTCATAAATAACTTTTTTCCTGTGGGAAAAGAGTACTTTATTCCCGGATATATATCACATATATATATACACTGTTGATGGCTCTTGTTGTGCAATATTTCCGAGAAATGAGTCAATAATACTGTTTCCGAGAAAGAACTGCAAGTCCTTTTGTTGTCCATTCGACTCCGCGGTTACGTATATTACTAAACAACCACTAAATTCGCAATTTTTTGCAATCAAATAACAGAATTAGACTGACAGAAGTGACATCAGATATTTGATTACTTCAAAAGAATGATAAAGATGCCTACAACGCAGGTGTCCCTACTGTTGAAAACTTAAAATTTCACGTCGATAATTTTCAGATTTCAAAATAATGTAATATCTTCTCAATATCGATTCGTCCTTCCTGCTGTCACAAAAAAAAATTGTGTACTATAAACGGGAAAAATATTAGATTTTAGCTCACGGTTTTTTGTCTCCCTCCGCTACACGTCGGGAGACAACACGACCTGGAGCTGAAATCTACTACTTTTTTCCCTTGTATAATGAATAACTATTTTACTACCTTGGTGTATGAATTACTATATATTATTCATTTCTTATGAATTTTTCACAAATCACTAACTAAGAAGAAGACAGTCAGAATTTGAGATTTCGCAAAATTCGGTTTTTATTATAATTAGATTATAATACTGCATAGATTCACTTAACAAGCCGTCACAACTGAAATGCATGAGACCCGCACTGGAGGGCGGTACTATCGAACGGCAAAATTATAAGAGCTTGGAATGCTCTCTGCAACAAGGTCACATTTTGATAAATGCCTATGAATATTCGTGTTTTTCTAAATGAGATAGTCATAATAATTCATCTCAGGACCGGCTTCTAGGGAAGTCGTTGCTGACCAGTAGGAATGAATCCAGTGTATATTGGGGGTAGCAGCAGTGCTGCTTCCCCCAATATACACTGGTTTCATATATATGGATGAGATATTGGATACAGTTATCCCAGTTTTATCCTTTACACCTTTTTTTATCAAAAAATATGTCGATGACATAATTGTAGCTTTACCGAAAGAGTGTACAAGTGAGATTCTTGATACTCTCAACAGTTTTGATCCCTACACTCAGTTCACAATACAAAATGAAGACAACCAGCAGTCCGTACCATTTCTTCACACAAAGTTCATTAGAACTGCAGACAACAGTATCTTGATTGATTGGTACAGGAAACCAGGCAACTCAGGAAGATATATTAATTATCTATCCTATCATGAAACGTCGATGAAAGTCAACCTGATCAAACAGATGAAAAATAGAGTATCGAAAATCTCAGACAACTCATTCCACAATAAAAACCTCAATATTCTCTTACAACTGTTCAAAGATAATTCATATCCACCTAGTTTTATAAAAAATATTTTATTCAATAACTCTGTCACGCTTGAAGCTGAACCCCCTAATATTCAACACAATCTCACTGACATCCAATTGCCTGTTACTTCCCCACAACAAATATACTATACACATCAATGCCCTACATAAAAGATATCACACCCAAACTTGCTAGAACATACGAAACATCAAAGTAGCCAACAAAACAGTTCTCACTATTAAATCCATATATACACAAGAGTGAAAGATCAAATTCCATTGACATCCCGAATGAATGAAGAATATAGTATTCCTTGCAAACATTTTGATAGAACATATGTAGGTCAGACACCAAGAGCCCTTAAGGCAAGAATAATTACTTCACACAAAAATGATAGCAGATTACATCCAGAAAGATGTGCTCTAGTTGATCATGTTAACCAATTTGACCATCATATGGATTATGACGATGTAAAAATCTTAACAACTAAAAATATATAACTTGACCAAGAAGTCCTTTCCAGAAATGGCGTTTATTTATCAAGAGGTTAACAACATGAATAAAAAAACTGACATCAGTTATCTAAGTGGAATTTATTCCTACTTATTGACATTAGACAACAGCTCCCTTAGGGTTGATTCCAATGATAATTCTGAACTATAACATTTCAATCTATTAAATTCAAAATTACCACAATTTTTACAGTTGGTACGATAGTTGGTACCACTGGATAGTACTTGTCATGTCAACACTGTCAACCAACATTCTAAACCTAATTTCAATGTCATTCTTTCATTTTTTCATATCCGGCCACATGGTGTCCATGAATAGCTAGCTAGAAGTTCAAGTTTTTAGCATGTTTGATTGAAACTTTAGTACTTTTGTATTTTTTAAGTGTTTTATATAATAATTCTACACACAACTTTGTTCCTGGATGATGTATCAAATTTCAATTCTCATAATTATTGTAAACATCATAGTAATCATCCTCACGTAGATGTAAGTACAAATATTTTTTGACTTTTATATTTATTACTGAAAATAATTATTGTAGTATGCCCTGATGATGGAATCAATTAAATTCCGAAAGCTTGGATAATCTTCAAAGAGTTCTCTTATACTTGCTGCGAAACTTCACTATTTACTAGTCGATATATTCATAGATATATATGAACATATCATTCTGAACATTCAACAGAAAACAACTACTTTCTTAGCTATCTGCCACTTTGAACATTGAATCGTATCTGTTGAACGTCCAAAAAGAAAGCATTCAATTAAATTCCGAAAGCTTGGATGATCTTCAAAGAGTTCTCTTATACTTGCTGCAAAACCTCAATATCAACTAGTCGATATATTTATATGAATATATGAACATATCATTCTGAACATTCAACAAAAAACAACTACTTTCTTAGCTATCTGCCACTTTGAACATTGAATTGTATCTGTTGAACGTCCAAAAAGAAAGCATGAAAAATAAAAAGCATATGAAATTGAGAAGTCCGTAGAATGAGTGATTTTATCTGATTCGGTTTATTTGAATGATTTTGCCTGAAATAAAACACTTTGAGTTATGGAATTGAAAAAAATTATCGGATAAAATTAGAGGAACGTGTTGTATCTGGGAATATTATTCTTTGACCAATTTGATGAAAAGACACTAAGCTTATTTCACCAGTCGTATTGATACTACGTTTTCTTCATTATTGTTTGGATGATTCTAAAGGTGATGTGTGTGGCATACCCTTGCGGTGAATACGAGCGTATATAATATTATATTCGAAAGTAATGAAAACATCATTTGTGTTATTAAATTGAAGGACGATTGAAGAATTTTACGTTCTGTTTCCTCGGAAAAATAATAATTGATATTGTTGTTATACTTACACATAAGATAGGTCGAAATAAACAAGATGGCGGATACTGGTAAGTCAGAATGATTCTGACAGGTCAATGTAAACAAGGATTGCATGCAATTGTATCAGTATATAATACCGAATGATTGTACGGAGAGAACTCGGCCAATTGAATCGTTTTCTTGAGAAAGATAGTTCGCTTATTATGAGTGAGCCCTGAACTAGTGCTAGGTTAACGAATACTCATCATTGTTGAATTATTTTTCTGTGGGACATGATCAGTTGCTCTTAGCGAACTAATCGATGAAGACAATTTACCGATTTGATTGGTGCAGGTGACAGCTCACCTGTGGTTGAACATCTTTCATACGTTCGGTATTTCGATTCATTAAGATAGAATGACATGTCATTGCTTGAAAGTATCAACGTTTTGTTGCAATGATCAATAGTGCTCATAAATCAATACAAAGTAATGAAACGTTCAAACATTGTCGTTCTTGATGACAACCTAGTTGATTAGTTAGTAGGCGAGAGCTTATTTTACCTCCTCGCACAAGGTCGCCTGCCAGATTACCATTCAGTTCGACAATGGTCTAAATAATTTGCTGATTTGTGGATTTTCTACACAAATAGCTCTCATAAAGCGTAATCATTGATCCCATTCAGAATAGTGGTTCCTTCATACCTAAACCATGGAGGCCGTATGCAAAATCAACAAGAATGGAGACATAAAGAAAATGTGATAAAAATCTGAACAATCGACGTGTATAGAGGTACCTCACACATAAAAATATCTGAAAAATATACATCAGCAGAGTCCATTGAGAAGAAAGACAAAAGGATGCCGCGCGTATTCAAATGAAAACATCAGATGATAAGGAAAATGAGAACATATTTTGTCCAGCCCATTCCGAAAAATATACGAATTTCTGGAAATGAGACTGGAATCAATGTATGTATTGCCAAAAATGGTGGCCTCAAGATTGTGCAACAAAATATGTTGAAGGCCATTTAGAATGCAACCTTTATAGACCAAGAAATATTTTTTTTATTGTGGTTGGTTTCAGATTAATGTATTATCCTCCATTTTGTAGGTTTTTTTTACTCTCATCATGATTCATCAGGTATAATGTCTTTCAAGTCATTTAATGAAATCGACTAGGTATGCGTACTCTTGTGTACTCTCACCCTATGCATGAAAGTAACAAAACATATACCTTGAATTTCAAATGAATAGTTATCTACATCCGAAACACAAAACCGGGATTACCACCAACCAATATTCTCTTCATTGCTAGTCTTACAATCGTCTTAACATTTGCGGTTAGAGATATAATACCATTTAAGTAATCCCTTCTTATCTGGGCGTTTCCAAAGCGGCAATATTATTAGCAAAAATGACAAGTGTAATTCATTTAACTCCTACTGACTTCTGTGTGCTCTTACTTTTCGGCGAATTGACGAGGATTTAATCTGGTTGGGTTGGAGCAGATTATGATATCTCAAGGTGTTTAGCTGATTAGGAGAATTACTATAACCGCGCTGGGATTTACCTACCCTCCTCCTATTTAGTATGATAGTTCACCATCAGTTATCGAATTTTCCATCCGAATATAGAGGATAAGATGAATGACGGCTTTTGGCATATAGTAGGAATATTCAACCTTCATAATCATACCGAAATTCATATCAAAACTTGATTGGCATAACTTCAAAACAATCTCGAAGATGTGGAGATTGGACGTATAATCAATATCAGTTATATTATGAAAGAGAATTATTTGACGCTTCTGTTTTTTTTATATCCAAGATGTCAGTTCAAGAACCTACAATAAGTAGGTATATGTCTCATGAACCCCAGAAATGTGTTGGTCGTGCGAATGGGCTCATATCACAAAAAAAATTGTATTTCATAATTCGAGAGTACTCACCCAAACTCGAGTCCAAACTAGCTCACCACCGCAAACCGTTTCTTGTTGTGAGCTCCCTACGTTTTATATAAAAATATTGAAATCCCCGATTTTTCGGACTTCTGAAAACGAGGCGATGATGTGACGTCAAAACCCTAGCTAATACTGAAACAAGACTATTCCAGACAGAAAAGAATGATATACGATTTCTGACGGAGTGAATTAGCGCGAGATCAAAGTTGAAAGAATTAATATATCAGTTGCCTCAGTCTCCGTCGGGCGTTTGGTATTTTCTCTCAACTATGAATGAGGTTTCTACGTCATAAGAGGGTCCGTTTTCAGAGAGTACTATTATTTATGTCCAAAAATAGAACATTCCAGTTGATTTTTCGATCGAATTATGTCGTCAATCATTATTTATGTATAACAGGATCATGGTTTGAGTTGAAAGTTCTACTAAGGTGTACCTACACGCCCATTACTATGACTATTTCACGCAGTTATTGAATGGACTAATCAGGACCTCAAGTCGAGTTGGGATTATCGATAACACCGAACTCGACTCTTGACTCTGATTGGCCTGTGAAGTTCGGTGGTTTCGATGTGTTTGTCACAGTTAAACTTCGAATAAACAATTACATCCAACTTGATACATCGCATCACGAAATATAAAATATTGTTTAACGAGCACGGAATGATAACCATTTTGCAGAAGAATAAAGTCGGCAGCATGAACCGCGAATGCTGCAAATCATATAAGTGAGAAATTAGCATTTAATGCGAGTTATACACTATACTATTTGCACGGTTGTAACAGATAACATCGAAGTTTTTGATTTGGCTTGTAGCCATCTGATTGTCCCTTGAGCAATGCTCATCTATTAGACATAGAGCTGTCATTGCTTGAGATTTGTTAGTTCACGGAAGTTGAAACTTTGTGAGATGATAACACAATAATGAATAAAGTCAGTGTGATATTAGATACGGAAATGGTATTGGGGACATACAAAGTATCTCATTGATTCATCGAACAATGTAAAACAACAGCAAATTTGTGTTATGACGGTAGAAAAAACTAAATACTATTGCGAGTACAAGAGTATGTTCGAATACTCAAGCACAAAGCATTATTGTGTAATATGACCTCTATATACAATTTATGGTAATAATTGAAAAATATTCAAGTACGGCGTTATGGTTGAATCCAATATAATGTATTGCCGAGTGTACCTAATACGGTTGATGTCGTTGTTTATTGTTTGAAGAACTTTATTCAGATTTCTTATACCATCCACTTTGTAAAATATTTCAAATAAACACGTCTTGTGATTGAATTCATCTCATTAGTCTTTTTTTTATTCCTGAGCTCAACTGAATTGCTTCCAGAAAACACCACGAATCCGCAGGATCAATTCAGTTTCGTTCAGAAGTGAATCGACAGACTTATCGTAAAAATTCAATCACTTGTACACTGAGAAAACTCGGCCAAGTAAATTGTTTTCTTGAAAAAGAGTTGATTGTGACAAGAACATTTTCACCAACGGTAGGAAAATATGGTACTTGCAGTAGGCAAAACTATATTTCTGGAACGAAGTTTCTGCTGTAAGTGGTCAGAACACTTGTTGGTATCAACCAACTCGATATGTACTTAGAGTTCGCTAATTCTAAGTGAACACTAAACTAGTGCTAGGTGAACGAATACTCACTATTATTAAATTATTTTTCTGACATAAGATCACTTGCTCTGAGCGAACTCATCAATAAAGACAATCTATCAAGTCGATTGTTGCAGGTGACAGCTCACCTGTAGTTATAGATCTCTTTTCCGTTCGGACATCTCCGATATCATTCGAGTACCCACGCCCAACGCGATCACTGTCCAGTGTCCAGTGTCCACGAGTTCACGGCGTCATTTCGATCTTAGCATTCGTGAAGTTAGTATACTTGCGTTCCCGCTAGTAACATTGAAATTCCAAGTCATGCAAGTGCCCTTTCGAACAACTACTATATCATATTCGTATAAGAATTCTCTGTTTGTGTGCCGTGCTCTGTGGCCGTGCTCTGAGCTGTGGGGTGTTGAAATCTTGATCTGTTCTCTTGAAGGAGATAATGAAATACAAAAATCTTCTAGAACAGTACATAATTGTTTCTACATATGTACAGGATTTTTTTCCACTCCCTATGATACTCAAAGTGGAAGGAAGTGACGTTTAAAAAGTATGAAAGTTGATTCATCTCCAATGCTGGAAGGAAAAAGATAGTGAACCAGAGTTCAGTGAGTGAGAGTACCGTTTTTCTCGGTGCATGATGCTGATATACGCGGTATCTAGTATCTCAATATTTGTCGTCAGCCTTACCTTTTTTGTATTTTCTGGATTCATCATACCTATATAATAAAATGTTTTGAATGCATGTGTTTTTGTCTTATTACCAAGGTTTTATCATTTTTCAGAGAACAATGGAGGTATTTTCTCATACTAGCTAATGACAAGTGAATAAGTCACTATTGGCAAGTAAATAACTCACTGATGACTAGTAGATAAGTCACTAATGACATGTAATTTGGCCACTAATGACTAGTGAACAAGTCACTAATGACAAGTGAACAAGTCACTAATGAAAAGTGAATGAGTTACTAATGACAATTGAATAGGTCACTGATGACAAGTGATGTGTTCACTAACCGTTATCACTCTGAAATTCAATGGAACAGGTCAATAGTGGTAGGTGTACATTTTCAGGAACACAAATATTCTTGTGGTTATTAACTTGTTTCCTTGTCCCATATAGTATACAAGTTTTTACTTGCCACTATTAAATATTCACTTAGGGTTAGTGATTTTCTTTCTCCGTGTAGTATTACTACTGATTGTTTTTTTCATATGTCAAAATTTGATGTTTTCGTTGTTTCAACCAATAGCAATGTGTAATTCTAGCCACACGAAAAAGAATCAATAATCCTAAGTAGATATATGGAAAACTTGTATACTAATCGAGACCAGGAAACAAGTTGATGACCACAAAAATATTCGTGCTCTTGAAAATGTGTACCTACTACTATTAACTTGCTCCAGTGAATTCCAGATTGATTACCATCAGTGAACACAGCACTTAACTTAACTCAACTTGTCATTAGTGACTTATTTATTTGCTTTTAGTAACTTAATCACTTGTCATTAGTGACTCGTTCACTTTTCATCAGTGACCTTATCACATGTCATTAGTAACTTATTCACTTGTCATCGGAGGAAGACTTTTCAATACTTATCTGAAATCGGTATTAATAAAATATCGCACCATCGAGACAAAAGTGTCACAGCTCAAAAATCTCCTAATTTATCATTCTTGAATTTGTTGTCGACCTTAGATTATGTCTAGCGAAATTTTACCAAAACTCGTTCGTCTAATATAGGACGGCAAAGCTTTGGAATCATTTGCCGATGGAAGTATTCTCGAGACCTTATATATTATATAACCTCCGAAAGTTCAGATAAATTTCAATACCTACCATTCCTATTCCTTTTGTCCCTAATGTTTCTCGAGCATAATACGTACTTCCTTTTGTGCGTTCCAAGACATAAAACGAAATTATTCCAACAAAAATCTGGTGAAACTTTTGTTATGATGGGTACATAAATTTGAGGAATTATTCTCCCAGAATATGAAGTTTTGAGATATTAATTTTATATTTTTATAATCAAGCTTCAATTTTTTAACTGGTATTAGTTTTCAAGACAATTTTTGAGGAAGCTATGGTTATCAGTAGAAATCCCTGTAATATAATGAATATCAGAATTATTTTTTCTACTAGCGTGCGGAAAAGTCTACTTTTCCGCACTCATTCTAGTGTTGACAGAGTGACATTTCCGCACTAGTGCGGAAAAATCTTCCATCACTTAAATGGGTGGAAGTGACACTACACATATAAAATATCATGAAAAATTATATAAATTGAGATATTCTCATTTCGCATACTCTCATTAGATTGCATGGGTGACGCAACTGAGAAAACATGATATTTAACTAATTTGAACTAGATTATTGATCTCTTCTTGAGGCAAATTACTCTGCTTTTGATAAGGTTCAGAAAATGAAGGTTTTTAGTGTTTCCTGAAAAACTGACAATTCTAACTTGTGTTACTTTTGTCGCAAGGATGCGAATATATTCTGATTGATCATTACGTCATCAATTTCAAGCTCGATACTGGTAGTGAGGTCAATTCAATAAAATGAAGTATCTTCAGAGAACTAAAACAAGGCTATTTCGAACTGAAGCTAGGTTCAACTAAGACAATTCTGGTGAGGTTCGGAAATTCCAGAACTCAAGTATCAGGTGAATAATAATATTGATTTCGAATTTTTGGTGACATTTTCAGGTTCATCTGGTTGTATGATATCAAATATTCTCAAGAGAATCGATTGTATAAAGGTTGAAACTGAATAACAGATAATTCTTTATGATGAGTCTGTTTTCACTGGTGGAGGCAAAATAGATGAGTATCACATAATGATAGATGATGGAATTGAACCTGTTATTCATGCTTGCAGAAGAGTTCCATTGTCTCTCTGCAGCTTGACTCGAAAGAGACACTGAATGAGATCGAGTTTCGAATGTAAAATTAAGGTTGGCCATGCTACTAATTGGGTGGAAAGTTTAGTCATTGTTTAGGAAAACTGTCTCGCTCAGACTTGTTTAGATTCAAACAGAGATTCAAAAGACCTTGAAAGGACTATCTAAGGGCAGCAGTATTTTTTTATACCTGTTATGATAATATATTATATGATTATCATCCTATATCTAGTAATCTTGATGAATCTAGAAAGTTTCAATAGTTTTGTAACATGGAGACCCAGAATCAAAAAGATCTAGATTTGGTCATACTTATGTCACATATTCCAGAACTCAATAAAAACTCCTTCAATTCATATTATATTCTTTTTATATCCTAATCGATATACTTATTGCAACATGGTGTCCGAAGATGGAGCCGAACCAAACCAAACCATTCTTCATTCCCAAGGAAACCAGATCATTTCAGCAAAGACAGGTCTGGCTGGTCGAGTCGATGCTATGTCAGCACATAATTGGATTGGCTCCAATTATTGAAGATATACCTCCGTGCATTTGGCTATGTCAGAGAAACCAATGAACGAAAGGTAGTTATGTTATTACATTCCATCGGAGATCCTGGTTTGATCATTTCCAACTCCTTCAATGTTTACATCGATTCGATAGCTTTAGACGACCTCGTCAACAAATTCAATGACTATTTCGTTCCAATGAAGAATATAACCATGGAAAGACATATTCTCTTCAGCAGAACATAGCACCAAAATAGATCAATAGATGACTTCGTGACCGATTTGACGACTGAAAGTTTCTCCTGTGAATTTAGAATTTCCCGAGAAGATTTAGTTAAGGATGCTTCTTAAAGTTCAGGCTGATTATTATCTTGAAGTTGTATATAAACCAGGTCATTTGATGTACGTAGCTGATACATTATCTCGTGCAGCTTTGCAGATTTATAATCATAATAATAATGTTTTTGCATACTCATAAATCATATCAAATAAATTTGAAAATAGTGTTTTATGAATAAACGAAGGTGGATCACAGAAGTAGTTCCGACTACTTGTGTATGTGATTTCCATAGTAGAATTCAAATTAAAAATTGGGGAAAATCATTATTACATTGTAAGTAAAAGGGGTGAATAGTCTCATCTTTGAAATATCACATTCGGGTAATTTTTTTAAAATATACACTAAAATATATAATTATTCGCACTACTACCTCAGTGAGTTGATCTCTGGTTACCAATATTAGTGAATATAAGCCTATCTTTGAGAATCAATTTTTTTTCGTTTTTTTTTTCAACATTTGGTAGTATTGTACATTTTTCAAGTCGTGTGGTAACAAAGCATGAATTCTGGGTGCTGAATAATTCGTATTACGTTAGCCAATAGTTTTTCCGCAACGTGGGAATGAAACTTCATCAGTCTTTCGAGTGTTATAAGTGTGTTTATGTGGAGTGAGTTCAATTTTTCCTAGTTATATGAAAAGAATTATTTTTTGACAGAAAATCTGTCTTACATCCTTCATTTGGGATTCTTTGTATGAGACATCTGTGGGAAAATATGCCTTTTTACCGCATTATATTTTCAAAATCCATTTTTGTAACACATAAACATCATTCAAGAAACAGTCATTTTCGCCTCCCCAACCTAATATTCCATATGACAGTATAGACTCTATTAGAGAGAAATAAAGTGATTTTAAATATTTTATGTCTAGGAAATCTCTCAGGTATTTGAATTTCGATAAATATCCCCTAAGTTATCTGATAATTGCTTTGGTCTGAAGGTCCCACCTCATATGGCGATCTATCATAATACCAAGATATTTAGTTTTTTCAGCTTCGGGAATTTGGGAGTTTAATCCGACATTCACAGGTCCTAAATTGGGCAGACCATTCATATACGACGTGAAAGGTAAGTAGTTTGTTTTCCTATAATTCAGTGTTGATTTATTCATTTGTAGCCAGTTTGATATATTTGGAAAGTCAATTAAAATTTTTTCTTTCAGTTTCTGCCAAGTTGATGCTGTGTATAATATGGTTGTATGGTCGGCAAAGCTGATGATTTCGCCAGTGGTATTGAGAAAAAGCATACTGCTCATATATATGATAAATAGGAGGGAGCCAAGCACAGTTCCTTGGGGTACTCCAAATTAAACTGTTCTTGGTGTACTGTAAGTTCCTTCAAACTCCACTCTCTGTTCTCTATCAGACAAGTAGCTTTGTAGAGAATTGTGAGTATTGAAGTATTTCATGACACACCGTGTCGAAGGCTTCAGAGTGGTCTCAAAATATGCTGATTATGTGTATTTTTTCATCCATGATAGATAATAGATGTCATTTTGTATATAGCGTCTTCTGTAGATCAACCCTCTCTAAAGCCATATCGACGATCCGAGTAGAGGGGCTACAGGGATTCTGGGGCAAGCCAATCAGAGACCAGCATTTGGTTGGAGGCCACGCCCACTAAAAACCGGCGCTAAATTCAAATTATTCATACGTCGTCACGTCGCCATCGTGAATAAATGAATTGAAAGAAGCTGTCACCGTTGGGGAATTGAACCAGGGACCTTTGCATTACGAGGCAGCGTATAATCGCACTGTGGTATTCCGACCTCCGTAATATTCCAATTATTTTAATGCTATTCAAACGGGATATCCATCGCTGGCGCGCGCTTATCTTTGAAACGTATCTATCGAGGCAAGCAAAGCGAGAAATGCGTTCCAGAGATAAGAAACTTCGAGTCGAAAATAATATCCATCGCTGGCGCGCTCTTATCTTCGAAACGGATCTGTAGAGGTAGAGAGAGCAAAGCGAGAGAGGCAGTCCAGAGATAAGAAACTTCGAGTCGAATATAATATCCATCGCTGGCGCGCGCTTATCTCTGCAACAAATCTGTCGAGGTAAAGCAAAGCGAGAGATTCGTTCCATAGATAAAAAAACTTCGAGTCGAAGATAATATCCACCGCTGACGCGCGCTCATCTTTGAAACGGATCTAGAGGTAGAGCAAAGCGAGAGATCCGTTCTAGAGATAAGACGGTATTACATCGAAATAAATTTATGGTGAAATATTTCTATGTCAGTTTTATCGACAATATAAACACAACTCCAAATGAAGCTTACGTCGTCACGTCGCCATCGTGAATAAATAAATAAAAAATTTTCGACTCGAAGTTTCTTATCTCTGGAACGCAAGTATGAAAACCATCTACCTATACTTGAATGGAAGCAGGGAGATGTTTAGGCAATGCTGTATTAGGTTGACTTATGATGCAACTTGAATTTAAGTTGGAACTGTGGAAACTTCGGAAAATCATCAGTGCTTTTACACTTCTTCGACATGCAAGCCAAGCAGAAAGGTAGGGGCTGCTTATTTCCTTCTATAACATGTCTTTAGGGATGTGAACTATGTACACATCGGAATCACTATACTTGAAAATTTCAGGTACCTACCTACAGCGAAGAGTACCTACATGAATAGCTTTTCAGTTGAAAAACGAAAAACTATGAGTGATGCAAACAAATTGATGTGGAAGAATCGCATTAGGAATCATTATGTGAGTAATGTTCAGAAGAAATGTACCGGAAGGATATGATTATGTTCGAGAATATAATGAAAAAGTTTCCATCTGAAATGCATATATAGAAGCAATAAAGTTACACTCAATCTGGTTATTTCATCAATGTCTCATGGATATTCTGCTCCAAACACAAAATATCATTCATTATATGTTCCATAGGTAGGTACCTCCTTGAAAGTAGAGCTTCAGTAGTAGGCAGTTAATAGTGTCTGCATAATACTCGGTGCCTTTCCTAGTCCTCATTGTTGTTCTAAAATTGTTCTATCCGTCATTCGGTTGCCCCCTTACGAGCAACCCTCAGAAGTCTTCGAAAGTCTTGTGCGAGCAAGGAATGACGGGGGCCTTACCTTTTAACGTGTGATCCCAAACACTTAGTATCAATCTGCAATATCAGAGACCTGAGAAGAATTTGATGCATGTTAATTGATGTTGAAAGTTTTTTACCTATACATAATAATGTGCCTATATCTAGATTTTTTGCATGATATCAGCTGATGAATTGTTCGAACCCCCTGCTTATATTACCTACATTTCGCATGCATAGTAAAAACATTAAATCAACCATGAGATTGATCGATTTTTGATCAAATTTGGATGATTTGACTTGCTGAAATATCCATTTCACAAGATTTTATGAAAAAGCTCACAAGGAAAGGGTGCAGTGAATAAAATCAGAAACTTTTTATCCTGTTATTCGATGAGCTGAATCCAGATATGCAGTAAAAACAACGATGTTTTTGCTGGAAATAGCTAGTCCCCAGCATTTCATTCTAGTCCGCAAATTATACACACCCCAATGTATATTCAATTCATTCATTTTTCAAGCAATCAATTAGATGATGACGAACATGTGATATTCCACTCAAGCACCATTTTCGTATTGAGCAAATCAGAATTTCACTAGAGTAACGTGATTTCAAGATTGTATATAGGATTAGCTTCAGATATATGGTTTTCTATAGTTCAGGGTTCTTGGTCGAGATGCTGGGATATTTAGAATTTTTGTATTGGAAAATAACTTGACAATACAATAATATTTTTTCAATAAATTGAATATAATTATGAAGAATTATTGCAATTTTTATTCTACTAATTTGTTCTCCTCTGATACCCTGTTTATTGTTGTACAGATGTATTGGCAGGTAAGTTTGAGAACATTATATATATTGTACCAAAGGTATACAGGGTGAGTCATGTCATTTTGTGGAGTGTCATTAGAGGTAAGTTGCTAGTGAATTTCAGCCGATAACATCGAGACATTCGAGCAATATACAAAAAAAAATATCGAGGAAGGAAAAAAAGAATTACTGAAGAAGTTGCACGAAGTGCACACCCCCCTTACAAAAAAAATTTTTTCCAAAAAAAAAAAAGAATCCGGTCTCAAGGTAGAAAACGCGTGCTGTACCCAACCACAACAACAATCGAGACCACCCTGTACATACGGTCCACCCTGTATATAGTGTACACCTTCCAAATTGTGTCCACCCTGTAAGTGGTATTTACCTCCTAAATTCAGTTCGCCCTGTATATGAAATTATAAAATGACAAAAAAAAACAATTGACATTGGTTTCCACTATGTTCCTCCAATCCTGCAAGCAATTCTATATCAGAGACAAATGTCTTTTTTTTAAATGCTTATACTTCAAGAAAGCCTTTCAGCTGAAAAAAATATTTTTTTTCTCTCTCTAAAACATGCAACCAGAAAAATTGATAATTCCTATAGACTAATGATAATTAGCGAAAAAGTAAAAAAAAAGTTGCACCAGTGCCACTCTGTAGCTTATTTTGATTTCACCAAACACTTTCATACAGTCAACCCTGTGTCAGGTCTAAATGATCGAACCCACGAACATATATTTACCGGTATAAGTTTGTGACACCCTGTATACTATATCATATGAAAAAAAATGTGTCACCCTGTATTTCAAGTATGGTATGTTTTCATGAAAAATGAGTTTTCAGATGTGAGGAAAAATATATATGTTTATGGCTGGAATAATAAAATCAATTACAAAAGGAAAATCAATTTGGTAAACTTTCAATGTTACCACAATACCTGTTTCAGTAAAAAAAATATCACAGGACTACAGGAACATACCAAAAATAATGTTGCCTTATGATTTATCAACTATTCAGGGATTCTGTAAGCACCTACTGGACCGCTGCACCAAGGTACAATTTGGAAAAAAAATAATATGGTTGATATCTCCAAGTATCTATATCCAACACAAAAATAAAGTACCTATATACTACCAAATCACTCATAAGATGCCAAAACACGTTAGGGCGCCAGTTTGCCACGTTCATATTGAAATCTGTGGCGATTCGGGGTGACTCATGCCAAATTTGTCATAAGTTATACCTATAGGTTTAGATGTTGGCTAGCTCAGTGTAGATTGGGAGTGGAATGCTCACCCTGTATAGTGAACCTTGGTAGGACAAACTCGCATGAAATGATACTAGCTGGTGTACCATATGACAAATATATTATGGAAATATAAAATAATAGTGAACATATAATATATAAGTAATTAATAGTACAAGGCACCTAGTAAGATGAATCTTTAATAATAATTTGTGTACTAAACTGCAAAGATTGATTCCTTATCCTTATTATCACAAAATGTTAGTCCATCAAGAGACCCTACTATATAAGAAATAAATAACTGATATTAGCTAACCGTTTCACTGATGAAATATTATCACAAGATTAATATCTCATTTTATTATCTCATTTCAACAACTATCTAGTAACTAACCAGTAAATTACCAGAATATTATCACAAAATCTTAGTTCATCAGTACTAATGCAACTGGCATAAGACACTATTATCACAAAATTTTAGTTCACCAAAGTAATGGTCCTGCCTACTACTTGGTACTGACGTATTATCAAACTAAATAATCAACACAGCGTTATCTTGTGTGAAATACTTGACATTTGGAAATATCAACCAGTGTATATACCAATATACCACCTATAAATGTGCAGATTATAGTGAATGCATGAATGTATAAAAATCAATGGCAAAAATAAACAATAAGGACTTGAAAAACAAACAAGGTATATATGTATAAGTTTACCTGTCCTACCACCCGACAATTGTATTTCTACTAGTGATATGGGGCCCCTCAGTAGCGCTACTGGAAGTTCACAGGTTCATCATCCAAGGTGTAGGTACAAGGAGATAGTGGAGGCAGAAGTATAAACCAATACAAATACCAACAATTATAAAAAAAAATAACAAATATAGGCATCACACGAATTTGTACAGTATACGACGAGCTTTCTAGTTTTCATAAAAATAATATTGTGGTGAAGTTGTAGTGCCTGGGTGACCAACCTCAGGAACGTTAACTGCCACTGTTGGGACCAGATGTGCCACTGGGCGAGGTCCTAATCTTACATTTAAGGTTACCTGGTGGTACTGGTAGTGCGAGGTACCTTTGAGACCCCTATGATACCTGGAGTGCAGCAGTCGAGACTTCAGGGTGGCCTCGATGTCGTTAAAGCCTGTTGGAGTACCGAAGGTGTAATGGGGGCCACGAATGTGCTCTCTCGACGTGAAATGGAGAAGGGTTCAGGTGAATGTCGCCTACTCTTCAAAAATACTCATGAATCGAATTCTTTCATTGTATGGTGTATGGTATCGAATGTTCTTGGATCTCAGAAAGGTACTAGAAGGCCTGAAAATTACAACTTATCAGCCACGTGGGGGCGCAAGACCAAGAATTGAGCCGAGATTGAAGATGGAATGATTAGTTTGATATTTTAATGTGATTTTTGATATTACATACCTTAGATGTTGTTCGGCCTTTTTTTTAATTGAATAGAGGAATTGCTCTGAAAGCAAAAGTTCTCCTCGTGATGCCAAGGTGTGAATGCCTGATGGCAAGATGTCGACCGATATTCTTCGGTTCCCGTCGATTTTACCGCGAAAATCGTAAGTAATAAAGATATAACCTAGATCTGACCAACTTTTCCACCCTAGAGTAGGTACTCTTCATTTGACTATATATATATATCCGTCCTCCAGAGTCCCATGCTGCAGACAAGGAGACAGAGATAGAGTTCTGCCTACGTACGGTCCTGGTTCATTCGAAGTACGGCCCGAGAGTCGAAATGTCATGCCTCCGCTCGTTATGATCTGAGGTTCCGTCCGTCAGTTCGTCCCGCCCGAAGTTTGTGATCGAGCTGTCGGTCAACATCGGTGGCTGCGAATGGAGGAGTGAGAAGTTGGTTATTGTATGTTGTTTGTATGAGATGTCTCAAGACCTGCGAGGTTATACTAACGCAAAGTTGATTTTCGACTGTTTACAATTTTTACGATGACCTAAATAATATCTACATCAAACTTGAACTCGATTTCAGAAGACTAGGAGTGGATAGACCTCAGGTGGGTTTCTGATATGTATTAGTATATTTCTTGATAATTCCTATATTGTAGAGTCGATATTAATGAAGTATCTTCATGTTTTAGGTTGGTTCTCGACTTCTGATATATGGGGTATCCTGCACAAGATGATCAAGAGAGTTGATAGAAACTGAGAAAACCATCAAGGAAACCTACCACGACCTCCGTCTGATAAATGTAGAGTGCTTCTGTGATAGTTCTTGTCGTTCAGAGCTCATAGAACAATGATTAATATTTTCGTTGGTATGTTTTTCTCAGGCTGTGCGAACTATATTCAGACAATAAATGATTCTAAGGTGATTTATTGTTTGATTAATTAAGATTTGATTGTTGTTGTTGAAAATAAAATTGAAACCGTAACACCCCTTCTTCAAATTTGATCGTCCCGATCAAAAACAGAACTCTCCTCACCATGATAGCGCTTCAGTCTTTCAAGATGAACGACTTTCATCTTTGTCCTAGGGCTGCGTTGGATTCTGTAGACCACATCGTTGATCCTTTTCAACACCGTATACGGTCCTTCCCAAGATGGTGTTAATTTGGGTGATACGCCTTTCTTCCGTCGAGGATTATACAGCCAAACTCGATCTCCTTCGAAGAATCCCTCTGAATTGGCTTTGAGATCGTACCGTGCCTTCATTTTGTCACTTGCTAATTTCAATCTCTTCCGAGCAGTCTCATGAATTTTCATCAAGCCATTCCGGAGCTCATCTGCGTAGTCTTGTACTTCCTTTTCTTCAACACTTGGTGAACCGAACACCAAGTCACAAGGTAAGCGGAGTTCTCTTCCAAAGACTATACTAGCTGGAGTTAGCTTCGTTGAATCATGGACAGCTGCTCTATACGCCATCAGGAATAAGGGAAGATGCCTGTCCCAGTCCCTCTGATGCTCTTCGACTACTTTGGAAAGATGTTCTTCCATAGTTCGGTTGAATCTTTCGACCATGCCATCGGATTGTGGATGTAGTGGAGTTGTTCTGGTCTTACTGATTCCCATCAGATCACAGACCTTTTTGAATAAGTTCGACTCGAAATTTCTCCCTTGATCAGAATATAACTCCATTGGTACTCCGAACCGTGAAAACATCCTGGCAACTGTGGAGGCTTCTTGATTTGGCATGCCGTATGCTTCTACCCACTTACTGAAGTAGTCCATAGCAACCAAGATGTATTTATTTCCATCATCGGTCAAAGGGAATGGTCCGGCTACATCGATGGCGATCCTTTCAAACGGAACACCCACATTGTATTGTTTCATTCCAGCTTTTGATCTCGTTCTGGGACTTTTGCTGGTTTCGCATAGAGGACATCTTCTACACCAACTTTCCACGTCGTCACGACATTGAACCCAGTAAAATCTTTCTCGAATTTTACTCAATGTCTTGTTAACTCCAAAATGTCCACCAGATTTTCCGCCATGGACTTCTTCTAGAACTTCATTAACTCTGATGTGGGGCACAACCAGCTGAGAAATTGTTGATCTACCATCAGCTGATTCCCAAACTCGCCTCAATAATCCATTCTCCACAACTAGTGAGTCCCATTGTGCCCACATCGCCTTGAAAACAGGTCCTCTATCCGAGATATCCTTCCATGTCGGTCTTTCTGTTCCTCTTTCTTTACAACGTAGAAAATCAGCGATATTCGGATCGTTCTCCTGATCTCGTCTCATGTGTGCTGCTGTCCACTTATCATCGGTCACAAGTCTGGTTTTTCTAACATCAGCGGCTCCTTCTCGATGTTCAATGCGCAGACAATGCTTACAGGTTTCCGAACAAGGTCTTCTGGACATGGCATCTGCATTCTGGTGTAGTTTTCCTGGGCGATGCTTAATCTTGAAGTGATACTGGTTCAGCTTTTCCAGTCATCTTGCTATTTGACCTTCAGGATTCTTCATCTCCATCAGCCACCTCAAAGCTGCATGATCCGTCCTAATGAGAAATTCTCTTCCGTATAAATATTTGTGGAAATGGTCAACAGCCTTAACAATTGCCAGCAGTTCTTTCCTGGTGACACAATAATTCCTTTCTGGTTTGGCCATCACTTTGCTGTAGTATTCTATAACCTTTTCTTGACCATCCTGTACTTGTCATAGCACGGCTCCAATTCCGATGTTACTCGCGTCTGTGTCCAAAATAAACAAGCCTCTCTCTTGTGGGAACCCCAAAATAGGACTTGAACAGAGGCCCGCCTTCAATTTCTTGAAGGATTTCTCACATTCAACAGACCAGTTGAAGTTGACTCGATCTTCTGTCAATCTATGGAGTGGCGCCGCAATATCAGCAAATCCTTCCACAAAACGACGGTAGTAAGTGCACAATCCCAAGAAACTTTTTACTTCATGTTTGTCCTTCGGTCTTGCCAAGTCTCGAATAGCTTGAATCTTCGTCTCGTCAGTTTGTATTCCTTCTGACGTTACCGTGTGGCCCAAGAAATCTACTCGTTTCTGGAATAGTGAACATTTCTTCAGGTTCAGTTTGAGGTTGGCATTCCTGAACCGCTGAAACACTTCCCGTAGGTTCTTCAGGTGTTCCTCGAAATTATTTCCCATGACCAAAACATCGTCCAGATATACCAGGCAAGTTTTCCAAGTGAGCCCACGCAGTACCAATTCCATCAGTCTCTCAAAAGTTGCTGGAGCATTACATAGTCCAAAAGGCATCACAGTAAACTGGTACAGTCCATTACCAGTCGTAAAAGCAGTCTTCTCCTTATCTGCTTCGTGAATGCCCACTTGCCAATATCCGCTCTTCAAGTCCAGTGTCGAAAACCATCGGGAGCCAGCCAATGTAGTCAAAGTGTCATCAATCCTTGGTAACGGGTATCTATCCTTCTTGGTGACGTCATTGAGCTTCCTATAATCCACACAGAATCTTGTGGATCCATCCTTCTTGGACACTAATACAACCGGTGCAGACCAAGAGCTGGATGATTCTTCAATTACCCCATCCTTCATCATTTTGTCAACCAGCTGTTCCACCTCCTGTTGCTTAGCAAAAGGCATTCTTTTTGGTGGTTGCCGAATTGGGTGAGCTTTACCAGTATCTATTCTGTGCTTGACCAAGTTCGTCCGCCCTGTTGATGTTGATTCAAAGATATCACTTTCGTCTGCTATGAATTTCTTGGCAGCTTTATATTCCGTTGGTGATAAGTGGTCCAAGAAGGTTTCCAGAACTCTCAATGCACTGTCATCTCGTTCCCTCCATCTCTGCTCGTTAGTCTCATCACATTTTGCTACCCAACTGACTGGTTCACAAGCTCCGATGATGTCTCCTTCCCTTACTGTTATGGTGGTAGGTAACACATTTGCTACCCTCACAGGAATGTCTCGATCGGTGGTCACTAAAGCTCGGGCAAGTAACAGCTTTCTGGGGGATTCCTCACATGACTGTACTAATCCAACGCAGCACCCAGGGTCCTTCTCTAATCGCGCATGGATGATCTTTTCAGTGAATCCAGGAATTCTCACAGTCTTCGCAAGTCGTAGCCTCACTGACGTCTCCCTCTCGGCCGGTGTAGTTAGTACAAACTCTTCTCCTCCAAATTTCATGGTCTTCTGATCACTGTCGAATGAAAACCCGTAGTCGCTTATCAGATCCATGCCGAGGATAAACTCATCTTCGATATCTGCGACGTATACCATGTTCACTATATGGAGTCTTCCAAGCGTCAACTCGATATCAGCCATCCCTCGTATAGGTGCATTTTCTCCAGTGACCGTACGAAGAACAAAGTTGGAAGTGGTTGGTTTTATACTTCCAGGCCGGAGAATGTCACTGCGTACCAGGGAAACTGATGCACCGATGTCTATGGTGCAGGTTACATCCATTTGGTTGATTTTTCCTTTGATGGTCAGGCTATCAGTTGTTCTTCTTATCCATTTGATGTTTATGACCCTGGGGGCTTCGTTATTGCTAGCCAGCATGCGCCCCGATACGCTGGCTAGTTCTAGTTTTCCTGGTACCTATCTGAGGACTCACTAGATGACCTAGTCCTCGCAGGTGAGTACGACCGTAATGGCGTCCTTGCAGGTGAAGAATATCGTGGTGGTACTCTCACCTTACAGTCCCTTATTAGGTGTCCAGTTCTGCCACAGCGATAGCAGGATCTGTTTCGCTGGTTGCTTGACCCACTCTTAATTTCTTTGATCGAGTCCTTCAGTTCTTCAAACATTTTTCCTAACATTTTTGCCAATGGGTCCACGTGTTCGGAAGGCTCCTCTATGGACACAGCTCTCACTTTTGGCCTAGAGGTGTTGAAGGGCGCTTCTACCTCCAGAGATCTTACAAGGGCTTCACCGCTCCTCTTAAAGTGTGTTAGCCTCAGAGTCTTCTGTATTTCTGAGTCTCTCAGTCCGTCGATGAATACCTGCACCGCCAGTTGTTCTTTGAAGTTCTCTGGTGCCTCTGGGTACGCTAATTGAGTCAGTCTTCTCACATCTGCTTCGAACTCCTGTAGGCTCTCTTCAGACTTTTGCACACGATTTTTCATCACGTCTAGATTCCACTCGAAATATCGTGAACAGGTCGATAATCTTCTCGAGTCATCTCAATAGCCGTCGAATCACCTAATTACTATTCCAAGAAATATGACTTGTTTACTTTCCGCTGGTAGCTGGGATCGATTGCCAGGGTCGTAACAATATATTAACTGTACAAATAAAATGTCTGCAACATCGGATGAGAACAAAAAAATGTGGTTGTTATGTATGAGATATCTATTTGTGTTTTCTGGGTTCTTGGTTTCCTAGAACTAAGTGGAAATTCTAGAAGAGAACGCAGTATGGAGAGTTCTATCGTCTGCAAAGCTGTGGATACGGCAAGTGGTAGCTCCCAACAGATCATTGATATGAAGTAGGAACAATATGTTGGAGCCGAAAGTGCGATCCTCGTGGAACGCTGAAATGGATGGAAATGGTAAGAGACAATACTCCGTTCAGCAAGATTGGACGGATTACATCGGAATTGGACTTGGTTGACCTCTCGAAAGAACCCTGAGTACGAAAAACAAACAAAAAGCAGACCTAGATGGTAGGTCAATAATAAGTAGGTATACTATCCTCGGACTTGAATTACAGCATTCACCCGCCGTGGCATCGAGTTGATCAAACTTCTCAAACAGTCTTGAGATATAACCTCAAATTCTTCTTGAAGAACGAATCGTAGTTCTGGAAGAGTCTCTGATGGCATGACAAGGCCAAAAAGAAACAAACGCGCTTCCGTTGTTCGTCCCAAAGATGCTTCATATAGGTTCTGAATTATTGTAAATATAAATAGTAGTTCCGAAAACTAAAGAAACACCCTTTTATAGACAGTCAAACTGAAAAGAGGTAGGAATTAAAATAATAAAAGTGTGTTGATGAATACATAACAAAGAAAATATTAGCATCTCCGTGATCAGTACATTTTAAGTTGTGTATTTATCAACACACTCTCATTATTTTATTTTCTACCTCTTTTTAGTTTGACTATCTGTGAAAGGGTTTCTATTTTTTATTTCGGCGGCTTACTACAAAAGCGTGTTTTCTAGTTTGATCTCCTACCCCAACAACCTCCAGATACAACAAATCCCGTCTACCATATATCGTCGTTTTACTATCAAAACCTCGTAAGTCTGATTTTCAATGAAAATCATATTATGGTATAATCCAATGAAACATATCCTAATTCATCTCCTGTTAAAACCTCGTAACTCTAGATCCATCGTAGCGCAATCTATTGAGAAATTCATGAACCTCGTATGTCTACTCTGTGAAAAGTTCAACTTAAAACCTCGTATGTCTTCGAGCGTTCCATGCTTTTACCACAGTTTATTGCTTTTTTACTTTTGACAATGAACAATTCGAACTCAAAACGTCAAGGCACAATTTGGCTGGTCTTTTCAGTGTTGGTGATTTGAAATGAATAATTTTGTGAATTCTACGGTAAGTTTAATTCGGTTTGATAGTTCGAATCCTATTTTGTTTCTCTCACATACCAGTTGAATACGTTTTGTTTTGTACAATATCATCAAATTACTCTGGAGCTTCACGGTATCTAAACGGTGCGAGTAATTCCTGTTAAGTTGAAATACATTTGATAGTACGATATTATCGATATCTCTTTTATACAGGGGGTGTAATTACATCATGAGGTTATAGGTTGACACGCCAAATGTATAATTATTATCATTGAATATTTTATTATAATCTCTCACCGATTATAGAATGAAATAAGTATAGGGTGTCTCATTCGGGAATACGTTCCTTTTTATGCTTATTCGAATATTCATATGTACACCTAAGAGAAATATCTAATTCATACCATACCAATTCACATACCATACTCACATTAGGCGTTGTAAGCTATAGCCTATAGAATATTCATTTTCATGGACTGGAAATTTTCTGATTTCAGGTTATTTCTGCTCGTACTAGAAACATTATTTCACGAGTGCAAAGTGAAATTTATCAATTGGGCTCGAATGGTTTTGTCGATCGATTCATCGATTTCGATTTCATTCAGTACAAATCAGGGATAAAATCCGGAGAGAAATTGGTGATTTTAAGTGACGGTTGTGGATACCAAAACCGGAATGTCACCCTGACCAATGCATTACTCTACCTATCAAAGAGTATCTTATTCCGGGTCACACTCAGATGGAGTGCGACAGTATGCATTCTGCGATAGAAAATAGACTCAGAAATCAGGAGGTTTACACACCTGCCGGATTTTTATCAGCATGCAAGAAAGCACGAACATCGCCAAATCCTTATTCTGTGGAATATCTTCTTCACACTAATTTCAGAGATTTCAGTAAACTCAAGTATTTTACTTCCATTCGTCCTGGTTTCAAAGTAGGAGATGCTACAGTTAACAATTTATGCGCCCTCAAATATACGCCTGATGGAATGCTATTCTTCAAAATAAACTTTGATGATGATTGGACCCAACTCATCAAAAGACATTCGGCAGCGGTCATGGGAACAGAGGATATCCCGTGTCTATGCCGAGACTCGCTACCAATAAAAAAATCAAAATATGATCACTTACAGGATTTGAAGAAAGTGATTCCACATGATTTTCATTCATTTTACGATACCTTGAAATACCGATGAATAGTTCTTAATATTTTGTTATCTTGAAGTTCTTAGTTAATTAAAACCTTGTAAGTTGTATTTCGATGAACATTTCAATATCAAAACCCCCTAAGTCTTATTTCTCGAAATTGATTGAAATTGAGGCAAAATAAACTTAGTTAATCAAAATCTGATCACAATTACACGACGTCGTCCAGTTTTCGAATTCCTGGTCCTCCATTCCAAATTTCTATAAAGTTTTTCTTGTCTCTTGAAGAATCAGTTTCTAGAGACATACGAGGTTTTTATAGTAAAACGACGATATATTATATTATGTGCGCTTCATTGAATTTTCCGATTTTGATAAAAGCATCATAATCTCCGACCCAAAAAAAAATGGATACCAATTTTGAATAGAATCGAATCATATTATTCCAAAACTGCTCCACCATATATTGAATCCGTCATCACTAGTTTTCCAATTTTGACAAAACAAAATCACATTTTTCAACCTCAAAAGCCCCTAAATAAAAATTTTGAGTAGAATCAGATCGTAATTACAAAACTTGTCTGCCATATTGGATCCGTCATCTTAAATTCTCAAATTTGACGAAAGAATCATAATCTCCGATCCCAAAAAATCCCATTTACAAATTTTTAATAGATTCGAGTCCGAATGAAATAAATCATCCGCCATATTGGATCATCCAGCCATCTTGAATTTACCAATTTCGACGAAAGAATCATAATCTCCGACCTCAAAAACCGTTTCAATCCAGATACCAATTTTGAATAGAAGCGGATCATAATAATTAGGAAACTCGTTCGCCATATTGAATCCGTCATCTTGAGTTCAACAATTTCGACGAAAGATCATGATCTCCGACCTCAAAAACCGTTTCAATCCAGATACCAATTTTGAATAGAAGCGGATCATAATCATTAGAAAACTCGTTTGCCATATTGGATCCGCCTTCTTGAATTTTCAAATTTCGAAGAAAGAATAAGAATTTCTGATCCCGAGAACCCGCAGATACAAATTTTGAATCGATTTGAATCATAATTACAAAATTCGTCCGCCATATGGGATCCGCGATCTTGAATTTACCCTTCCTGCTTCCTGAGGAGGGTAATCACCCCTTCTAGCTCCCATGGATGTGCACCTGGTAAAAATAAAATGTTCAAAATATAACACCTAGGTATAGGTACTTATTCAGGCCTGGCCTGATTTCTTCCCAGGTATTTATGGATGTACCTATCGATTATAAATCACTACAGTGAAAAGAAGTGGTTCGTTCAATCATAATAATGAATGAAAATGAAATAATATACCTATATCGAAAACGATGTCGGAATACTCATGTCAGTTCTATAACATAACGTAATTGCAACATTCAATCATTCTCGAACGTTTGAAAATTGCTGTGTACATCAACTTCACGAAATATCGGCAAGATTTGATTGTTCGTTCAGGTACCTACCCTACCATCGAGTATTTGAATTATAGTTATAAACGAATGCATCTCTTGCTGTTCCTGTGAAATCAATAATTCTCGACAGTATTTAACCATACCTCACTATCAAGCTGCGACATCTGTGCGTGTCCTACTCAACTATCTAAATTCACTTTGGCGAGTCACTGCAATGCAGTTTCCTGTATCATTTCGATTTCAACCTGATCCGATGATTTACCGTCAGATTAAAGACGGTGTCGACGAGTTACGGTTTCTATGAAATACAGATCTGCTGAATTACCAGCTATTCAATATGGAGAATTAATGTTGATGAAATACGGGTTTGACAAATTACTGATTCTATGCAATACGGATCTGATGAATTACCGTTTCTATAAAATACGGGTTTGACAAATTACAGATTCAATGTAATACGGGTTTGATGAATTACCGTTTCTATAAAATACGGGGCTGACAAATTACTGATTCTATGAAATACGGATATGATGAATTAACGTTTTGATAAAATACGGGTTTGATGAATAACTGTTTCTATGAAATACGAATCTGATGAATTACCGATTCTACGAAATTCGGTTATGATGGATTATTGGTTTGATGAAATACGGTTCTGGCGAATTACGGTTCCTACAAATTACGGTTTCGCTGAATTATAAATTCGATAAGTGTTCACTCTGATAGATTGATGTTTTGATGAAATACGAATCTGAAGAATTGCCGTTTCAATGCTCAACAGGTTCTATACGATATTGTCTCGATATAATACGATTTTGATGATTTACTGTTCCGATAGAATACGGTTATGATGGATTACCAATTCTAAAAAATAAGGTATGATGTTTTACTTCTCTATGAAGTGCATTTCTTCGTTTAACTGTATGATGAGATACATTATGATCCTTTATATTTTGATGAATTATTGGTTCTATGAAGTACAGTTTCTACAGAATGCCATTATGATAGAATTCGATTTGATGAAATACGGTTTTGATACAATACGATCTGACGAAATATATGTACCCGATCAAATCTTGAGTTTGGTGAATATATCGACCAAACAATTCCATATTAACCTTGACAATAGTATGCATTTCCAAAGCATCCTCGAGTAATGCAATCACTTTCTGCCGAACATTATCGAGGAATATCTTGTAATCCAAAGTGTCTGTATAAGAATCCACTCTATAGCTGATGATCCTACACTTGAAAGCGCCATTGATTACCTTCACTCCACTCGATAAATGAGTACATGAGTTTGTTCTGTGTTGCAATGTTCTTCTGTGAGTATTCATATCATCTTTGGATACCATGATGTTACAACGAATACATAGTTCCGTATTAGATGTCGAAGGCTGCAAATCCATTTTTGGTCTCTTTGGAGGAGTTGATGAGTTGTCCATTGCAGCTCGACAGGAAGTTTTTTCATGACGTCGTAAATTATCATTACGCGTAAAGATTTCACCACATCTTCTACATTCAAACATGATTCGAGTCTACCTTCACTATCAAATGAAACTTCTCGACTGACGTGTGAACTTTCAGTGAAGCCTATTTATAGGAATGAATAGAGGAGGGGATTCTCCCTCCCCATCCGAGCTCATCATGTATAATGGTTCTCTCCCCACTCTCATGAATAATGACCATACTTTAGTTTCGCTCTCCAGTTAGTCGGGTACCTCAACTCGACCTGATAAGATGCCTGCATTGATGCCACAATTAACATGACGACAAGAGTTGATGTACTCGTACATCATAATAGGCGTATGGTTACTTAGTAACATCTTCTCAAGGTTAACATTGACAAAAAATCAACTTCAATTTCAATACATACAATCGCCACATACTATGAACTCTTACCAAACTCAAGGTCATATGACCTGAACATTATCCATATTGGGAACAAGTACCTTCGACCTTGGCAAGCCTCAGACTCTGGTATTTAGGATGATGAATGCTATAATTACTAGATACATGCAAGCACTCACCAAATATATATAATTGCAGCAAAATACACTCACATTACACTCAAGGTCATCTGACTTATTCCCGAAATAAAATAAAACAAGTACTCTCGACCTTGGTCGGTCTCAGCCTCCGGTAATTAGAATTGTAATTGCGATAATTACCCTTCAAATGACCTTTAGAGGCTGTAGAACCGGCCAAGAATCACTACTGATGATATACAGGGTAATCTTGTAATGTTCATTCTTGGCTATTGTACCTTTTTGATGATTTGATTCACTGATTTTGCGAAGATTTAAAACTTCAACGTTTATTGCCTATTAGTTGGTACAATTCTAACATCGGGCCTCTCGATATACCAAGTCAATTTCCGCACAGCAGTATTGAAACGTATTTTTTTATGAAGAAGTAATAATGCTGTTTCCCATGCTTACGGCAGCTTTACATCGGCGGCATATGGGTGGTGAGTTGTTTGCTAGCTATTTGAAGGCATTATGTTGTAATGATGAAGTATGGATTATCTAATTTGAAGTTGATAAAAAAATATATTATATATTAATATTCAGAATTCAAGTTTGGACGCCACTGATTCTTTCAAGCTAGGTGTTGGCTTTGGAGAAAAATCAGAAACCTGAAAAGTTGAGAGAAGCCATATCAGTGTAATGAAAGAAAATGCTTTTACCTAGGAATTTTAATTAATATCAAATAATAATTGACCAAACATATAAAAAGTACCCATATTTTAATATGATATACAGTATGTACACATCAGCTATTCACAATCAAATTTCACTGATTAAGTTGGTAATTGGAATATAAAAAAGTTGACATGAGATTGAAATATTTTTGGTTCGAAAATCCTCAAAAGCCCACTTGAGTAATAGTATTATTCATATAGATATGTTGTAAATATGTTGCAATAAAAGGATACCCTGGGGAAAATTCATGAATTTTTTTGATGATATATATGTGTCAAATTTAATCAATTTTGGCTGGTCAATAGGGCTTGAACAACATCTTGATATTTCCTCGAGTATTTCAATTATTTCAGGTTGTCCAAGATAGTAAAACTCAAAATAAGAATGAAAAATGAAATAAATCAAATGATTTTAAACTGGCCTGTCATCCAATGAACATCCAATAATCCATGAAATGATGTGGGTAGGTAGTCAAATGAAACTTCTAGTGGTACGTAGCGAGGTGGTGGAGCATGGTGGTCTAGTGGCAAACGACCACACTGGTACCAGGACGATGCCCCAGCGTATTCAAGACTGAATGGTAGCAATCAGCAGCCTACTGATGGTGATATGACAAGAATGTCCGGGAGAGATCAGCATCCATGACTCCATGGAGATCATCGCCGGCAAGTCAATCATATACCACTTCATTTGCTCCAGAAAACACCATAATGTCAAAAAACCCTATAATAAATTAGGAAAAAATGTTCACATATATTTTATATTAAAAGTGACGAAACTCAACTCTGATGATCAGAGGGTTATTAATAAAAATCCCATAACTTTGGCCACATGGTCGCAGATCAGGTTAGCAGCAGTCATCAGCATAGGCATCAGGATATCAGGCACCAGGTCAGGCATCAGGTCAGTAATCGAACGGGGCAGCATCCAAAACAATATGCACTTACATACCATAATTTTTCTCATCAGGAAACGATAGTCATGATCCAAATTCAGTTGATTACACAAAAAAAAAATATTATCAAAAAGGCACTCAAATTCACATGTCTTTTTCCTCGGGGTGCAAAATGAAGAAGCCCTTCATAGCACACTTTCCTTCAGAACCAGTCCAATTTTTGTCACGAAACCTCAGAACAATAGATCATCAATCAATGAGTCGCTCCAGCCAGTATCATGCTGTGGACTTGACGGCGTTCTTTCGATGACGTAGTAGCTTGTGGAGTATAGCCAGATAATTTCACTTCATAAGTTCATAAACATCGTCTTCATCAGCATGCAGATAAAAATCAGAGGAAGAATTGCAATATACGGGCCCAGAAGACGAAGAAAAGAATCTGACGTTTAATCCTAACCACACTATTTCCTGAAGATAAACATTGAATAACTTGAAAAATTTGTGAAATTAAGAATTATTATGGTACAAGGACATATACCAAAAACCAGAAGGACGGACAATATGTACATACATGGTAGATAAGCTCACGTTATTCCCAAGAAAACTATCTTGTCCAGTATCATAGGTAGTAATTGTTCAGCAGAGATCCAACACTGTCTCTTCATACCTTTCAGAATCAAAACTAAACACCAGTGGATTTTATTCAAATGCAGATGAACATAATCCTAAGGAATCGAAGTTTATGCAGTACACTGGGAGCTATTATCAAAACAGGTAAGTTTATTTTCATCATACAATAGTTGTTGAGTGATGTTCTCATGTAACATCCATTACTGTTAGAATTATAGTTTAAATAACTTGTTTCTTTTGTTTTAGTTTTTACTGAATCACAGAGTTCCAGATGGATCATAGAGGAGTCTCAACTTGGAGAGACAATGAACGTACAAGGTGGTATAGTACATGATAATATTCAATTATGAATTGTCAGGGTAAGATTTGGAATGAAATTGCTCAAATCATATAGTGTTTGACTAATGATATCACAAACAAGTAACTTTTAAGTGGAGTTTACATTAGTGGAAAAATAAAAACGTTACAGAATCATATCATCCTCTTGTTGTACATAAATTACATAGGTACCTGCCTAGACCACAGTACCATAATTTGATTCCTAGTACTCGAGTCTGTTTATTTCCATATCTGCTGCTATTTTTACCCGTAAATTAGCAGTCACCATCATCTGTATTCAGTCTCCTAAAATAAGAGAACTCAACAATAATGTAATGTCAAAGTATGGTATATTATTAATGAACACTCTGTACTTACTGTTATTTCAAACAGATCCATTTTAGGGATTTTAGGGAATCATATTTTGGATTTCAGATTTATTTTTGTTTAGGCTGTCATCAGGTTTGGTGTTATTGACATTTCGGTTCGGTCGTTTCAATGCTGTGTTCTGAATATCAGACACTACCCTCGACAAAACCGGACCGTTCCGTTAACCTATTGCGCGCTGGACCAAACTCAGGGTGACTTGAATAACCAAATGTGTTCTACTGGTGACAGTGGTGAAACTTGGTACATAGATATTGCACGTTTGGTGCGATTGAGTGGTGTACCTGGTAGTAGAGCTGAGGGAAATTTATCAACTTGGTTACACTAAATGTCAGGTTTTTGTTTTTGTACAGTGAGTTGTAATAAAACTGGGTGATGAAGTCATCATGAGTATAATACCTTCTGGATTATTCAGGGTTGGTAAATATCCTCTCACTACTCTTCTACATCTAAATATCATTCAAAATAAGGATGGATATATAACCCAGGTAGTGGTTAGGCAATACGGTTCCTGTCATGTTCTGTGTGTTCTGAGATTTCTGTCCTTGTTCGGGTTTGTCATGTACTTCCATGGTTTTGTGGATTTGGCATGATCAATCAGAGCTGTCACTTTTCTGACCTGGGCAATGAGCAAGTGAAATGGCTGTTAGCCAGTAATATTGAATTTTTCATTCATCCTAGCAATGAGGGATTATATTTCACTCTCAATTTTCAGTTTCCATGTAGGAAATTTTGAGGTATCGTTTGTGGTATATATTTTCAGAAACTGTCCATTTTTATGGGATTTTGAAGTCTTGGAATAGATCGAGGAAAAAGTGAGGTTGGAAGCACATGAACCGAAAACCCTTCTCTGGGAATAAGGTAAATTGAGCTGATAATTCAATCAATTGACCAGTATTTCGATGATTGAAACACTTTCCAGAGCGGTACATAGTTGAATCGTTGATCGAATCGATAGATTTGGAGATTGATGCCTGAAGGGGCTCCCTCAGGTGGAATGACATTGTAGACATACTGTTGAGTCTTGGGTGATATTGTGTCCTTAGAAAAGGTATGAACCTCCAGAACTTTGGAGTCAGTGAGTAAGAAATTTCTCTCATGTTTCAGGGTTTTTTTTATGTGCTGCAGTTTGTCTTCTGACATTTTTGTGTGACCTGTCCTAGGGTCTGCAAATTTCAAGAATAGCAGCTAGTGCATTTCTCGCTTATGTTGTAATGTGCTGGTAGCTGTTAACCTGTATCTGATAGGGTTTATCTGGAGCTGTATCTGATAGGCTGTATCTGAAGCTGTATCTGATAGACTGTATCTGGAGCTGTATATGATACGCGGTATGTGGAACTGTTTCTGGAGTTGTATTCGAAGCTGTAGCTGTACCTGAAGCAGTAGCTGTAGCAAGAATCGAGCCTGTGATATGGCTATGGCTGTCACGCAAGTTTTTCATAACATTATGATTACTTTTCATAGTATTTTTTTTGTGGCTACTTTCATGACATCATTATGATGATTTCTATGATGATTTTCATGTTACAAACCTGTTAACACGTAACGGGCACGGTTGCAACCTTGCGCATTACAGTTTATGAACCTGATAGGTCATATATTATGATATTTTCGATTTAACTTATAGTATCATGTTCTGTTTCAATATTTCTCAATTTGCTAATGAATGAGATGGGTGACATTTTACTCTGATAATTAAAAAATGTACTTTCGAGATAGAATCATTCATAAAATAAATTGAGGTCACTTTCAATCGAACAGCAAGTCAAAAGACATTTCTGTTAACTTTGAAAATAGCGATCGATTTAATTTCTCCCGTGAATTCTAAGATTCTACTATTCTGTAACACTCAGTTATTCCCGGTGATTCATATTTACGGTGATCGTACTATGACGGCCGCGGGCGTTGCGGGGAGAATCGGGGTATATAAGCGGCGAATCGCGGTCCTTCGTACTACCTGCATTGGATTATGATTTTCCCAATATCTTCCTTATTTATGCTTCGATTTTCAAATTTGAAGAACCATTCGCATCTTGAAACATAGGCGCATCGACATTATTCGGAGTATTTTTTTTCATAAACGTTGTAGTTACTGAGATAATGCGAGGTATATGAAAAGCAATTTAACGAAAATTCACAAGTTTCGAGTTATAGCCGTTTGAAATATTTCGTAATGTAATTGGTGAATTTCAAAATGTTATATAATTTTTTCTACTCGTCACACGAAATCAAGATTCAACAGGGTGGAAGTTCTAGAACCCATCAATATTTTTCACGAATAAAAAAAATCCATATTTTTTTATAAATTACCCCCTACCCCCCAAACGCACAGGACGATTTTTTGACGACAAGTGGCCCTAATAGCACACAACGTCCTAGGGACGTCCCTATTTGGTACAATTCACGTCCGAATGTCCCGAACCAAAAATAAGTGTCCTTGGGACGTTCCATCCCGTACATCTCATGCAATGTCCGAGCAAGGACGTCCACGGAATGTCCCAGCTGGTACATCATTTCAAATATCCTAGAAATGGCATCCCTTAGACGTCCCACGTGGTACTTATTGTAAAATGCCCATGCAAAGACGTCCTTGGCATGTCCCTGATGGGATATGATTTCAAACGTTCCTTCAGGGACATCCATCGGATGTGCCGAGTAGTACATATACTGGCATGACTTCAGATCTTATATTCAATATCCCTTCTAGACAACCATGAAATGATCCAGATGGTACATTCCTTCAAATATCTCTGCACAGGCGCCCTTAATATTTCCAGGATCGTATTACAATCGAAATATCCCTTAGGGACGTCCTTCGAATGTCCGTCGGATGTCCCAGTTGATACATAAACTGTACTCTTTCAATGTCCTAGAAATAACGTCCTATGGACGTCCTAGTCGGTACTTTCAATATGTTGTCCCTGCGAGGACGTTAACTTACACCTCGCCGACGAATGATTGCTCGTAGGCTATAAGTACTCCTCGTCAATGTCCATCACATAAGTCCATTGGACATCCTTGGGAAACTTTTTGGGGACCTTCTACGGACCATCAACTCAAGTGGATGTCCTAATCCTTAAGGGACCCAGACAAATTCAAATTCAAGAATAATTCGTACGTCTCTGGGACATCCTATGGACATCCAATGGATATCCCTCAGCGTTGCTGATAGGTTGTCCTATGGATGTCCTAAGGACGTCCTCTGTAGTGCTTGATGAGGAATACTGTAGGATTTAGGTATTCGATAGTTGTCCCAGGGACGTCCCTCAAGGACGTCCCTAGTTGGTCCTCAAGTGGGACATTTGTGCGTCCCACAGACGTCCAATGGACGTCCACGGTACCAAATTCGAACGTCCTATGGACGTCCTGAATGTCCCAACAGGACGTCCTAAGGATATCCATGGGACATAGGTGTGATATTAGGGGGATCCATGATCTGGAGATGGTAGGTGACAATTCTAGCCATGTCACAGCTTTTTACCTCCGATTTCCCACGGGGTGAACGATAGGATTCGATTGGCACTCTACTATTATGCAGTTTAGCATATAACTATGGAAGTATGAATGGTTATTTTGGGTGGGTTATCATGTGGATCCAAAGGGTATGGGATTTACACCTGGATTTGAATATTATGTGATACTTGGGTGACATACAACCAGGTTCCAAGCTGAACATTTGAACTATTCAGTATTATAGCATGATTATGTTGACTTTAGTTTATGTCTGCATATAGCATTTCAATTCATTGAGATTGTAGGTACTTCAGATAATTTGTCACAGACTATCATGAAATCCTTTGATAACTGAATGGCACCTTGGGTAAATATTCATCTTTCAGTTTGATTCAGCTGTTGAAATAAATATAAACCATGGTAAGTGGGGTTGATATAAAGTCATTTTGAGAGTATACTTTACACATTTACCTGGCGCCCTAAATAACATTCATCATTTTGGAGTAAATCTGAATCCACTTCGTCTCCACTGGAGTTGCAGTCGCGAGCCCATATCCCTCTGTCAGCAGAGGACATATATTGGTCAACCTTTTAGCACTAGTGCAGAAAAGATTGTTACAGATTTTGACGCCCAACGTGGGGCCTATGAAAAAAGAGAAAAGAGATTTTTCAGAAAAACAAAAAAAAATTAAAAAAAAATTGTTTTGGTAATTTTTTTTTAAATTTTTTTTTGGTTCTTCAATTTTCCCTGCTTAGGTCGAGCGTTTCGGTCTTCCGATCAGGTTGTTTTTATTCCTATGAAGTGCTATATTCTCTAAGTATTCTCTGGTTTGAATGTTTAATTTTTTTGTGTCGATTCAGATGGAGCTTATCAGATACATAGAATACTGAAGTATATGTCTTGCAGTTTGAGCATTCTTGAGCATTCTGGGTAGAGATATTTTCATGCTTACTGCTTCACTGCTATACAGGATGAATTTGGAGTTCAATTTTTTGTTTCATTGCGATAAAATGAAAGGTAAAATGGAAATGAATAGACTTGACAAAAAGGAGTTGACTTATGAGTTGGCAATTAGGGGTGTAACTGATAAAACTACTGTTGAAGAAATGGGGAAGTGTTTGCGAGGCTATATAAGATTGGAAAATTCATCAACTCTCCCTGTTTATCCGACAAATGTTTTCTCTTTTGATGCCGATATTGCTTATTTAACAGACACGCTTGCAGAATTTCAGGGGTTAGTTTCTGACTTTGCGGATTTCGAATCAAGTCCCAATTTTTTGGAAATCAATTCTGAGATTATTCACGCTTTTAAACGAGCAGAGAGAGCTGCTGTTGCTGAGGATGGTGATCATGGAGTAAACTCTAAATTTCTAGTAGAATTCTCAAATTTGCAGTCTGAACTTAAATCACGTGCTAGAAAATTCAAAAGATCATCTCAGCAAATTTCAACTCCTTTAGTGTTCTCATGTCATCTACAGGGATTAGCAACTCATCAGGGAGTGAAGAATCTGATGATGACTCAGTAGGAAATGTAACTTCAGTACCATTGCCTGTTCCCCATATACAGGGTGTCCCAGTATCGAAGTGGAACATTACCAAATTTGATGGAGATAATAGTAAAATTTCGTTAAGTGCTTTTCTGGAGAATGTGGACGAATTATGTTTGTCCCGTAATGTTGATTGATTGATTGGTTAATAGCAGAATGATCAGTCAGGGTTTGAAGCCCAAAACACTGCAGCCTTTGGGCCTATTGTATTCCTGATCATGCTGTTGACTTAGGTGAACAGGTTCGCTACCTTGATAAGGTTTAGCAGCTTCTTCACCAAATAATTTTTTGAAAAGGCCTCTCGGGAGTTTACTGCTCCCAGAAGGTTGTATCTCTAACGCGCTAGTGCTTCGCACTCCAATATTACATGAGTGGCAGTTTTCTCCTCCTCATTGCTTAGTCTGCATATGGGTTTGTCTGTGTAGAGGCCTATATGATGCATATGTTTCCTCAAGCGGCAGTGACCGGTTATTAGTCCCGTCGCTTGTCTGATCTGACTTCTGTTTAGGCTCAGAATGTCGTTAGTCACTGTTAGGTCGTCAACTAGAGGCCCGTAAGCAGGCCATAGAATCCTTCGTTCCTCCTCCTAGAAACAAAAGTAATCTCATGGAGCCTGATTTGGCTTATATTCATACAGATATAGTCCCTTCACCTCCTCCGCTCAAGTAGATATGGTGGGTACTTGTTGGAATCGTAGATCTGTAGGTCATATGGCTCGAGATTGTGAGACTTCAGTGAAGAGTAGGTACTGTTTCAAATTTGAAAATGCCAATTTCACTGTTCGCAATTGTCCTTAATGTAATCAAACGTCAGACCGAGACACTAAACCTCGTAGTGATCTCTAATTCAGATAGGAAGTCGGTCAGTAAATCTTTGCTACCGGTTAAAGAAAGAGTTATCTTAGAATACATTTTGGCACATGCGCAGAATGATGAAAGGCCATTCTTGAATGTTTCGATCTTGGGTGTTCAAATGTTAGGCTTATTGGATTCTGGCACATCAAACACAAATTCAAGAGGCCCTGGTTGGCAGTTATTAAGTAAGCCAAGTGTAGAGAATGGAAATATTGTTTCTTGTAGAGTGGCTAATGACCAAATTTGATCAAGTATAGGATCAGTGGATTTACCGATTGGTGTTGAGGATGAAGTTCAAATTATTTTGATCATACCGTCTCTCCCCCGATGTTCGATTTTGGGAATAGACTTTTGGAAGAAAATGGTGATTGTCCCAGATCTTATCTACGAGTTTGCAATTGCAGTCGATCCTGGATTCTCGACCAAGATGTCAGAGAGGTGAATTTCAGAGGTGAAGAAATCATCATAAGATTGGAGTTGAAGAAACTCGCAAGATGGTACTAGTGTTTGATCACTTCTATAAATCAGACGACAATCTACCAACATTATCGCCATCATCTGCATCAGTTCCCTCGACACCATACACCAAAGCAGTCGTGTCTTCGAAGAGCAGGAGCAGAAAATCATTGAGCATATCCAATATCCTGTTTCTCAAATCACTCGAAGGCTACAATGTTGTCAGCCCCTGTCTTCGACGTTTTCCGCAAACCCAGATTCGATGTTAGCATCACTAGAGTGGAGTGGCGCACCTATGACCCATATGTGAAATCATTTGAAAACAATGACGTCATCGATATCACAGTCAATCAAGCAGATTCGTGGTTTGCCATGTTTAAAAGCATCATCACCATCAAGGGTGAATTGGCTGTGACCGGAGGTGGTATAGGTACATTGACTCACAATGCTGGATCCTATCTCTTTGATTCATGCACCTATGAATTGTGCAATAAAGAATTGGACACTGTCAGATATCCTGGAATAACAAGCACTGTGCAAGGATACTTGTGTTACACACCTGAAGACTCACGTCATCTAGCCATAGCAGGTTGGAACTATCCCAACGCTCCGATTCTCAACACCGATGGCACATTAACCATGAACATTCCACTGAAACATTTCTTTTGCATCTTCCATGATCATCAAGGGCAACGTGGGGCAAGCATTTGTTAAGTGAGAGCTCGCAATGATGCCAACAGCATGAAAGTTGGTAAGACAATAAATAATGCTATACCAGGAAGAACGCAGTCAGAGCACCGCTAGTATAACGATAAATAGCATCAATTTGAAAATGCCGCACCCTACACCCAACGATGACATAAAGTTGCGGTTGTTGACACGTATCAAGGCTGATGAGCCTATGATGATACCGTTTTGTCGATGGGAATTGCACGAGCTACCAGCACTCACAAGGATCCACCATAGAAATATGGTCGATCAAGACGTGTTCTACATTAGAGAGTCCTAGATATGTTATAGTATTTTTCCAAACGAAAAAACCCGATAATTTGCATGAAGACGTAACCTTGTTCGATAATGCGAACATCAAATACATACGATTGGCTCTGAATAGTGACTATTATTCACAAGAAAGACTGCTATTGGACTTTTCCAAAGACCAATATGCTGACGCTCACTTTAACTATACAGAGTTCAACAAGAGCTACCAAAAACTGTCAACAAAAGTGCTTTTGAGTGGATTTGAATGAATTCAAATCCCGACCAATGTTTGTCATCGATTGCTCGAGGCGCCACATAGGCATGAAGTCGTTTACAATTGACATAAAGTTGGACATCGAAGAGACGACAGGTTTCCCTCTCGATACCAAAGCCTATTGCATCATTTGTCACGATCGAATTATAGAACACCTCCCACTCAGCAGAGTTGTTCGAAATATCAGACTTCATTTTGCTTCGAAGAGTCATGGAGATCGCACTGGTTGACATTCAACGGTTCATGGTTGGTGGTGAATTCATTCCAAAGGAAATGACTATTCGCATCAGCAAAAAGACGAGTCATCATTCATTCAAGCCATCTGTAGAGTTTTCGAGTTTGAGCAAAAAAGATGAAAAAATGGCAAACCATGTGGAACGTTATGTTCCGGCACACAGGCAGACCCACATAGACTCATATCACTTCTGTTTTATTATCACTTCTGTTTTATTATTTTTGTCAACTTCATATCACCTTAAGTATATATATATTTTTATATTTATATTTGTATCTGTTGCATTATTCATGTTATTGTATAGGTGAGTATCCGTCATGAATCACTTCTTGTTGCAAAACTAGGAGCTTTCAAAGAATTTGTAAATACGAAAAAATACTTTATCTTCACTATTTCAGAGACCTGGCTGACTCTTGATATATCTGATGAAGCAGTTTACATAGAAGGATATAACTTTGAAAGACTTGATAGGCAAGCAGGACGTGGAGGAGGTGTAGGAATGTATATTCACAATAGTATAAAATATCAACTAATTCAAACATCGAATCAGATAGAGCAGCTATGGGTGAGTTTCACAGTGAATAGAAAAAATGTTGCTGTGGGAGTTCTTTATAAGCCTCCGAATTTCAACTATACTGAATTTTTAACAAGCTTTGAACTGACCATACAAAATGATTTACTGCAATTTGATTATTCAGTTGCACTTGGTGACTTCAATATTGATCAATTACAATTCAATAGCCCCTCTGCTAGATCACTGTCTATGTTATTATGAACAAATAATTTCACATCCAACTAGAATCAATGGTTTATCACAGTCTCTTATTGATCTGATTATTATCTCGGACCCATCAATAATTAATGACAAAGGTGTAATTGGTATGCATAGTTTTTCTGACCATGATTTAGTATTTTGTGAATTGAAGCTGTCCACCTCCCCTATTAACAGGTTTTGCACATATAGAGATTTCAAAAATATGAATTATGATGCATTCTATCAAGAGCTGACTCTTCTGCCCCTTTTTTATATCGTGGAACTTGATGATATTAATGAGAAAATTGAGTTTTTCGATAACTCATTATTGTACCTCTTTCAAAAATATATCCCCTTGAAACAATGTGAATTGAGAAAAACATACACTCCGTGGATCACTAATGATATTAAAATCCTTATGTCTGAGAGAGAAAAAGCCTTAAAGAAGTATAGAAACAATAAGACAGTACAAAACTGGGATAACTATAAGTATATCCGTAACTTCACAAATAGAGCAATCAATAGTGAAAAAAAGTCATATTTGCAAACGAAATTTAGTAATGCTAGTGCCAAAAAGTCATGGAATGAACTAAAACGCTTCAATATTACTAACAAAAGTAAAAAAGAAATACCTATCGATCTCCAAAACCCAAATGAAATCAATAACTACTTCATTGACTCAATTTCCAACACAACAAATAATTCTTAAAATGATCTAACTCAATTTTATTTAAATAATACCAAAACGCATATCTCTACAGAATTTAACTTCAAACGCATTAATGATGAAAAAATCTCTCAAATAATCTCAAGTATAACTTGGAAAAGTACTGGCATCGATAATATCAATATAACATTGATAAAACTATGTTCTTCATATATTATTCCTCTTATAACGCATCTAGTTAATTTTTGCATTGAAAATCATGTGGTTCCTATAACTGCTGGAAAGTTGGCCTTATTAAACCTTTATCAAAAGTATCAAACGCTCAGCAGTTCAAGGACTTGAGACCTATCTGCATTTTACCCACGCTTTCTAAAGTCCTAGAGAAAACTCTTTCAAATGAGAGAATACTTATGCTCTACTAACTTAATTTCAAAATACCAATCTGGCTTTCGCAAAAACCACAGTTGTACATCTGCATTACTCAATATAACTGATGACATCATCTCGGCCTCAGATCAGGGTAAAGTGACTGCTGTCGTATTGTTAGATTTCAGTAAAGCATTTGACACGCTAGACCATAATATTTTGATAGCCTATTTAAATTATATAGGTTTTTCAAGTGGTGCCAGGCAACTGGTGACCAATTATTTATCAGGTAAGCTACAGAAAGTTATCATTGGAGACAATGCAAGTGACCTTAGGAGCATGAGTCGGGGAGTTCCTCAAGGCTCAGTCCTTGGTCCGCTATTATATACAATATATACGTCTGACTTCGAATCATCACTCCAGTACTGTCAACATCACTTTTATGCTGACGATACGCAACTTTATATTTCATTTCAACCGGAGAATGTGCAGCAAGTCAATAGGATGCTGAACGAGGATTTAGATAGACTCGTAACCAAAGCCGAAAATCATTCAATGCTTTTAAACGCAAATAAATCATCATTAATTATCTCTGGAAACAAGGCTGATATGGTAAAAGATAGACTCAATGTTATGGTGAGTACACATCCTTTGGAGTGTTCTATGGAAGCAAAAAATCTGGGAGTCATAATAGATAGCAAAATGAGATTCAAATCGCAAGTAACTAATATGTTGAAAAAAGCATACACCAACCTCAAGATCCTTTATAGTAACAGACACATCTTGAATCGACAGTTGAAAACTCTCCTATGTGAGAGCCTAGTCCTTTCTCAATTTAATTATGCGGATGTATTATATAACGCTTGTATTGATCACAGTGACTCTGCTCGAATTCAAAAAATACAAGATGCCTGCTTGCGTTTCATCTATGGAATTAGAAAATATGAACATATTTCTCACAAACTCTCTGAAATTGGTTGGTTAAATATGAAAAAAAAAGAAGAATCCACTATGCAATGTGTTTTTATTATAAGTTGATATGCATCAAGTCTCCTGCCTACTTATATAATAAAATAACTTACCGTACGGACATCCACAATTCAAACATTCGACATAGCGGATTACTCTCCATGCCTAGACACTCAAGTGCTTTTTTTCAAAGATGTTTCTCTTATTCTATAGTGAAAATGTATAATCATTTGGATAATATCCTTAAAAACATTCCTCTGAGCATATTCAGATATAAGTTCAAAGAATTTTTGATGAAACAATTTCAACTATTTATAAACAGAAAAAGTGATACTTCCCTATACGAATGATATGCAATTACAGGTTGTTTATCCCAGGAGTGGTATGGGTCTGGTGGTGGTCTGCTTGTGTGCTGTATAGGTATAGGTTTTCCATATATATATATATCTATAAATAAAAACTGAATGAACTGAATAATCATCAAGTAGGTAGAACGGTAGAGCAGACGCCGCAGCCTGCAGTTGTGCAGTGCAGTGGTGAACTGAGTTCAAACTTTCTGCCTTCCATCTATTTTTTTTCAATATGCATTGTAATAACAACGTGAAGGTAAATAAACGTAATTTATTATTATTATTATTATTATTATTATTATTATTATTATTATTTTAAATTCATATAATTCCAGTCACGACCCTGCGGCCTCCGACGTCACGCAGAGTCGTGCTGGATAAAATCCAGTGACTACTCCTCACAGCCTGTGAGGTGAGTAATCACTGGGACCAAGTACCGTGTGCCCTGAGTAGACGCAATGATCGTAGTATGACGGCCTTCTGCATTCCACCAGCCAGGATGTGTGCCTTATCACGGCACGCTGGGATTTTCAGGATCTCCGAGAGCAGCGTGTGTCGCGTGCCTCCTAGGGAGCCGATTATCAGGATGACCAATTCCACAGAATGGTCTGGATAGAGCCGGCGGAGTTCGAAGAGAAGATCTCGATATTTAGTCCGTTTCTCCTCCTCCTTCAAAACGATGTTCGGTTCGGCTGGCGCCGAAAACTCGATCACGAACATCGCTTTGGTTTGATGGTCGAGGAGGACTACATCAGGCTTGTTAGCTTGTATTTGCCTGAGGGTGGGGAATGAGAAGTTCCAATAAATTCGGCACCTCTCATTCTCCACAACGGACTCAATATCCCCCGGAGCATAGGGCAGCACTGTGGTCTCGTCTATTCCGTACGAGTGCCTCAGGTGATAATAGAGCACTCGCAATGCCGCATTGTGTCTATGGATATAGGCCGAGACTGCATACACCGTGCAAGAAGACAGCAGGTGCATAATTGTCTCGGGCGCCCTGCGGCAGGCCCTGCAATTTGTGTCAGGGACCTCCATACCCATGACACGGCTACGGTAGACGAGAGTGTTAAAAACCCCATCTTGGCATGCCATGATAAACCCCTCTGTTTCCGATTTAAGCCCGCCTGACTTGAGAAAAGCGAAAGTCAGTTCTTTGGATAAGCCCCGGTCTTCAATGGTCTTGAAGTAGACCGAATGCATGGGCTTATCCATTATTATTATTATTATTATTATTATTATTATTATTATTATTATTATCATTATTATCATTATTATTATTATAATTTGAGTTTATATGATTCCAGTCACGACTCTGCGGCCTCCGACGTCAAGCAGAGTCGTGCTGGATAAAATCCAGTGACTACTCCTCACTGCCTGTGGGGTGAATAATCACTGGGACCAATTACCGTGTGCCCTGAGTAGACGCAATGATCCAAGTATGACGGCCTTCTGCATACCACCAGCCAGGATGTGTGCCTTATCACGGCACGCTGGGATTTTCTGGATCTCCGAGAGTAGCGTGTGTCGTGTGCCTCCTAGGGAGCCGATAATCAGGATGACCAATTCCACAGAATGGTCTGGATAGAGCCGGCGGAGTTCGAAGAGAAGATCTCGATATTTAGTCCGTTTCTCCTCCTCCTTCAAAACGATGTTCGATTCGGCTGGCGCCGAAAACTCGATCACGAACATCGCTTTGGTTTGATGGTCGAGGAGGACTACATCAGGCTTGTTAGCTTGTATTTGCCTGAGGGTGGGGAATGAGAAGTTCCAATAGATTCGGCACCTGTCATTCTCCACAACGGACTCAATATCCCCCGGAGCATAGGGCAGCACTGGGGTCTCGTCTATTCCGTACGAGTGCCTCAAGTATTCCCAACAACATATAATCTCCAGAAGTTCAAAAAAAAATTCCAATACCTACCTCCTATCCTTATCCTCCCTAGGAACGCACGATGTTCTTTGAACATTATAGGGATTCCCTTTCGTGCGCTCCAAGCGATAAAAAAAAAAGAGCACTCGCAATGCCGCATTGTGTCTATGGATATAGGCCGAGACTGCATACACCGTGCAAGAAGACAGCAGGTGCATAATTGTCTCGGGCGCCCTGCGGCAGGCCCTGCAATTTGTGTCAGGGACCTCCATACCCATGACACGGCTACGGTAGACGAGAGTGTTGAAAACCCCATCCTGGCATGCCATGATGAACCCCTCTGTTTCCGATTTAAGCCCGCCTGACTTGAGAAAAGCGAAAGTCAGTTCCTTGGATAAGCCCCAGTCTTCAATGGTCTTGAAGTAGACCGAATGCATGGGCTTATCCATGTGAAGCTGCAGGAGCTTTCTCACTTCTGCAACTTTGATGCGGGCCTTTCTCCGAGCAGGCTCCAGCTCAGTAACTGAGTCCTGAGCCCCACGATCGGAGTCGAAAATCAGAGTCAATTCATCGGCTGCTCGACGTGCTGCCCTAAATAGAAAAGCTCCTACTCCTGCCTCTTCATGGGCTTTAACCATTTGCAGGAGAGGATCCGAACTCCTGATGACTTTGCAGGCACCATCCAGAACCATTCTGTCATGGAGATACTCCAAGCTCAAGAGTCCACGGCCACCCTGGTCTCTAGGTATGTATAACCGTGGAACAGACGAATTTGGATGCAAACTCCTATGCATATGCATCATCTTGCGAGTACCTACGTCAAGTTGTCGCAGCTCGACTTGAGTCCACTTTATTACTCCAAATGAGTAAAGTAGGATCGGAACAGCAAGCATGTTAGTAGCAGCGACTTTGTTCTTTCCCGACAGTTCTGATGACCAGATCTGTCGGAGCCGCTGCCGATACTTGCTGCGGAGAGCGTCTTTCACACGTTGTGCCTCCTGAATGTGAGTTTCCTCTACACCCAGGTAGGTGTACGTCTCTCCGGCATCCAGGTGGTGTAGGATGCTTCCGTCCACAAGCTGCGCGTCCTTGTCGTAGTTCTTGCATCGTCCTCTCTTGAGATGAACCAGTGCACATTTGTCCATTCCGAATTCCATTCCAATTGCCTGAGTGTACTCCTGCACTACCCTGAGGGATTGGTCCATATCCCTCTCACCAGAGGCATAAAGTTTGAGGTCATCCACATAGAATAAGTGGGTGACCTTATGCCTCCGGTAACTGGGTGGGCCGCAGTTGTATCCCTTGGTTTTCCTGAGCTCAACAGATAGTGGCAGAAGTGAGATGCAGAATAGGAGAGGGCTAAGGGAGTCCCCTTGAAATACTCCTCTCCTTATGATGACTGGCTCTGTTTGGACTCTCGCTTCACCTGATGTTATGGTAAAGCGGGTCTTCCAGACCAGCATCAGTTGTTCTATGCATCTCACTATAGAATCGGGTACCGAAAGACACTTGAGCAAGTACAGGAGTAACTCATGTGACGTTGTGTCAAATGCCTTTCGGTAATCGATCCAGGCCACAGAAAGATTCCGCTTGTACTGCACGGAGTCCTGTGTGATAGATCTATCTATCTGTGTTATTATTATTATTATTATTATGATTTGAATTTATGTAATTCCAGTCACGACCTTGCGGCCTCCGACGTCACGCAGAGTCGTGCTGGATAAAATCCAGTGACTACTCCTCACAGCCTGTGAGGTGAGTAATCACTGGGACCAAGTACCGTGTGCCCTGAGTAGACGCAATGATCCTAGTATGACGGCCTTCTGCATTCCACCAGCCAGGATGTGTGCCTTATTACGGCACGCTGGGATTTTCTGGATCTCCGAGAGCAGCGTGTGTCGTGTGCCTCCTAGGGAGCCGATAATCAGGATGACCAATTCCACAGAATGTTCTGGATAGAGCCTGCGGAGTTCGAAGAGAAGATCTCGATATTATTATTATTATTATTATTATTTTTTTTTTTGAGTTTATATGATTCCAGTCACGACCCTGCGGCCTCCGACGTCACGCAGAGTCGTGCTGGATAAAATCCAGTGACTACTCCTCACAGCCTGTGAGGTGAGTAATCACTGGGACCAAGTACCGTGTGCCCTGAGTAGACGCAATGATCCTAGTATGACGGCCTTCTGCATTCCACCAGCCAGGATGTGTGCCTTATCACGGCACGCTGGGATTTTCTGGATCTCCGAGAGCAGCGTGTGTCGTGTGCCTCCTAGGGAGCCGATTATCAGGATGACCAATTCCACAGAATGGTCTGGATAGAGCCGGCGGAGTTCGAAGAGAAGATCTCGATATTTAGTCCGTTTTTCCTCCTCCTTCCTTATTATTATTATTATTATAATTATTATCATTATTATTATTATTATTATTATTATTATTATTATTATTATTATTATTATTATTATTATTATTATTATTATTATTATTATTATTATTATTATTATTATTATTATTATTATTATTATTATTATTATTATTATTATTATTATTATTATTATTATTATTATTATTATTATTATTATTATTATTATTATTATTATTATTATTATTATTATTATTTTAAATTCATATAATTCCAGTCACGACCCTGCGGCCTCCGACGTCACGCAGAGTCGTGCTGGATAAAATCCAGTGACTACTCCTCACAGCCTGTGAGGTGAGTAATCACTGGGACCAAGTACCGTGTGCCCTGAGTAGACGCAATGATCCAAGTATGACGGCCTTCTGCATACCACCAGCCAGGATGTGTGCCTTATCACGGCACGCTGGGATTTTCTGGATCTCCGAGAGTAGCGTGTGTCGTGTGCCTCCTAGGGAGCCGATAATCAGGATGACCAATTCCACAGAATGGTCTGGATAGAGCCGGCGGAGTTCGAAGAGAAGATCTCGATATTTAGTCCGTTTCTCCTCCTCCTTCAAAACGATGTTCGGTTCGGCTGGCGCCGAAAACTCGATCACGAACATCGCTTTGGTTTGATGGTCGAGGAGGACTACATCAGGCTTGTTAGCTTGTATTTGCCTGAGGGTGGGGAATGAGAAGTTCCAATAAATTCGGCACCTCTCATTCTCCACAACGGACTCAATATCCCCCGGAGCATAGGGCAGCACTGGGGTCTCGTCTATTCCGTACGAGTGCCTCAAGTGATAATAGAGCACTCGCAATGCCGCATTGTGTCTATGGATATAGGCCGAGACTGCATACACCGTGCAAGAAGACAGCAGGTGCATAATTGTCTCGGGCGCCCTGCGGCAGGCCCTGCAATTTGTGTCAGGGACCTCCATACCCATGACACGGCTACGGTAGACGAGAGTGTTGAAAACCCCATCCTGGCATGCCATGATGAACCCCTCTGTTTCCGATTTAAGCCCGCCTGACTTGAGAAAAGCGAAAGTCAGTTCATTATTATTATTATTATTATTATTATTATTATTATTATTATTATTATTATTATTATTATTATTATTATTATTATTATTATTATTATTATTATTATTATTATTATTATTATTATTATTATTATTAATATAATTATTTGAGTTTATATGATTCTAGTCACGACCCTGCGGCCTCCGACGTCACGCAGAGTCGTGCTGGATAAAATCCAGTGACTACTCCTCACAGCCTGTGAGGTGAGAGTGATTATTAGAGATATTATTATTATTATTATTTTTTGAGTTTATATGATTCCAGTCACGACCCTGCGGCCTCCGACGTCACGCAGAGTCGTGCTGGATAAAATCCAGTGACTACTCCTCACAGCCTGTGAGGTGAGTAATCACTGGGACCAAGTACCGTGTGCCCTGAGTAGACGCAATGATCCTAGTATGACGGCCTTCTGCATTCCACCAGCCAGGATGTGTGCCTTATCACGGCACGCTGGGATTTTCTGGATCTCCGAGAGCAGCGTGTGTCGTGTGCCTCCTAGGGAGCCGATAATCAGGATGACCAATTCCACAGAATGGTCTGGATAGAGCCGGCGGAGTTCGAAGAGAAGATCTCGATATTTAGTCCGTTTTTCCTCCTCCTTCAAAACGATGTTCGTTTCGGCTGGCGCCGAAAACTCGATCACGAACATCGCTTTGGTTTGATGGTCGAGGAGGACTACATCAGGCTTGTTAGCTTGTATCTGCCTGAGGGTGGGGAATGGGAAGTTCCAATAAATTCGGCACCTCTCATTCTCCACAACGGACTCAATATCTCCCGGAGCATAGGGCAGCACTGGGGTCTCGTCTATTCCGTACGAGTGCCTCAAATAGTAGTAGAGCACTCGCAATGCCGCATTGTGTCTATGGATATAGGCCGAGACTGCATACACCGTGCAAGAAGACAGCAGGTGCATAATTGTCTCGGGCGCCCTGCGGCAGGCCCTGCAACTTGTGTCAGGGACCTCCATACCCATGACACGGCTACGGTAGACGAGAGTGTTAAGCACCCCATCCTGGCATGCCATGATGAACCCCTCTGTTTCCGATTTGAGCCCGCCTGACTTCAGAAAAGCAAAAGTCAGTTCTTTGGATAAGCCCCGGTCTTCAATGGTCTTGAAGTAGACCGAATGCATGGGCTTATCCATGTGAAGCTGCAGGAGCTTTTTCACTTCTGCAGCTTTGATGCGGGCTTTTCTCCGAGCGGGTTCTAGCTCAGTAACTGAGTCCTGAGCCTCGCGCTCGGAGTCGAAAATCAGAGACAATTCATCGGCTGCTCGACGTGCTGCCCTGAAAAGAAAAGCTCCTACTCCTGCCTCTTCATGGGTTTTAACCATTTGCAGAAGGGGATCCGAACTCCTGATGACTTTGCAGGCGCCATCCAGAACCATTCTGTTATGGAGATACTTCAAGCTCAAGAGTCCACGGCCACCCTGGTCTCTAGGTATGTATAACCGTGGAACGGACGAATTTGGATGCAGACTCCTATGGAGATGCATCATCTTGCGAGTACTTACGTCAAGTTGTCGCAGCTCGACTTGAGTCCACTTTATCACTCCAAATGAGTAAAGTAGGATCGGAACAGCAAGCATGTTAGTCGCAGCGACTTTGTTCTTCCCCGACAGTTCTGACGACCAGATCTGTCGGAGCCGCTGTCGATACTTGCTGCGGAGAGCGTCTTTTACCCGTTGTGCCTCCTGGATGTGAGTTTCCTCTACACCCAGGTAGGTGTACGTCTCTCCGGCATCCAGGTGGTGTAGGATGCTTCCGTCCACGAGCTGCGCGTCCTTGTCGTAGTTCTCGCATCGTCCTCTCTTGAGATGAACCAGTGCACATTTGTCCATCCCGAATTCCATTCCAATTGCCTGCGTGTACTCCTGCACCACCCTGAGGGATTGGTCCATATCCCTCTCACCAGAGGCATAAAGTTTGAGGTCATCCACATAGAATAAGTGGGTGACTTTATGCCTCCGGTAACTGGGTGGACCGCAGTTGTATCCTCTGGTTTTTCGGAGCTCAACGGATAGTGGCAGAAGTGAGATGCAGAATAGGAGAGGGCTAAGGGAGTCCCCTTGAAATACTCCTCTCCTTATGATAACTGGCTCTGTCTGAACTCTCGCATTACCTGATGTTATAGTAAAGCGGGTCTTCCAGACCAGCATCAGTTGTTCTATGCATCTTACTATAGAATCGGGTACCGAAAGACATTTGAGCAAGTACACGAGTAACTCATGTGACGTTGTGTCAAATGCTTTTCGGTAATCGATCCAGGCCACAGAAAGATTCCGCTTGTACTGCACAGAGTCCTGTGTAATAGATCTATCTATCAACAGGTTCTCCTTGCAGCCAGCGACACCTTTCTTCGACCCACGCTGCTCAAAAATCCGTTGGTAAACCGGATCAACTACTAGGAGTACTCGCATGTACAAGATGCGTGTAAACAACTTGTAACATGCATTCAGGCAGGTAATTGGTCTGTAATTCTTCGGATTGGACAAATCTCCAGTCTTAGGGAGAAGCACGGTTCGCCCCTCGATAAACCACTCAGGGATTTGCTGCTCCCCATTCAGCCAGCTATTGAATATCCTGGCTAAATGGTGGTGGGTAGAGGGAAACTTTTTCCACCAGAAGTTATTGATCCCATCGGGACCAGGAGCAGCGAAGTTCTTGGAGCCTTTGAGGGCTTCTCGAACCTCCTCAGTGGTTATCGGTTAGCGCAGTAATTCGGGCTCAGGCTCTCGGTATCTTCCGCAGAAGGTACCGAACTGCGCCAGGGCTGGAGTATCTCTGTTGAATGGATGCCTCACCTCGTAAATACTCTTCCAGAAGGTTTTCACCTGATCAGCAGTCGGAGGATTATCAACCACACTTGGAGGCGGTTGGAATAAGCGAGAGGGCTTTTCGCGAAATTGTTTATTTTCCGCCAGCCCTCTCGCTCGCCTCTTCAGTGACTGTTTTGCAGCCACTAACATCCGTATCCTTTCGAGGCAGTGCTGTTTGATGGTGGATAGCACTGCCTCATTTAGTGTGTGATGGGTGCGACGTAATTTAGTGGCCATCCGTCGCACCTTCGATGTGAATGGCCTGTTGGCACTCACATAATCCATCACACACTGGATACGGGAAGTGTGTTGTCTCGCCGACTGGATCTTGGCTTCCATCTTTTGTACACGCCGATCGGCCCTCTCAATCGGTGAGACCGTTTGTATAGGTCTCTCTGGCAGAGAGGACCGAACCACGTCATACACGGCACAATTGATGTGCCAGATGTCAGCCCCTTCCGGAAGTGTTTCTTGAAGCGATTCATCCATCCTTGCAAGGTCTCGGGTCCGCAGGGCCTTAATGTTGAGTAGGCTCCTGCGGTTCCTGATTTCGCTCACCTCAGGAAGCACACGGTCCCCTCTCTCGTTGTCGAGCAGGATGGGTGGAGCGTGTTGTTCCTCCACACCATCTTCCTGCCGAGAAGGGACTCTTACGTATTGTCTAGCGCGTAGGTGAGATACATAATCCCGCAGATTTTGAGCGGTGAATGCTCCATGCTCTGGGTGTTGCTCAATCCACAGAGCATGCATCCGCCTCATGTATCCCCTACGCCCTGGATCGCTGCTCTCGAAGCACTGCAGAAGGTCGTCTCTCAGATCATCTGTCCACTCAAACCGTCCATATTATTATTATTATTATTATTATTATTATTATAATTATTATATTATTTTGAGTTTATATAATTCCAGTCACGACCCTGCGGCCTCCGACGTCACGCAGATTCGTGCTGGATAAAATCCAGTGACTACTCCTCACAGCCTGTGAGTTGAGTAATCACTGGGACCAAGTACCGTGTGCCCTGAGTAGACGCAATGATCCTAGTATGACGGCCTTCTGCATTCCACCAGCCAGGATGTGTGCCTTATCACGGCACGCTGGGATTTTCTGGATCTCCGAGAGCAGCGTGTGTCGTGTGCCTCCTAGGGAGCCGATTATCAGGATGACCAATTCCACAGAATGGTCTGGATAGAGCCGGCGGAGTTCGAAGAGAAGATCTCGATATTTAGTCCGTTTTTCCTCCTCCTTCAGAACGATGTTCGGTTCGGCTGGCGCCGAAAACTCGATCACGAACATCGCTTTGGTTTGATGGTCGAGGAGGACTACATCAGGCTTGTTAGCTTGTATCTGCCTGAGGGTGGGGAATGAAAAGTTCCAATAAATTCGGCACCTCTCATTCTCCACAACGGACTCAATATCCCCCGGAGCATAGGGCAGCACTGAAGTCTCGTCTATTCCGTACGAGTGCCTCAAGTGATAATAGAGCACTCGCAATGCCGCATTGTGTCGATGGATATAGGCCGAGACTGCATACACCGTGCAAGAAGACAGCAGGTGCATAATTGTCTCGGGCGCCCTGCGGCAGGCCCTGCAATTTGTGTCAGGGACCTCCATACCCATGACACGGCTACGGTAGACGAGAGTGTTGAAAACCCCATCCTGGCATGCCATGATGAACCCCTCTGTTTCCGATTTAAGCCCGCCTGACTTAAGAAAAGCGAAAGTCAGTTCTTTGGATAAGCCCCGGTCTTCAATGGTCTTGAAGTAGACCGAATGCATGGGCTTATCCATGTGAAGCTGCAGGAGCTTTTTCACTTCTGCAGCTTTGATGCGGGCTTTTCTCCGAGCGGGTTCTAGCTCAGTAACTGAGTCCTGAGCCTCGCGCTCGGAGTCAAAAATCAGAGACAATTCATCGGCTGCTCGACGTGCTGCCCTGAAAAGAAAAGCTCCTACTCCTGCCTCTTCATGGGTTTTAACCATTTGCAGAAGGGGGTCCGAACTCCTGATGACTTTGCAGGCGCCATCCAGAACCATTCTGTTATGGAGATACTCCAAGCTCAAGAGTCCACGGCCACCCTGGTCTCTGGGTATGTATAACCGTGGAACGGACGAATTCGGATGCAGACTCCTATGGAGATGCATCATCTTGCGAGTACTTACGTCAAGTTGTTGCAGCTCGACTTGAGTCCACTTTATCACTCCAAATGAGTAAAGTAGGATCGGAACAGCAAGCATGTTAGTCGCAGCGACTTTGTTCTTCCCCGACAGTTCTGCCGATCAGATCTGTCGGAGCCGCTGCCGATACTTGCTGCGGAGAGCGTCTTTTACCCGTTGTGCCTCCTGGATGTGAGTTTCCTCTATACCCAGGTAGGTATACGTCTCTCCGGCATCCAGGTGGTGTAGGATGCTTCCGTCCACGAGCTGCACGTCCTTGTCGTAGTTCTCGCATCGCCCTCTCTTGAGATGAACCAGTGCACATTTGTCCATCCCGAATTCCATTCCAATTGCCTGCGTGTACTCCTGCACCACCCTGAGGGATTGGTCCATATCCCTCTCACCAGAGGCATAAAGTTTGAGGTCATCCACATAGAATAAGTGGGTGACTTTATGCCTCCGGTAACTAGGTGGGCCGCAGTTGTATCCTCTGGTTTTGCGGAGCTCAACGGATAGTGGCAGAAGTGAGATGCAGAATAGGAGAGGGCTTAGGGAGTCTCCTTGAAATACTCCTCTCCTTATGATGACTGGCTCTGTCTGAACTCTCGCATTACCTGATGTTATAGTAAAGCGGGTCTTCCAGACCAGCATCAGTTGTTCTATGCATCTCACTATAGAATCGGGTACCGAAAGACATTTGAGCAAGTACACGAGTAACTCATGTGACGTTGTGTCAAATGCTTTTCGGTAATCGATCCAGGCCACAGAAAGATTCCGCTTGTACTGCACAGAGTCCTGTGTAATAGATCTATCTATCAACAGGTTCTCCTTGCAGCCAGCGACACCTCTCCCAACCAACATTTTAAGAGAATTATACCAAGCAGAGAGGAGAAATTACTCGAAGAAGTCGAAATTTACTAATTTCCGACAAAATATTTTACCTTTATGCCCTGAGTAACTTGAAAGTTATGGATTAGGTTGTAAAATGCCTGATTAGGACCTCAACATTTTCTATAAAAACCATTAACTTTATAGACAAATTGCATTGTTGGAAACTACCCATTACAGACTTCAAACATAACTTCATGGTCCTAGTGAGCATTTAGTTATCAATTAGGTAATATTTAACATCAAAGTTACCAGTAAAATGTCTTCCAGGCCCTCGAACTATCAGGATATTTATTGAAGTTGAAATTTACCAAATTCTAACTTCATAAACGATCATAAAGTCAGGGAATAATCAGATGGAAAAAATAAGTCGGATTTATACTCTGTTTTGCCTATTTTTGACCAATTGAGTCAAAGGAGTTTCTTAGACTTTTTTTGACCTAATCAGTACCAACTTCATATCCGATGAAGGCAAGATTACCACTATGAAATCCTTATAGAACGAAGTGTCCTTGAGAGAGCCGAGAATACCAAAATTAGTCCTAAAATCATGTTCTCAAAGTTGATGACTATTATTGATCCTGGTGCTTTGAGGTCGGCAAATGTTTTGAAATGATCATTAATTTCTGAAAATATTAAAACTGGAGACAAGCGCAATGTATGAGTTTTGAATGTTTTATTCTTTATCACCAGTGAGTGGTTCAGGTAGCTTACCGCTTGAACGGTTCTGAAGCAAATCATGATATCTTTCTATACATTTTACGATGATGTTTGATCATCGATTCGTTTTGACATTCGAAGTTTTACTTCCACTTATTCCATTCGTCAGATCTGAATGCATATTTCAAATGACTTTCATAAAAAAAAACAGATATCAATTATTACACTTCGGTTGAGAACGTACAAAAATGGCAAATGTACTAAAAGTATACTAGAACGGCAACACTGTTCGAGAGATGACAACACGGCGATGGACTTTTCTGATTCGCTGAAAAATGAAGCCTGTCATCCAGCGACCAATTAGAAAACATACCATGGTGCAGAATAAGAAATTGAAAGCGAACAACGAACATTTGACAAATTATATGATTATAGGGAACATCTGATAATATTAATCCATCTGGTTGACTGCTACTCAAATAATATACTCGTTGATATAGTCTAAAATCCCAATATGGGGAAATTGGGCTCCATAGTCAGAATATACAGAATTTTCGACTATGAACGAAGCCTATTCGCCCTGAAAGTTGAAGATTCTGGAAAATTCGACTTTCAAGTCCAATATGAAACCGACGCCATATTTGTTGGCTCGAACCTTTTTCGCCATTGACGGAAAAAGAAGAGATCTCTACATAGCGACCACATCCTAATGAATAGTAATACAGAAAAGGTTAAATTTCGCATATATGATCATATTCTACCAGTTGATTCATTTTTAGATGGAATTGTTGAAAAATAATTCGAAAACACAAAGAATATCATCCAGTATTTTTCTACAAATCCAATAATTTCGTGGGCCCACTAATTTTACATGTGTAAAATCAACATTATCACAATGAATTTTGCATCGCAGGTTGAATAACGATTCACAACAACCTCAAATAAGCTAAACAACATGCATATTATCTACACCTTCCACTACTATCGAGTTTTCTTTTGAACGCCATGTTCATAAACTCCTAAGTCTCCACACGTAAATGAGTAGGTATAGTCGATCGTGAAACACGGTACATATTTGTTTTCCGAACCCAACCAAATGACAGTAAACCAGGTAGAAATCTTAGTAAACCCACCCATAAGTAGGTAATGAATAACGTCAGAATAACGTAAATCAGACCACTATCGGACTAGAATTAGGGCAATTTCACCTAATTGTTTCCTCGACCTATTGGTCAGGATACCCTAATATCCCTATTCTCGTCTTCTGAATTACTTCCAGTTTTTTCCCCATATTGGTAAATTTGAAGTAAATAAGACGTAATATTCACTTAGGCCAAATAAGTCGTTGACCTATTCTAAGGTCGAAATGACGTATATTATACCTGAAATGTTTGTTGGGCTCTTCGACCCACGCTGCTCAAAAATCCGTTGGTAAACCGGATCAACTACTAGGAGTACTCGCATGTACAAGATGCGTGTAAACAACTTGTAACATGCATTCAGGCAGGTAATTGGTCTGTAATTCTTCGGATTGGACAAATCTCCAGTCTTAGGGAGAAGCACGGTTCGCCCCTCGATAAACCACTCAGGGATTTGCTGCTCCCCATTCAGCCAGCTATTGAATATCCTGGCTAAATGGTGGTGGGTAGAGGGAAACTTTTTCCACCAGAAGTTATTGATCCCGTCGGGACCAGGAGCAGCAAAGTTCTTGGAGCCTTTGAGGGCTTCTCGAACCTCCTCAGTGGTTATCGGTTGGCGCAGTAATTCGGGCTCAGGCTCTCGGTATCTTCCGCAGAAGGTACCGAACTGCGCCAGGGCTGGAGTATCTCTGTTGAATGGATGCCTCACCTCGTAAATACTCTTCCAAAAGGTTTCCACCTGATCAGCAGTCGGCGGATTGTCAACCACACTTGGAGGCGGTTGAAATAAGCGAGAGGGCTTTTCGCGGAATTGTTTATTTTCCGCCAGCCCTCTCGCTCGCCTCTTCAGTGACTGTTTAGCAGCCACTAACATCCGTATCCTTTCGAGGCAGTGCTGTTTGATGGTGAATAGCACTGCCTCATTTAGTGTGTGATGGGTGCGACGCAATGTATTGGCCATCCGTCGCACCTTCGATGTGAATGGCCTGTTGGCACTCACATAATCCATCACACACTGGATACGGGAAGTGTGTTGTCTCGCCGACTGGATCTTGGCTTCCATCTTTTGTACACGCCGATCGGCTCTCTCAGTCGGAGAGACCGTTTGTATAGGTCTCTCCGGTAGAGAGGACCGAACGACGTCATACACGGCACAGTTGATGTGCCAGATTTCAGCCCCTTCCGGAAGTGTCCCTCGAAGCGATTCATCCATTCTTGCAAGGTCTTGGGGCCGCAGGGCCTTTATGTTGAGTAGGCTCCTGCGGTTCCTGATTTGGCTCACCTCAGGAAGCACACGGTCCCCTCTCTCATTGTCGAGCAGAATGGGTGGAGCTTGTTGTTCCTCCACACCATCTTCCTGCCGAGAAGGGACTCTCACGTATTGCCTAGCGCGTAGGTGAGATACATAATCCCGCAGATTTTGAGCAGTGAATGCTCCATGCTCTGGGTGTTGCTCATTCCACAGAGCATGCATCCGCCTCATGTATCCCCTACGCCCTGGATCGCTGCTCTCGAAGCACTGCAGAAGGTCGTCTCTAAGATCATCTGTCCACTCAAGGCGTCCATTGTCGTTGCGGTCGTTGTCAGGCTGTCCGTCCTGTTGGGCCCCACCACCTTGCCTTTGACCCCTATCCGGCTGGGGTCGGTTGTGGGGGCCCTGTCCTCTGTTGATAGGAACCAGAGTAATTGGGCCTGCCAGGTGGTTAACCTAGCATGCCCACGGCTGACATGAAAGGAGAAACGAATTTCTCCTTCTGGGTGCGCTCTCGCTGCCAGTCCGATTTTGCACCCTGCATAATTATTATTATTATTATTATTATTATTATTATTATTATTATTATTATTATTATTATTAAGTTCATATAATTCCAGTCACGACCCTGCGGCCTCCGACGTCACGCAGAGTCGTGCTGGATGAAATCCAGTGACTACTCCTCACAGCCTGTGAGGTGAGTAATCACTGGGACCAAGTACCGTGTGCCCTAAGTAGACGCAATGATCCCAGTATGACGGCCTTATTATTATTATTATTATTATTATTATTATTATTATTATTATTATTATTATTATTATTATTATTATTATGTTCATGGTTTGAAATATTCCAGGGGCAATGTGAATTTGGATGAGTTGAATGGAATACTACAAAATAACCTGCAGCAGACAAACATTATCTACGTTAGAGGTCATCAAAAGATTCAGTTTTTGCAGCGAAAATGTGCAGAGTTGGAGATGGTTAATCACATTGTTGATTTGGAAGATTTTGACAATTCATGTTGGCAGCCAATAACGTTCCAACAATCCATTCCACCCTGCATGAATCATTGCCATGGAGGAAGGTTCCAGTGCAGTCTCCACAATGTCGATACTTCATATAATCGGTTATGTAATTTATTGCCGAAATAGAAAAACTATATAATAATTCCAGAGTTTTTATTCATCACTTATCCCTTAATTTTCAGTATTCCAACAATAACATTTGAGATTGAAATAAGTGAACATATAAGTGTACAACAAAGTGTCAAAATTTCAACGACATTGACAGTATCTTGATCCAATTTTGCGGGGGATTTTTTTAATGCAAGTGTCTGCTAGTCTTCCATTTCGCCGTCACTGCCATCAGAATACGATCATTTCAATTTGTAGTCGATGCTGCTTCCATTAACATGTTGTGGCATATCAAATGAATATAAAGGTAGTTTGTTATTATTGACATACATTCTGCTCATCATCTTCTAATCACATTGTTGTGTACGATTCACATCAAAACATACGGCTGCATTCCTCGTATCATACGGTATGTTTGTGTAAAAGACGTTGTTGCTCAGAACTGTCAATAGAATGAAGCTCGCTTTCAGTATCGCCATCTAGTAGCTGTGTTGGTTAAATTCTTCTTCTCGATGTAGGTGTAGCTGTGCCTCTCGGTTCAGTAAACACCCTGTCCCAAACGCTCAATTGCTCAAAATCTATAAACAGGCCAACTTTCTGCTCATGCAATTGGATGTCTGCACTGAGCTGTCTAAACTACAAACCAAATTCTTCTAGTGCACCTCTGTATTCGTCAGAAGCCTTGAGACAACTGTTTTACACGTCAATTCACATCCTATTACAACACTCTTCCTCTCTTTCTCTCCCTTTCTCTCACTCTCCTCTCTTCTTCTTCTCTTTTCTCTCTCTGTCTCTTCGTCGTACACATCAAGTCGAGCGTGTGGAAGTTCAAGGAAAAGAATACACAGAAGAGTCTATTGATATTTTCTATATTCTGAGTATAATGAAAAATAATAATAAAGAGTCTATTTCAGACAAACATGCAAAGCATAACATAACCTTCAAAGGAAACTAACATGAAGTTCGCTCCATCAACTAGGTACCAACTCCTACAGAATAGAACGTTTCACTGTTATGAATATGTCGATGATTTTAGAAATAATCTTGTATAGTTTCGAGACATAAGTGAAACATGCGATTTTGTTTCTTTCACCATACATGTATAATTCAACTGAACAATCTTTTTTCATGACATTTGAAGCATCATAAATGTTTGTGATATGTTTCCAGTTATGTAACCACCCCACTTAACATGTAATGTTACAAAATATTGCCACAATATATTGTGAAGCTTCCTTCCGTAATATAAGGATACAATATTGTATCTTTTTTGCTGCTATAATCGTGTTGACAATGTAACTGAAAAACTTACTGACAAATTGTTTGTAAGTTACAAAATGACCCTTCCAATTGAGTTTCAAAAGCAATATTCAACTACATATTCTCATTGAAATTGCAACATTACATGGATCAACTACGAACAATATCAGTGCAACGTTACATATGGAATTTTCAATTGTAATGTTGCATTAACATTGGTACTTCATTGAGTTTGTGAATAACATAAGCTAACTACAAACAATATTGCTACAACTCATGGGATGCAACACATATTTGATTAAAAAATGTAATATAGCTGAAATATACAAAATGCTACATTGGGTATCGATCGAGAGACGCCATTTCATGAAATGCTTACGCGCAGTCGCAAACTTGCATTCGATCGTGCATTCGAAAAACGCCAGTATCTCAGTCGCCATATTTGTTGGTGTTTGGCTTCGGTAACAGGTATTTTGTTGTTGTACAAGTCCAAATGGCAAATAATACCAATAAATAATATACTTTGGAACGTAAATTGAGGTATAGTGGTGATCTGGCGATATGTGATATTAGGCAGTTGGGGAGGTTTTGAATCGCAGTCAGCAGTTGATTATTAGGTGAGTCAACAGTTATTCTAGGTTAGGTATACATTTTACATATTCATACATCGTTCATTGATCTAAGCGGATCGTTCGATCGACAATAAATAACATTAAACGATCATATAATTATTCGTATACCTACTGAAAGTAATAGGACATTCTTGTGAATTCCTTCGAGTGTGCAGTCAAAGTGAATCAAAGTGTTTTTTTTATCGCTTGGAGCGCACGAACGGGAATCCCTATTTGAGCTTTCGGATATTTATCGGCTCTTCATCAGGAACTCTATAAAACATTACAAATTATATGAAATCAATCATGGTGATAGTAGAATCATCACTCAAATCATCAAATCTCATCTCTCATTTACTGCACTCAGCTGTTGTAGAAAAAACTTTGAGCTCGCACTCACAATTCATTCTAAAAACAACCTCAGATATCGTTCGCCAGAATATTCTCTAGATTCTGAGAAATATTCATAATTATCATCTTCAGTGTATACCTGTTATAAGGATACTCTCAGCATACCTTGGAAAATGAATATTTCCAGAATCGAGTATACAATCCTCAACTCTCAAGTTCAACCGGTTGATGAACTAACTCAACTAACAGGTAGATTCCTGACTATTTTATTTTATAATTTATTTCCTTTGTTCCAGGTGCTCATGCAGTGCAGTGCCTATAAGCCGTAGTACCGTTATATCGAAAATATTTAGAAATTTTTTCAATCTACTCCCAAATTATAAAATAGTCGACACGATTATTCGATTATTAGAAAATTGTTGCCATGTATAATTTATAATATAAAATATGTAATTTTCCTTTACTTCTTATTCTATGTTGCTAGTAACCTCAATGAAATATAACCATAAGATCACATTCGTTCATTGAATATGAAATGTTACTGTACTTCATACACAATGTTACAATAACTCTACTGGAATGATTCATTCGCAAACATTACATTCATAATATTGCTGAACGTCCGTTTCAGTAGTTGCTGCGACCTTGCAGTAAGATAGCGACAATATCTGATGTAACATTACACATAAAATTGAAATATTGCTGCAATATTGTTGAGATATTACTTTGCTTAGTGGGACCTGAACAAGAAAACATATTGCATTAAATGTAGCAGATATGTTCCACGGTGATGTTTCTCCGAAACCCTGATGAGCTCTATTTGCCATATGGCAGACATATGTGTGTTTGCTGGGAACTTACGACGACGGCAGGTCAACGCTGTCCATGTCGACAAATTACTACCTATGAGGTACCAATAACAATCTAGATCAATTCAACGCCACCAAAACTATACCCTGTATTTTTCTCTATAGAGAGACAGAACTCAGCATGTATGATATAACAATGTCTGGAACCAGTATTCCTACCAAAACCACTATATTTATGCTATAAAGGTATTCTCATCAGCAATACTCTTTCATGGTAGAATCATGTTCGATCCATCGCGAAAGCAGCTTCGCAGAAACTCGGATTTTTATTCCGCGCGAAAATTACTTTACACCTCAACAGCTTCTCAAGGTCTACAATGCACAGATACGGCCAGTTTCAGAATACTGTTCTCACATATGGGGTTCAGCACCCAAACATACGCTGATGTTCTTAGATTTCGTCCAGAAATGAGCCATTCGTCTGATGGGTGATGCCACACTCAGTTTTACTTCGACCTCATTGAAACACCGTAGAGAAGTCGCCGACCTTCAACTTTTCTATAGATACTTCCACGGAAAATATTCCTCAGAAATCTCTGCAGACGAACTCGACAGGTCCAGTCAGCACATCTTTTCCTTATACACCTTGAAATATGTCGAACAACACTCTACCAAAACTCCATGTCTATAGAACGGAAAAGCTTTTGAATTCTTTGCCAATGGAAGTATTACCAAGAGCTCAGAACCTCCATAAGTTTGAAAAAAATGCCAACACCTACCTCCTCTCCCTATCCTCCCTTCCGTGCGCTCCAAGATTATAATATATGAATAATAATAATGATAATAATATCGTCATGCAAATGACTTATTAGGAGTATCTGGAGAACGGAAAGGCAGGTAATTCTCAAAATTGGTATGCATTACCCATATGAATACATGTAATCTGATGAAAAAATATTGTTATAGTGTTCGACTAACCACATCTTTCTGTCCGATCCGACAACAGGGAATCAGGGAGTTACCAATCCAAATTGCTCCGCACCATGACATCACACGTTTCGCGGCTATGTCTGATCGTTTGAATTCGCTCTTTTATTTTGGCGTTTCCAGAGATATTCAATACGATAAGTTGATATATAGAAAGAAATCGCAAAAAAATATTTCAGAGCCATATATTTCGAGATATATTTTTTTTAGAAATGACTGGAAAGGCCCATTCACTGTTTATGCTATGACTCACGGAAATCTGCATTCAAGTCGAAAATATGGATTTTTCGTTAACATGTAGCATTTGCAAGTTTTTGCAACGATTTTAACCTCAGTTTCATAACATAAGGAATTCAGAGAAAAAAAAACTCTAGATTCTGCTTCATCACTCTTGATTGAGACATGTTTCGACCTATCAAATGATCATCATCAGTCATAGTACTAACAAAGTCAATGTGAAATCGATATTTGTATCAATAAATGGATATAGTTATCGATATATAAATGAATCAATATAATAATATATGAATGATATCGATTCATCGATATTTTTCATATGACATCTTTATTTGATATATAGGTACATTGCTTTATCGATTTTTTTCCAGCCCTACCTAGTTTTGTCACACATTAGCTTCAATTTTACCAGCATTCAACATTCACCAATATTCAACATTTACTAATATTCAGCACTATTTGTTGGCTATATGGACCTGATTAGTAGATGACTATATGATAGAACAGAACTACGAATAATCAGATATCGTTGCGAAATAAGTTGGTAATTTGATATACTGGATTATAATTCGCCATTGAATGAAAAGTTCGAAAACTTCAAGAGGTAGTTCGAGGACAAGAATTAGAAAAAAGGACGCACTCGCTTATTATCCATAGCCACCTACTAATTTTATGGTTCCACAGCTTTCATAGCGACTGAATATGGTGCTGAATATTGTTGGATGTTGTCTGATGGTATAATTGGAACTAATGTGTGACGAAACACTGTATCAGCAACAAGGTAAATATGATTTGTGATATGGATTTTATTGCCTCATATCCACAAGGCGGATCAATAAGAATTATTCTAAAAAAATGGCATCACACAAAGCTCGGATTTTTATTTAGAGCACGAATCTAAGTAGATACCCCGGTAGGATGGCTCACCCCCTCCACTCCACTTTTCTCCAAACCACGTGACTCGGCTAGCCAATCACAGGCCGGCTTGACTCGGCTAGCTGCTCGCGGCCTCACGAGCGGCGCGAAATTCAAATATTGGATGAAAATATAATGAATAAAAAAAATTGGGCTGTGCGGGCGAGGAATCGAACCCCGGCCACCGGACTGCTAGCCCGAAACGCTACCATGGCGCCACACCACTAGACGAATTTGTGTACGAGTTTGCTTGTAGGGATTGAACTCGAGACCCTTGCATTATAGAGCAACGTATATACGTACTGTGGTATTCAGGCGTCCATGAGAATGCCACTATGAAAATCGTATTGAAATGGGACCGGCGAACAAAGCTATAGGTTCTAGATTTATTTATTACAACGAAATAAAATTATATTTTTGATAAGCGACAAGACTCTGGAGATAAGGGTCGATCACGCTACAATGTTGCCAGACGTTCTGGTGATGAGACTCTATCACACTACCATGTTGCCAGACGTTGGGATCGGTGAGCAAAGCTATAGGTTCTAGAGATAAAACATCATGTTATTACAACGAAATGAAATTATATTTCCAATTAGTGAAAATATACCAAGCCTCTGATGATACCGAGAAACCGCGAGTCATGTAAGCAAAAGTTATTTCTATCTTACATAAAATCTTGGTGTTTATTCCGGGGATTTCACGCTTTCGAGGTCATATAACAACGAGCGACTAACCGCAAACTGTGATACCACTTTTGCGATAATGGGTTATATACAGAGTGTTCGAGAAAACCCACGATAAAGGAAAAATATACAGGGCGACTCAAAATTTAACTGATGACATGATAAACCTGAAAACAAAAGCGAACGTTAGCTCATGAGACTGGCACCCTACATAATGGGTAAGTGGAAAGTTCAAATATATACATTCGATGTAAACAGTTGGAGAAACATCAATTAGAATATAGAAGAAACATAATAATCATGTTCGTCTTCCTATTGATCAGTACCAATCAAGATGTTGAAGAGTGAGCATGTGCTGTTGCTCTCAATCATAGCGTCAGTTTTTGCTACTGGCAATGATACGATAGAATATGCAGGTGCCTTTTTGAAGCGTTTCGGCTACATAAATACAACGGATAATGCTGTCACCGCTATAGAATCAGCATTAATGACATTTCAAGAGACATACAATATCCCTGTGAGTGGATCACTGAATAACGAAACTCTACGACTGCTGAATAGTCCGCGTTGTTCTGTAGGAGAAAATAATTTCATGATACATTCGAAATGGAACAAAACAAAGTTACGCTGGTATTTTCCTCAAGCTCAACAGGTGCATCGTGATACAGCCAAGATGGCATTCGATAGGTGGGAGGAGCTATCAAATTTAAAGTTCGAAAATGTGCGAAACCCTAGCAGACAGAAACCTGATATAACCCTAACTGTTATTCGAAAAAATCATAATTTCCGAGCAAATTGTCAAGGCACTTCCAAGTGTCCACATAATTTCGACGGTCCCGGGAAAGTTTTAGCTCATGCATTTTTCCCAAATGAAAACAACAAGTGTATTGAGATTCATCTTGATGCAGAAGAAAAATGGTATCTTGGAAATAGTACTTCAACTGATGGCCAAACTAGTTTATTGATGGTCCTGATGCACGAAATTGGCCATGCTCTTGGGCTGGGCCACAGTGGTGTCAATACAGCTATTATGTTTCCTTGGTATCAAGCAAGTCCAGCATCATTCGATATAGATGATTAGAGAGCGATAGAATATTTGTATGGGCAGAAAACTGAAAACTATCAACCAACAACAACCACAACAACACAGACAACCGAATCCCTTCTCGAGTTTCACATGTTTTCCAAAATTCTGTGGGTAATCTAGTGACATTTATAAATGATAGCATGTATTATGCAGCATATTTTCCGAATTTTCAAATCCACCATAACTTTCGTTTTCCTTTGCCTTCTAAAGCAAAAATTAATGCTGTCTTTCAAACAAACAGTGGACAGGCTTATTTGTTATATAACAACGATTCTTACATTGCATTTGATGACAATGGAGACATGAGCAGCCGTGGGCCACTTAGTCACATCTTCCCAGGAATTTCAGCAGGCATAATATCAGCTTTTCGTTATATCGATGGAAATATATATTTTTTCGATAGGAATACGTACTACAAATATAGTGAATATACTAGACGGGTAGTGAAAGCCGAACCGTTCAGTTGGAGCGTCTTTGGAATATCCTGTCCTAATGATGGATTACTTCATCAATTGAAAACAATGTTAACAAGAATTATATCACTTTACGAATGAACGATTAAATACCATTTTGTTTTATTCCAATTGTCACATGTATGCTGTCTCAGTCACGCGTGTTCAGTATGATGTTCAGGCAAGTGTGTTGGAAAATGCATCAATTTTCGAGATATATAATATTAGCATATATAGTCTGTGTTCATTAAAATGTATGTAGACGTTTTTAGGAGTGACTCTCACGACTTTATTGCACTAAATAAAATACCTACTTTGTTTTTCAAAAACACACCCTTCACACTTCATCAGGATGCCTCCTCCTCCTTGTGCTTTCACAGGTAGCAGCACACTTCAGTGAGACTCGTAGGTTTCTCGTACAGGAAGCAGGCAATCATTGTACTTCTATAATCATTCAATGGCTGTGTATATATCCTTCTTTTTGTTATTTCAATGGCATCGTGGCCCTCTTTTGTTGTACGGTGCTGGCTGGAAGTAACTGAAAATGCCAGAAGTGAAGCGTAGTGTGAGATACATGTAATTTCACAAGTTCTCGAGAATCAAATAGGCCATCAGTTTGAAAGAGGTGTGCGCATGCGTTACAAAAAAAAAGTCACTCTATATGAGTGACAGGGCTAACTAAGTGGTAGTATGACAGGAGTTAATGGCGGTGTGAATGGCGGTGTGAATGGCGTTGTGGCGGTGTGAATGGCGTTGTGGCGATGTGAATGGCAGTGTGGCGGTGTGAATTGCAGTGTGGCGGTGTGAATGGCGGTGTGGTGGTGTGAATGGCGGTGTGACGGTGTGAATGGCGGTGTGAATGGCGGTGTGAATGGCGGTGTGAATGGCGGTGTGAATGGCGGTGTGAATGGCGGTGTGGTGGTGTGAATGGCGGTGTGACGGTGTGAATGGCTGTGTGAATGGCGGTGTGAATGGTGTGACGGTATGGTAAGTGTCGGGTTTATAAAAATGTCAGTTGTTGTCCTGACTTCATACTGTTAACATCATAGTAGGAAGAAAAATATATTACGTCTTGAGATGTTTGCTTGTCAGCAATGCAACAAGAAATTCAAGTGGGCCTATGGATTGAAGCGGCATATGGATAGTCATGACGAAAAAGTTTTCAATTGTCATTATTGTGTTGACAAATTCACAAGATTGGATAGCGTGAAAAAACATTTGGCGAGAAAGCACAAAGGGAACGACCTGGTTAATCCCCAAAACGAATCGATCACCACTGAAATCGGTCAACGAAATGAGTCGAACTCCATTGATAGTGATCACCAATTATTGTCCCAAAGCCAGTCGAATTCTGAGATTGGTCAGCAGTTGAGTCATAACGACATGAACGGTGATGCCGCTACGGATGACCCTTGTGAAAATAAAATCGAAGATAAAGATCAGAAAATTATGGACTTAGCTGAAATTGTAAGAAATGAATATTTGGCACTCGAACCGTCTATGAAACCCACGAAAAAAACAAGATTGAAGATGATCAAGCCGAGTAAGGAATCGCGACTTGTTAGGTATTCGTCTTACAGTTCGACTGACACCTCACCTTCTGATCATGAAACTTTGCGAAGAATCTACGATAACAACTTCGATGAGGACAGCGAAGGAATCGAAGATGTTGATTATAATATGGTAGACCCAAACGAATTGGTGGATAGATTGAGAGAAATATGGCATTCTGGCCCATATTATAATAGTGAAATTATTTCAATTCTAGACATACTACGAAAAGAAGGAATAATAGAAGGAGGCTCCAGGAAAGAAGATGAAATAAAATTGAAGCATAGGATGTGTAGAGGTCTTTTGTTATTTTAGTTGAAATAAATAGTATTTCTTTGAATCTTGTTTAATTTTTATTAATACTGAACTGAAACATGAAATGGCTACTCAGCAAAGTGTCTGAGGCCTGATAGCATCTAGCAATTGTTGACATCTAATAACAAAATTGATGTCGAGGAGACAAATGATATAATTGATAGATATTTATCTTGATAAAAAAAATCCCCTCTGGGTCATTAAATTGTCACCTATATTCTCAACATATAGAGCAAAACCACATATGCATGCGCATACTTACTCGAGCAATGATTTTTAACACCGCTTGCCTTTCTTCTGATTCACAATTGTGCATAAATCTGTCATGGTTGGCTGCTGACTTGTTGTTGTGTAACTCCTGGCTCTCATCATCATGCATCCGATATTTCAAAAGCTGGTCCTTCGTTTCACCAATGAGATGTAATCTGAAACTGTAGTAGAGTATGAGACACAAGGTCTCAGTAAGTGCACAAGATTATTCCGAAGTTGAACCGAAGAAAAAAAATCCGTCACTGGGGTTGAGACCTAGCTCTTTTCATCCTCCACTGAAACCCCCACTGCTTCAATCTCGGACGAATTACGAGCATCTCCTCGTTAAACACTCGAAAAATATTGAGAATTGAACCTCAGATCACAAAAGACTAGAAACATGTTCAAGGAAAAGTGCACGGGAATCCTCGTGGCGTTACAATAACTTCATACAGTTTAGCATGAAAAGAAGATTCAAGGGTTTTGCACACTAAGCGCTATGCAGCATAAATTCTCCTATGTACACAATGTTTGCAGTATTGAACGAACTGAAAATGCTCGCAAAGATGCTTAGCGATATTGAATGACAACTTCGTCATAGGATATATTGCAAATACTATACTAATTCGAGAAAGTACTACCCAAATGTTTTAATCAAGAATATTGATTATCTGATATATAGATGTGGAAATTAAGAAATTCAAGATGAAGGATCCAATATGGCGATTGAGAGCTTTGTGATTAATATTAGTTCGAAAAACTAATGAAACACGCTTTTATAGATAGCCAATAATGATAAGAAGTCTGTTGATGAATATTCAACTGAAATTACATTTTCTAGAAATAATGTACTTACATGGCAAAACAGCGTTTGCCAGGTATTGTATAAAATAGTTGTTATTTTTTTACATATATGGCAATATTCAATTTGTAAGTGATTGGTCTATAGGTATTTTAGTATATTCGCTTAGGATAAATTCATACTCTGCGTCAGTTTTGAAATGTTTATTATTATTATTGCATTTGATTTTCGTGGCACATAACTTTTTTTTTACACGTGAATTAGTCAGTCCTTCAATGTCAAATATAGACAGTACTGTAGAAATTGCTAATGAAGGTAATCAATATATCACACAAGATATTGAAGATATTATGAAACATTTTCAATGAAAACCAGTATATTGAACTGATTTTTGGAAATTCATGGCGATAAGGACGTTTGACTAATAACGCCGTCTTTGGTGAGACGATGGAAAATATCCGGAAGAGGGTCAACTTTAGGCTTCTAACGGAGTGGGCTGGGAGATGTGGCGTCGAGGCGTACATTTCCAAACCCTCGTTTAAGAACTGATTTTGGAAATTGATGGAGGGCCTTGCTCTACTACAGTTGCCAGCTGCATGAGTCGAATAGTTATTTCAAAGATTAGAATAGTGTTCCAGAGAACAATTGATTATTTATGAGCAACACACATACCTGTTTAATCAAATCCTTAACTGCCATTTGTTATCTTATCAGGCTCCTTCAATCGTGGGAAGTAGTAATATCTGTAATCATAAAATTATATTAAGTTCCAAACATTTCTTGATAAGTGCATACAACACGAAATAAAAACATGTTGATATTATGTAGAAGAAATCATTTTTTTATCTTGAGTTATTTTCGTTTTTCAAAGTTCTTACTTACCACAAAATGACCTTGACACGCGCCGAAGTACGGCGGAGATATTGCGTCACCTCTTTTCCCAAAATGGACTCATCCAAACGTGTGCTCATCCTACCCCCTCCACTCTTGGGCTCATCCTAGGGGTGTCGAATACCCTAACAGCAGTGATGAGTAACTCAGCTACAAGAGAACCCCCGCACTTTTCAAAATTCTAAGTCCTTTTTCCCCAGATTCTACGGAAATTCCGCGATGCGCAGAGGAAAGCCCCATAAGAGCCAATGTAAAGCAGACCAGATTTTTCCCTAGATCTACGGACTTTTTCAGCGAATTTTAAGCTCAAAAATAGCAAAAATTTACGCTTTCAAGGTCATCCGTCTCCAACGAGCAATAAGCTAATCGGCTGCCACATCTGGTGATATATACAGAGCGCCCACGCGTAGTAGCGTACAATAGCAGTAGGGTAAGGTAAAAATCTTATGTTGAATGAACGAAAAATATACAGGGGGAGCTGAAAAATATACAACTAGATTACTAATACCCAGACGAGAACAATCGAACATAACTCTATCAAAACTCTTCATGGAGCAGCGGCGGCCCATTCGAGGGCTTTTCGATGTTCAACTCACGAATAATATACAATGTCCTGGGATTCTAGTCAAAATCAAATCAAGATATGCGAATAACCTACACTTTTACTCATAATGATGAATATTCGATATACGATAATTAGATGCAAGCCCAGACAGCTCATCCTTTCATCAAACAACAGTCAAAACTCGTAAGGGTTAGGGACGCTAGGGGTTATGGGCGGGTGGATTAGGGGTATACCAATACCGCTATAATCACCTTTCGTGCCATACAATAGAGCATAAAACGGGTCAGAATCGGCGGAGATACATGCAAAAATCAATAACAATCTTGTAGGAAAATTTACATTGAAATTCAGAAATATTTCTCATAAATTTTTCCCTAGATTCCACGGAAGTTTCAATTTGCGGGCCATCAGAGCCTATGTAAAGCAGATTAGATTTTCCCTAGATCTAGGTACTTTTTCGAATGTGAATAACAAAATGCATCAATAACAGGGTCGATATACAGGGTGTTCGAGTTGAATAGGAATTGAAATATACAAGGTTAGACCACCACACTTTAGGCAGTAATGGATTCAGAAGTCTTCAGATCACACCTATAGAAGTATTCAGAGATATTCGGAGGTCTTCAGATCACGCCTTCAGAGGTATTCAGATGTCTTCAGAGGTATTCAAGAGTATTCAGATGTATTCAAAAGTCTCCAGTTGTATATCAGACACTATAGCGTTCACATCATGGAGTCTAAACCACATTCATCAGAGCAAGCATAAGATAAATATCACTGTGCAGATTATGATAATGCTTATGGACCGAAATATGTTGACGGCAGATGGACACTAGGACATAAGAATCTACGCTTTGAGGGCCAACGCATAGTCGTAGATAATGTCGATTTTAAAAGTACTCTAGATCTTTTGGAATTATTATTTTCCAAGAACCCTCAAAATTACACGCCTCTGGATCACCAGATGTATAAACAGATGCTAGAAATCAGCTCTATTCATAGAGATCGAGTAGGCCGTTTAAGAGGACAAGCCGATAAGGAGAAATTCGATAAAATTATCAGACCCCTCTTCAAAAATAAGACCAAGCCTAAACGTCCAAAGTCGATCGTGGAGCCTGAAGCCGGCACGCAACGTAGTAGGAATGAAGAGTACATTATTTTAGATGAATGGGCAAATCCGAATATCTTGGTGGATAGACTGAGATATTTAATGGAATCAGATAAGAACAACAACGAGATCGCCTTTATTCTTACTGAACTGATAAATGATGTCAAAGTTATCCGTTTTTTATTCAACACCTGATAGGCGATGACTCACAATGACTACTCAACTTGGCATACAAAAATATATATGTAAAAACCCTGTATAATGACTAGTAGGTAGTGTGATGAAATCATAAACTTTTTTTTTTATTTATTACGGAATATATCGAACAACTCTTAACCAGAACTCGAAAAGTAAGAGGGCAGTAGAGGCTTAGGGCGTTAGGCATCAGAGATTATACAGAAAAAATTAACATGGCAGCCTTCAGACAAAGAAAATATATAGCTGTCAAATACTCTACAAGAAAGATTCTTCATCTATATGCAAAGGCCGAAAATTCCCTAGATATCATCATACTCAGAGGTAGCAATGGAAATGATATCGTAGGTATCTGGAAAGCTCCAAATATACTAGACTGATAATGCTAAACATTCTGCATCAAACAACGAGAAAAGAACACCCTTCCACCGTCCACCTTGGAAAATATCGAACAACTATTTACACCTAAAACTCATATAACAGCTCAGTGTTTTACCATAGGAGGTATTCTGGTTGGTTCATGGAATATGTCGAACAACTCTCTACCAAAACTGCAGGAAGCGAAATAGGTATCATCTTTCGAGTGATCTAGTATGAAAGCATACCCGATCAGACCTAAAATAATTCTGTCATATAGAAACCTATATATCGTAGGCCAATTCTCATCAAATTCCTACAATATTCCTCAGTCTTCAGTCACGTGGATCGTTCACTTGGTCATAACTGCAGAAATATATGTATGAACTATACGAGGTGTTTTTGAAATAATAATATGTATTCAGCACATCGATATATAACATTCTCATATCAAATATTCTCAAATTCTTCAAATCAACAGGAAATTGCATCCCGAAAATTGAACAAGAACAGGAAAACATCAAGTAGACTACTTTAAAACAATCTAAATAATTGAACTCATCACAAAAACATGCATGTAGAGCGAACGTTAGGATTGTTACAGCGTAGAACTATATAGGTGTAAAATTGGTCCCACCTCACCTATATGTCATTCGATAGTATTAACGTCTCGAGGTTCGAAATTTTCACGCTTATTCCAATACAGCCCAGTATATAGAAACATGTGTTATGAAGCATTCACCTTTACCTTTTTTTCACTTCAGCAGGCTTAGATTCGATGAAAATCTGAATAATTAATGAAAATAGTGAGAAGACAATTCAGATAAAATAAAAACCGCCATCCTCCTATTTACATACAATGATTCTTCGAAAGCACACATCACTACCATCACAAATAATTCACACAAACAGCATTTTCGAAAAACAACGCCATTTAATCGACGAGAAACTTCACATAACGTCCACGATATGACTGAACAAATATAGAAATAGAAACTTGATAGTCAGCGGGAAACCTGATAACAGCTTCCTATCATTTGTTGATAATGCATGTCTAGCGAACATCAAGAATTTATTGAGCAAGATATGAACTACCACGAGGAAAAATATAATATACAGGACGATCAAGAACCTGAATCAGATGAAATATTTGAGAGACGTATGAATTTACATCATAACAATGCATATAGGTTTTCGACTGCGATATCTGAAAACAATATGGCTACCGACGATCTGTGACAGATCCAACAATCAAGAAAAAATACATCCTCTACTATTGAAAATGAATAGTACTCCTAAGGATGAACACGCAATACCACTCAACACATGAGGCGTTTTTCAGATGATGTATAAGTGAGAGGAGTCATATTGCGCATGCGTCAAAACGTAACGGAAACATCATAAAATCATCACGATTGAATTATTCGAAAAGACTAATGTACACGACGAAAAATTATTATATCTCTTGCCATCATTTCCAGACAGTAAGTATAAGTATCCCATCCTATTCAAAATCGTATCTCGGCTTTCATTTGAAATATTCCCCAACTTCATCTAAATAGAATAATCACAAGGCGACATTCTCTTCAAACCGATATAAAGATTCCCCATGCTCATTATAAATAACAATCGAATCCAAACAGCATATGACACAAAGTTCTATCACGAACGTTGCTTCACAGAAACTGGGATTTTCATTCCAGACAAGAAACTTCTCTACAGAATACAGATACGACCTGTTTCAGAATACTGTTCCTTATATGGGTTCAGCACTCACCCATAGAGACAAGCCATACCAGAGAGACAAGCCATGCGCCTGGTGAGCGATGCCACACTCACTAATTCTTAGAAAACATCTGAACATCATGAATGAAAACTCATAAAACGACTAAGTTCATCATAGGAAGGTATTTCCAAGATCTCCAAATGCGGAATCATTGATATAAAATGATCACAGGGCACCATTTATTTTCACCCGAAATAAAGATACTAGATGAAGATCCTGAACAAGAATTGGAATCAATCAGTATACTACGACACCCAGATTCATCACGAAAGTTTCAACGAAAAAACTATGATTTTTATTTCACGCGAAAAGCTACTATACAAGATACAGATATGACATGTTTCACAGTACTGTTCCTACATATTATGGGGTTCAACATCCACACATACTCAGATGCTCCTTGATTCCATTCAGAGATACAGCCCATTCGTCTGATTGGTGTTTCTACACTCACTGATTCTCAAACAACATTGTAACATCACGAAAATGTCACCGACTTTTCACGTTTCTACAGATACACAGGAAATAATTTTCAGAGATTCCTACTATCATCCCATCGCTAGCAATACAAGTCAGACGCACTCAACAAATTCAGAAAACGCATTCTGTTGTCACCAATCTTGAATATGTCGAAAAACTCTTTACCAAAACTCATTAAATGACTGAGTTTACTATAGGAAGTGTTTCTAAGATCTAGAAAAGTTTAAAATTCAATACCTACCTGCTGTTGTAGCCTGTGATGATTTTCTTCGAATATAATAGGTATTTGCTTTAGTGCGCTCCAAGAGATGAATAATAATCCGACGCATATTGTAGCACCAAACATTCAAACAACGTATACCAATAATTATGAATTAACTTCTAAGATGAAAATATTTCGAAAATCATCTCTCTCTTATCAAGTGAGACATTCCCAGTTAGATTGAATATCCTATCCTCTTTAAGGTATGCACGACGTTCTTCGAACATTGTTAGGATTTTCTTTCGTGCGATCCAAGTGATAAAAAAATATGAACTGATGAAAATGTACCAGAACATAAAAAACGTGAAAAAATATTCAAATAGGCTATTATACATTATGGAGAATCGTATCTCAGCTATCATTCGAAATATTGCCAAACTTCATCGATATAGAATAATCACAAGGTAGTATTCTTTTCAAACCGAAATAAAGATTCCCAATGTTGATTATAAATAAAAGTTACTCTACAAAATACAGATACAACCTGTTCAAGAATACTGTTCCTCATATGGGTTCAGCACTCACACATATACGTTGATGCTCCTAGATTCCATCTAGAGAGACTAGCTATGCGCCTGGTGGGTGATGCTACACTCATCAAGTCTTAAAAACATTGAAACATCGCAAATGAGTCGGAGAGAGTCGAAGACCTTTCCTTATTCTACAGATACTTCCGCTCCATTAACAACATTGAAACATCACAGAAAAGCTGTTACTCTTCAGATATATGATGAACAACTCTTTATTGAAACTCATAAAACGACTGAGTTTACCAAAGGAAGTAGTTCCAAGATACACCAATGTTCAATACTGCACCTCCTCTCTGCAACCTCCCTTGGCATGCGCGTTGTTTCACGAACATAATAATCATTTCCTTTAGTGCGCTTCAAGTGATGAAAAAATAATAATCCGACACCTATCATAGTACCAAACATTTGAATAACGTTTATATCAATCAGGAATTAACTTCATAGACAAAAATATTCCAACAGGCTATCATGCATTAGGGAAAATCATATATGTCTTGTCAGGTGAACTTTTTACCAATTTCATTGATATGAAATGATCGCAAGGTACCATTTCTTTCTACCCGAAATGAAGATACTAATGCTGATCCTGAACAAGAATTGAAATCAAACAGTATACGATACCCGGATATCCATCACGAAAGTTTCAACACGAAAACTAGGATTTTTATTCCAGACAACATGTTACTCTACAAAATACAGATACAACCTGTTTTAGAATACTGTTCCTCATATGGGTTCAGCACTCACACATATACGTTGATGCTCCTAGATTCCATCAAGAGAGACAGGTCATCCGCCTGGTGAGTGATGCCACACTCACTAACAGGATATGTTAGAGAGTAGACCGGCATCATTGGTTGGGATTGATACTATATCGACCTGGACTATCCAAGCTACGATAAGTTAGATCTGTTTTTTTGGTGGCGTGTTTGTTTGTTTGTCGGACAAGCGGATCGAGTCTGACAATCTCAAACGAGCCGCCAAAAAACAGATCTAACTTATCGTAGCTTGGATAGTCCAGGTCGATATAGTATCAATCCCAACCAATGATGCCGGTCTACTCTCTAACATATCCTGTTAGTGAGTGTGGCATCACTCACCAGGCGGATGACCTGTCTCTCTTGATGGAATCTAGGAGCATCAACGTATATGTGTGAGTGCTGAACCCATATGAGGAACAGTATTCTAAAACAGGTTGTATCTGTATTTTGTAGAGTAACATGTTGTCTGGAATAAAAATCCTAGTTTTCGTGTTGAAACTTTCGTGATGGATATCCGGGTATCGTATACTGTTTGATTTCAATTCTTGTTCAGGATCAGCATTAGTATCTTCATTTCGGGTAGAAAGAAATGGTACCTTGTGATCATTTCATATCAAAGAAATTGGTGAAAAGTTCACCTGACAAGACATATATGATTTTCCCTAATGCATGATAGCCTGTTGGAATATTTTTGTCTATGAAGTTAATTCCTGATTGTTATAAACGTTATTCAAATGTTTGGTACTATGATAGGTGTCGGATTATTATTCTTTCATCACTTGAAGCGCACTAAAGGAAATGATTATTATGTTCGTGAAACAACGCGCATGCCAAGGGAGGTTGCCGAGAGGAGGTGCAGTATTGAACATTGGTGTATCTTGGAACTACTTCCTTTGGTAAACTCAGTCGTTTTATGAGTTTCAATAAAGAGTTGTTCATCATATATCTGAAGAGTAACAGCTTTTCTGTGATGTTTCAATGTTGTTAATGGAGCGGAAGTATCTGTAGAATAAGGAAAGGTCTTCGACTCTCTCCGACTCATTTGCGATGTTTCAATGTTTTTAAGACTTGATGAGTGTAGCATCACCCACCAGGCGCATAGCTAGTCTCTCTGGATGGAATCTAGGAGCATCAACGTATATGTGTGAGTGCTGAACCCATATGAGGAACAGTATTCTTGAACAGGTTGTATCTGTATTTTGTAGAGTAACTTTTTATTTATAATCAACATTGGGAATCTTTATTTCGGTTTGAAAAGAATACTACCTTGTGATTATTCTATATCGATGAAGTTTGGCAATATTTCGAATGATAGCTGAGATACGATTCTCCATAATGTATAATAGCCTATTTGAATATTTTTTCACGTTTTTCATGTTCTGGTACATTTTCATCAGTTCATATTTTTTTATCACTTGGATCGCACGAAAGAAAATCCTAACAATGTTCGAAGAACGTCGTGCATACCTTAAAGAGGATAGGATATTCAATCTAACTGGGAATGTCTCACTTGATAAGAGAGAGATGATTTTCGAAATATTTTCATCTTAGAAGTTAATTCATAATTATTGGTATACGTTGTTTGAATGTTTGGTGCTACAATATGCGTCGGATTATTATTTATCTCTTGGAGCGCACTTAAGCAAATACCTATTATATTCGAAGAAAATCATCACAGGCTACAACAGGAGGTAGGTATTGAATTTTAAACTTTTCTAGATCTTAGAAACACTTCCTATAGTAAACTCAGTCATTTAATGAGTTTTGGTAAAGAGTTTTTCGACATATTGTCACAACAAACGTGTTGGGTTTCCGCCATGTTACGATAAAATAGAGATGGTTAATTCATCCTTATGGATTTATAAAGGGGTAATGCTTGGCTTAATATTTTGCGAGAGGTAATATTCAAATAGGCACTAATAGTTTAGGGGTAACTGAAAGTACGAGACTACATTCAAACATAACAATATATATTATAGCATGAAACATTATGGGTGAAGTGATTATAAATATGAGTAAACAACAATGAATATAAAGACTGAATAACAACTTACATTATAAAGACCATAACGACGAGCTCTTGTCAAGTCAAGAGTAGCCCCAGACCAGACTAACTTCGGAACCCTCATATCCAATATTTATATACATCATTTTATTAGATTTGCACGTTTCTCATGAGAGTTCCTTGGTCAGTTTTCATAGTTCAATGTCGATTGATGATTTGAATAATTTTATGTTTATAAAACCCTCATGGTTACAAATTACTAATATACTGAATGTTCTACTCGTGACATGACCCCTCTCTCCGAGAAAACTGGACCCCAGTTTTTAAATTACTACCTAACTTAAATATATCGAGGAGAACATTTAAATTTCATTTACATATACAAACAATTTCAGAAAAAAAAAACTATTCACAAACATTCAAAATTTAGTGTCTACAATGCACACTCACACCTTTACTAAGTCCGGCACTGGCTATTCAACAAAAGCATTTCAATCAGACTCTTCTTGGTGAGACTCCTGGCAGCTTGGGGGTAGGGAATGACGATTGGGCATGGCATCCTCCAATCGTCATGGGAATTTCGGCAGGATCCTTTTGGGCTCGAAGGTATCCTTGTCCTGGGCATCGGGATGAAATCTTTTGAGCTTTGAGATTTCCTAGACTGTCATTCGAGGTAGTTGGCAGATGAACGAAGGACACTGCTGGCTTCTTGGGGTAGCGACTGACGACTGATGGTCAAGGCATCCTTCAATCGTCATGGGAATTTTGGCGGGATCCTTTTTGGGCTCGAAAGGTATCCTCGTCCTGGGTATAAGGGTGAAATCTTTCGGGATTAAAGATTTCTTCAAGGTTGGTAACAGCTGAGCCAGAGGAGATGCTGGCTGTTGGCATTTGCTGTGATGACCGCAAAACATCTTGGTCCATTCGTCTCGAAGCAGCTAGTTGACGTCCATGGGTGACGAATTCCCGTCTTATCAGAGGCTGAGCAGGAATCTCGTGGAATGAATTTCGTGGTCTCCCAACCTCAAACTTCTAGGAGCTATCGACAATTTGTAGCATTCCTACTTATCTCCTATTCGTTCCTGGGCTACCCAGCTACCATCGAGTCAGTCAAACAGTCCTTGGTTTGTCCATGTTTGGCCATTTGGCTGCATGGCTGCATCCCCCTGGGTGTCTGATTTGTTGATGCGTGTTGTCTGCCGCTGCTCGGTGTGTGTGCATTGTTTTGTGTGGGTTCGTTGATACATGTGAAAGAAAATATATCCAGTAGATATCTATTTTCAATGGAATATAATATAGTTCCTTCATGAGTCCATCATTAAACGAAGTTGAAGTGTGTCACACAATAAGTTACAAGAGAATCTCATTTCATATTGTATCATAAATGATTAACCTATGCTGGGATCCGCTGTATATCTAATTTGAACTTCTAGTAGATTTCTTAATAATTATTCTATTTGTTTAGTGAAACATTCATACTTATGATTTCGAATATAGTGACTACGCGGTATTAGAACTAATCTATGGATTTTCTGCTTAACCTTCTACCCTAATAACTATTTTATTAAAAAAAACAATATCTATTATAATATATGTTGAAACTATTTTTATCATAACTGGTTGATTTTCATAATAGTCTATATATTTATACGTGCTTTATTCATGCGTAATTATTATCATAATTTTTCCAAATAAAGATTCATCGAAAACAAATTCCTAACAATGTACACCTATATATGAAATTACACTCGAGGTTCAAGTTCATGACTATTTACATTAGCGAGTTTGTCAAAAGTGCCTGTTATATAATTTTATTACGACTATAGTAACCTAGTAAGCAATATTAGAATATGAAATTGCTAAGCAGTTTCCGTTCATATTAGGGAAAGATGATCGAAACTATTTTCTTTAAAAATGAAAAACTGAATCATGGAAAGTAGTTTCTTAATTGAAAAATTTGAAGATTGATTGAATGAACAAAAAATTAATTGTTAATTAATTAAAGTTACTTATACCTACTAGTATATATTTCCTATTTATGCGAAATTATCAGGAATTTCTTATATGTTTCTATTCGATTCACCTAGTAACTTAGTGAATTAAATCATTTTAGCAGTGAGTTCTCTACTTTGAAATCGAAAATAAAAATGAATTACCAGTTTTGCTAATTGAAAGTTATTCAAATCAACAAGCGCGTTACTTGAAAAAATGATAAAATATTAACTTGTGTCATGTAAACAAACCAACGTGCCTTTTCGTTGCAAAATGCCATTAAAAAAAATTACCTATTTGATAAAAAGTTAATCGAAACTGTTATCATGTTATTTCATACATATTGATCATTTTTGACATTCCAGGTCCAATCCGTAAGATTTAAAAGGATATTCATCTGACAACTCATCGTTGGCAGCTTGAATAAACTGATGAACCGTCCGAAAATTGGTACTTTCATGTACTTTGAGCAATATTTTGACTCAAGGTACCTTGAGATTATTTTTTGTTCAATATGAAATATTATCAGAACTTTATTCGATTTATTTATTTATCTTTGGTGTAACCGGTTCAACGAATATATTGGCGTTTATTCAATTTAAAAAAAATTAATTCCCCTATTCACCATGTTTCGATGAATTCAAGTAGGAAGATAGTTTATTAAATGAAAATTGAAAGATTTGTTGAGATATTTTATCACTTATACATTATTGAACTGATTGAAAATACTCCTTTTGAATACCGCCTGCTCATTCCTCCAATTTTAGTGAAACTAGACAGTACATTTCTTTGTCTAACAACTCGCAAATATTCTCCATTTTCGGAAAATCATCTCCGGGGGTAAATATCATTATAATCATCTTCATAATTCATAAATATACATTATCATCATATACGAGCTCATTATTTCACATAAAATCATCATTTCATGTCCTATCAATTCGAGGACAAAATATCTTCAGTAAGGTTAATCCTTCATGCCTTAGTGTGGCACATCTTCCAGGATTCCCTCCTATTTACTGTTATAGTGCATAATTCCAACTATAACACTTCGTACTTTTCAGAATATCAACCAAACAGCTACTTCTCTGGATGTGGTTTGGCTAGGACCACGAGATAAGCTGAATAGGGTGATGATTATTCTGTACGGAAACGGTTTTCACTTGAAACCAAGTAACAATCTCTTCATTGAGAGTTTACATACACATCAATATTCTTGAGCTCAATTAATTAGTTCATATCATATTTCCATAACATAATAATATCATATTTGCGTATAATTCATTTCAGGAGGAATGACAAAAAATGGTAAACGATACCAACGTTTAAGAGTATTTTCAATATTTGAAAGGTCATATATATATACTGACTAAGATATTTTGAATCGAAACATTCTCAACTATTACTTGAATTATCAATTATTTGCATTCGCATTGAAATTTATTATGAATTATATCGAGCACGATGATTTGTTATTGTTTTGATTTCGTATTGTTATAAGACTATAGACACGTTGTGAATGACTTATATTATATATTATATATTGACTGGCATTGGCATTGCATTTCTTGAATGATTTTATCAACTATGAAAAAAAAATATTTGGAATTATCTTGATTTGAGAGAAAAAAAAAACTGACAAGAATAATATATAGGAAGAATTTCTTCCGAAATTCAGATAGAAAATTACGAATTGAGAAAAAAATAACAAAGTTCAGAGATAAGCTCCAAACTTTGTGAGTCTGGTCCGGTGCTTTATATCATGTCATTGAATAAAAATGGAATGATCGTTATTCAACTTTTCAAACTTAATGGTATTTAAAATATTGAGAAAAATTAGGATTTATACTTTAAATGACTTTCTTACTTTGTTATCACCCATAATTCATGCTGCTATACCTAATTACTTTCAAGTAACCTTTTCTACTAGTGCCTTTGTATGAAATATGAAATTGACATAAATCGATGAATGCAAAAAAAATTTATGAGTCCATTATGAGGAATGAGACTCAAGGAAAGAAGCTTAGGCGCCTCCACCATGTCACAACAAACGTGTTGGGTTTCCGCCATGTTACGATAAAATAGAGATGGTTAATTCATCCTTATGGATTTATAAAGGGGTAATGCTTGGCTTAATATTTTGCGAGAGGTAATATTCAAATAGGCACTAATAGTTTAGGGGTAACTGAAAGTACGAGACTACATTCAAACATAACAATATATATTATAGCATGAAACATTATGGGTGAAGTGATTATAAATATGAGTAAACAACAATGAATATAAAGACTGAATAACAACTTACATTATAAAGACCATAACGACGAGCTCTTGTCAAGTCAAGAGTAGCCCCAGACCAGACTAACTTCGGAACCCTCATATCCAATATTTATATACATCATTTTATTAGATTTGCACGTTTCTCATGAGAGTTCCTTGGTCAGTTTTCATAGTTCAATGTCGATTGATGATTTGAATAATTTTATGTTTATAAAACCCTCATGGTTACAAATTACTAATATACTGAATGTTCTACTCGTGACTCAAGATTGGTGACAACAGAATGCGTTTTCTGAATTTGTTGAGTGCGTCTGACTTGTATTGCTAGCGATGGGATGATAGTAGGAATCTCAGAAAATTATTTCCTGTGTATCTGTAGAAACGTGAAAAGTCGGTGACATTTTCGTGATGTTACAATGTTGTTTGAGAATCAGTGAGTGTAGAAACACCAATCAGACGAATGAGCTGTATCTCTGAATGGGATCAAGGAGCATCAGAGTATGTGTGGATGTTGAACCCCATAATATGTAGGAACAGTACTGTGAAACATGTCATATCTGTATCTTGTATAGTAGCTTTTCGCGTGAAATAAAAATCATAGTTTTTTCGTTGAAACTTTCGTGATGAATCTGGGTGTCGTAGTATACTGATTGATTCCAATTCTTGTTCAGGATCTGCATCTAGTATCTTTATTTCAGGTGAAAATAAATGGTGCCCTGTGATCATTTTATATCAATGAAATTGGCTGAGATTCCGCATTTGGAGATCTTGGAAACACCTTCCTATGATGAACTTAGTCGTTTTATGAGTTTTCATTCATGATGTTCAGATGTTTTCTAAGAATTAGTGAGTGTGGCATCGCTCACCAGGCGCATGGCTTGTCTCTCTGGTATGGCTTGTCTCTATGGGTAAGTGCTGAACCCATATAAGGAACAGTATTCTAAAACAGGTCGTATCTGTATTCTGTAGAAAAGTTTCTTGTCTGGAATGAAAATCCCAGTTTCTGTGAAGCAACGTTCGTGATAGAACTTTGTGTCATATGCTGTTTGGATTCGATTGTTATTTATAATGAGCATGGGGAATCTTTATATCGGTTTGAAGAGAATGTCGCCTTGTGATTATTCTATTTAGATGAAGTTGGGGAATATTTCAAATGAAAGCCGAGATACGATTTTGAATAGGATGGGATACTTATACTTACTGTCTGGAAATGATGGCAAGAGATATAATAATTTTTCGTCGTGTACATTAGTCTTTTCGAATAATTCAATCGTGATGATTTTATGATGTTTCCGTTACGTTTTGACGCATGCGCAATATGACTCCTCTCACTTATACATCATCTGAAAAACGCCTCATGTGTTGAGTGGTATTGCGTGTTCATCCTTAGGAGTACTATTTATTTTCAATGGTAGAGGATGTATTTTTTCTTGATTGTTGGATCTGTCACAGATCGTCGGTAGCCATATTGTTTTCAGATATCGCAGTCGAAAACCTATATGCATTGTTATGATGTAAAGTCATACGTCTCTCAAATATTTCATCTGATTCAGGTTCTTGATCGTCCTGTATATTATATTTTTCCTCGTGGTAGTTCATATCTTGCTCAATAAATTTTTGATGTTCGCTAGACATGCATTATCAACAAAAGATAGGAAGCTGTTATCAGGTTTCCCGCTGACTATCAAGTTTCTATTTCTATATTTGTTCAGTCATATCGTGGACGTTATGTGAAGTTTCTCGTCGATTAAATGGCGTTGTTTTTCGAAAATGCTGTTTGTGTGAATTATTTGTGATGGTAGTGATGTGTGCTTTCGAAGAATCATTGTATGTAAATAGGAGGATGGCGGTTTTTATTTTATCTGAATTGTCTTCTCACTATTTTCATTAATTATTCAGATTCTCATCGAATCTAAGCCTGCTGAAGTGAAAAAAAGGTAAAGGTAAATGCTTCATAACACATGTTTCTATATACTGGGCTGTATTGGAATAAGCGTGAAAATTTCGAACCTCGAGACGTTAATACTATCGAATGACATATAGGTGAGGTGAGACCAATTTTACACCTATATAGTTCTACGCTGTAACAATCCTAACGTTCCCTCTACATGCATGTTTTTGTGCTGAGTTCAATTATTTAGATTGTTTTAAAGTAGTCTACTTGATGTTTTCCTGTTCTTGTTCAATTTTCGGGATGCAATTTCCTGTTGATTTGAAGAATTTGAGAATATTTGATATGAGAATGTTATATATCGATGTGCTGAATACATATTATTATTTCAAAAACACCTCGTATAGTTCATACATATATTTCTGCAGTTATGACCAAGTGAACGATCCACGTGACTGAAGACTGAGGAATATTGTAGGAATTTGATGAGAATTGGCCTACGATATATAGGTTTCTATATGACAGAATTATTTTAGGTCTGATCGGGTATGCTTTCATACTAGATCACTCGAAAGATGATACCTATTTCGCTTCCTGCAGTTTTGGTAGAGAGTTGTTCGACATATTCCATGAACCAACCAGAATACCTCCTATGGTAAAACACTGAGCTGTTATATGAGTTTTAGGTGTAAATAGTTGTTCGATATTTTCCAAGGTGGACGGTGGAAGGGTGTTCTTTTCTCGTTGTTTGATGCAGAATGTTTAGCATTATCAGTCTAGTATATTTGGAGCTTTCCAGATACCTACGATATCATTTTCATTGCTACCTCTGAGTATGATGATATCTAGGGAATTTTCGGCCTTTACATATAGATGAAGAATCTTTCTTGTAGAGTATTTGACAGCTATATATTTTCTTTGTCTGAAGGCTGCCATGTTAATTTTTTCTGTATAATCTCTAATGCCTAACGCCCTAAGCCTCTAGTGCCCTCTTACATTTCGAGTTCTGGTTAAGAGTTGTTCGATATATTCCGTAATAAATAAAAAAAAAGTTTATGATTTCATCACACTACCTACTAGTCATTATACAAGGTTTTTAAATATATATTTTTGTATGCCAAGTTGAGTAGTCATTGTGAGTCATCGCCTATCAGGTGTTGAATAAAAAACGGATAATTTTGACATCATTTATTTTTAGATATTATACCAACATTTTCGAGTTCAGTGAGAATAAAGGCGATCTCGTTGTTGTTCTTATCTGATTCCATTAAATATCTCAGTCTATCCACCAAGATATTCGGATTTGCCCATTCATCTAAAATAATGTACTCTTCATTCCTACTACGTTGCGTGCCGGCTTCAGGCTCCACGATCGACTTTGGACGTTTAGGCTTGGTCTTATTTTTGAAGAGGGGTCTGATAATTTTATCGAATTTCTCCTTATCGGCTTGTCCTCTTAAACGGCCTACTCGATCTCTATGAATAGAGCTGATTTCTAGCATCTGTTCATACATCTGGTGATCCAGAGGCGTGTAATTTTGAGGGTTCTTGGAAAATAATAATTCCAAAAGACCTAGAGTACTTTTAAAATCGACATTATCTACAACTATGTGTTGGCCCTCAAAGCGTAGATTCTTATGTCCTAGTGTCCATCTGCCGTCAACATATTTCGGTCCATAAGCATTATCATAATCTGCACAGTGATATTTATCTTATGCTTGCTCTGATGAATGTGGTTTAGACTCCATGATGTGAACGCTTTGGTGTCTGATATACAACTGGAGACTTTTGAATACATCTGAATACTCTTGAATACCTCTGAAGACATCTGAATACCTCTGAAGGCGTGATCTGAAGACCTCCGAATATCTCTGAATACTTCTATAGGTGTGATCTGAAGACTTCTGAATCCATTACTGCCTAAAGTGTGGTGGTCTAACCTTGTATATTTCAATTCCTATTCAACTCAAACACCCTGTATATCGACCCTGTTATTGATGCATTTCATTATTCACATTCGAAAAAGTACCTAGATCTAGGGAAAATCTAATCTGCTTCACATAGGCTCTGATGGCCCGCAAATTGAAACTTCCGTGGAATCTAGGGAAAAATTTATGAGAAATATTTCTGAATTTTAATGTAAATTCTCCTACAAGATTGTTATTGATTTTTGCATGTATCTCCGCCGATTCTGACTCAACAATCGCGTTTTATGCTCTATTGTATGGCACGAAAGGTGATTATAGCGGTATTGGTATACCCCTAAACCACCCGCCCATAACCCCTAGCGTCCCTAACCCTTACGAGTTTTGACTGTTGTTTGATGAAAGGATGAGCTGTCTGGGCTTGCATCTAATTATCGTATGTCGAATATTCATCATTATGAGTGAAAGTGTAGGTTATTCGCATATCTTGATTTGATTTTGACTAGAATCTCAGGACATTGTATATTATTCGTGAGTTGAACATCGAAAAGCCCTCGAATGGGCCGCCGCTGCTCCATGAAGAGTTTTGATAGAGTTATGTTCGATTGTTCTCGTCTGGGTATTGGTAATCTAGTTGTATATTTTTTAGCTCCCCCTGTATATTTTTCGTTCATTCAACATAAGATTTTCACCTTACCCTACTGCTATTGTACGCTACTACGCGTGGGCGCTCTGTATATATCACCAGATGTGGCAGCCGATTAGCTTATTGCTCGTTGGAGACGGATGACCTTGAAAGCGTGAAATTTTGCTATTTTTGAGCTTAAAATTCGCTGAAAAAGTCCGTAGATCTAGGGAAAAATCTGGTCTGCTTTACATTGGCTCTTATGGGGCTTTCCTCTGCGCATCGCGGAATTTCCGTAGAATCTGAGGAAAAAGGACTTAGAATTTTGAAAATTGCGGGGGTTCTCTTGTAGCTGAGTTACTGTGATGATCGAACTTCATTTCCTGCTCAGTCTTCGTGGTGAACGGTTGCTCTCTCTCTGTGTAAGAAATAATTTGATTATCTATTTCGAGAATTTTGACTTTTCAGACAAAGTTTAAAAGCAGTTTGCATACAGTTTCTTTGTTGATATTGTGTTGGTTTTGAGAGTTTTTTGACTTTTTCAAAATTTTGAATTTCTCGATAGTTTTGAGTTTTTGTTTTGGAATTTGAGTGCTGGTTTCAGAAAATTTCAATCGTTATATCTCACCGGCATTACCTTCGGTTTTCTGTTTATAGTTGTGCTCACTTTGTCTGTTATCATTCGACGATAGTGTGATTTATTTGAGTGTTATATTCATAATGGAGAAATTTCTGATTGTTAAAGACGTGGTCAAGAAAAATTATCGGTTCGGCGTACAGGCTCGTACTTTAGAGTTTAATATAAAACCTATTCTTCAAAACAAGGAACCGGTGGCTTACATCAAGGATGCAATCACCGAAATTGTTTTGAAAGGCACTGAGGGACTGCATCCAGCCGATAAAGTAGGTTTTTCATTTTGTTCCAAAGATTTCGCGAGGGGGCCAGGGTGGATAGCATTTAAAAATGCAGCGGATGTTTCTGTGGACGATATTTTCGAGAAAATATCATCTATTTATCAATCGAACTCTTGTGGCCTGAGCACCGAGACCTTTTGTCTCAGTGTGACATCTTGTAGGTTACCTGATGGCAAGGGAAGGGAGTGCTGCTACAACTCTTTTGACGAAGAGTGTAGCAAGCGGAAGGGAATAATGACCATCAAAAATAAAGATAATTCATGTCTTCCTCGGGCTCTTGTGTTAGCTCAAGCTCTCGCAAACAAAGATCGTGATCTGAAAAGGGTCCGACAAGACATCGGCAAGTTGCAGGGGCAAAGAGCGCGAGAATTGTTGGAAGCTGCAGGGGTTACTGTACCTACAGAGGGTTGCGGAATACCTGAGTTACAACAATTCCAACGGTTTCTCTCATCATACAAAATAACTGTTTACCAATATGGAAACAAGGGCCGTAACATTATGTTCAAGGGCGAGGCTGAGGGTCTCTCGTTGAATTTGATATACCATGAGGGGCACTTCAATGTCATTACCTCACTTACTGCCGCCTTTTGCTGCAGTTATTACTGTGAGGAAAGCCATGGTCCTTATGAGCATCGGAACGAGCATCGTTGTGGTGGTACTTGTTTCTCGTGCCAAGGATCGCCACCATGTCCTAAGAACAGTGTAAAAGTTCCCTGCGAGTCTTGTAAGAGATCTTTCCGTGGACAGAGTTGTTTTGATAACCATATTCAAAACGGGGTTTGTGATAAGATTAGACGTTGTGAGTTATGTTTTGAAATTGTCCTCACCAATAGAACCCACACCTGCAGAGAGATCTATTGCAAGATTTGCAACAAACACCAACCTTCTGGACATTTATGCTATATTCAGCCCGACACGGAAGTACCCAAGACTGATGATCTCTTGTTTGTCTTTTATGATCTGGAGACTCGTCAGGAGAGGGTACAAGCCGACGGATCTCTTCTTCATGAGCCCAATCTGTGTGTCTTTCGTCAATGCTGTGATGTTTGCATCGATACCACACAGCAAATTTGTTCGAAATGCGGGCTTCGTTTACAAATTCTCAAATGTAACGACCCCATATATCCATTTGTTGATCATGCGTTGACAATAAGGAAGAAATTTAAAAATATCATCGTCATTGCCCACAACGGCGGTAAATTCGATCATGCTTTCGTTTTGAATTATATCTTAACCAGAACGTCCCTTAAACCTGATCTTATAATGAGAGGTACACAATTGATTCCCATGACTGTTGGAAATGTCAAGTTCTTGGACTCTCTCAATTACTTCCCAATGGCCCTGGCAAAACTGCCAAAATCTTTCGGGTTCTCTGAATTGAAGAAGGGGTATTTCCCCCACCTCTTCAATCGTATGGAGAATCAAAACTACAGGGGCCCTATTCCTTCTCTGGAGTTTTATACTCCTGACAATCTCATTTCAGATGCTCGAGCATCTCTCATAAAATGGCATTCTGAAAGAGTACCTGAAAATTATGTTTTCGATTTCTCTCGAGAAATCATAGATTATTGTATTTCGGATGTGGATATACTGACAAAGGCCTGTTTGAAATTTCGACAGCTGATGCTGTCTGAAACTAATGTGTGTCCGTTCACTGAAGCCGTAACAATTGCTTCGACATGCAATAAGGTTTTCCGTAGGAATTTTCTCAAACCAAACTCCATAGGTATTATTCCCAAGGGTGGTTACAGACATCGTGATAATCAATCTGTGATAGCCACCCAGTGGTTACTTTGGGAGGAGAAACTACGGGATATAAAAATCCAACAGGCCTGCCGATCTTCAGAGGCTCTTATCGGTAATCTCAAAGTTGATGGATACTCTGACGAGACAAAACAAGTTTTCGAGTTTCTATCATGGTTGTCCCCGCTGCTATACTGATCAGAGAGATATTCCTGTCAGAAACTGTCCTTCCGAAACTACGAATCATCGTCATGACACAACCATTGCCAAAATCAATAAAATCAAATCCGTAGGGTATGAGGTTATTGAAAAATGGGAGTGTGATTTTCGCAGGGAACTTTCCAGCAGTGACAAACTTTGCAAATTTGTCAACGATCATTCCCTGCTTAAAAATCTACCCCTTGACCCTCGAGATAATTTCTATGGTGACCGAACGGGAAACATTGTCGAATATTACAAGGCCGGGGCTGGTGAACAAATTAAATACGTTGACGTTTGTTCGCTCTACCCGTGGGTATGTAAATATGGTAAATTTTCTGTGGGCCATCCAAAAGTACTTGTTGGTAAAGAGGCTTGTGCTGTGTCACTTTCCTCTATCTCAGGTCTCGTTAAATGTGCGATTCTCCCACCACAAGATCTTTTTTATCCTGTTTTAACTCAGAAAATGAACAACAAGTTGATGTTTGTTCTTTGTCGCGTTTGTGGTGAAAACTATAATACTAGTAGTTGTCGTCACACTGATGAAGAGCGTACATTAACAGGAACATGGACTGTTGCAGAGATATTGAAAGCCCTTGAGGTGGGGTACCGAATTATCGAGATCAAAGAGATTTGGTCTTACGATACTGTGCAATTTGGTGAAGATGTTTCGGGGCTATTCACTGATATGATGAACAAATTCATCAAGATAAAACAAGAATCATCAGATTGGCCCAAGAATTGTAAAACCAAAGAGGAGAAAGATAGGTACATTGAAGAATGTTCACAACGGGAGGATGTTTTGCTGGAATTTTTTAAGATTACCGATAACCCTGGGTTGAGAGCACTGGCCAAGCTTATGCTCAATTCCTTCTGGAGTAAGTTTGGTCAGCGTGAAAACCAACCGAAAACTTCAATCATCAATCAGCCCTCGGAATTCTTTTCTATGATGACGGATCCTTCCCTTATTGTCAATACAGTACTCCCGATAAACGGAGATACCATCATTGTTGATTGGGAGTATAAGGAGGAAAGCTATGACACTCTTCCCACAGTCAATGTGGTAATAGCTGTATATGTAACAGCCTTAGCTCGGTTAAAGCTTTACAGCTATTTACAGCAACTTGGGGAAAGGGTGTTGTACTATGACACGGACTCTGTTATCTATGTTTCCAAGCCAGAGGAATTTGAAATTCCTACTGGTCAATTTATTGGTGATATGACCGACGAAATGGAATGTTACGGTCCTGGTTCCCATATCACAGAGTTTGTATCTGGTGGCCCAAAAATTATGCCTATAAGCTATGGTCAACGGAGGAACAAGAGTTCAAAGTTGTTTGTAAAGTAAAAGGAATTTCTCTTAACTATGCTGCTTCACAGCTTGTTAACTTTGAATCGATCAAAGATATGATTCTGAACCCTGGTGCCCCTATCGAAATTTTGAGCAAACAGTTCCGCCGAACCAAAGAACATGAGGTCATCACAGTTGATATTTCCAAAAAGTACAAGCCTGTAAGCTTGAAGCGGAAATTTTTCGAAGATCACACTTCTGTACCTTACGGTTTCAAAAAGCGGAAATCATTATAATTTTTCAAATCACAGCATCGTCATTCTTTCTTATTTATCAGACAGAGGTAAACAAATTACGATTTGAGCTTTCTAATCAGTATTCTGTACAAAATTCTATAAAAAGTAGCCGGCGGAAAACTAGAGAGATAACGAGCAATCGTTATCACGACCGGATCTTTTCAGTGAATTCAAAAAATCAGCCGTTTTCACGGCTACTCTGAAAATCTGAGGTGAATATTTCAATAAAAAAAATAAAAAAAAGACCCAACCATCTGGCAAACTGAAGAAGTGTTTCTATTGATTTAGAAATCGATCTTCGTGCAGCTAGAAATAAAACAAACAAAAACTGCTCTTATTTTATATCAACAGTCACCTGTTCTAAAAACAGAAAAAAAAAGAATAACAAACACATAAGAGGCATTATCTGGCGAATTAATGAAGTGTTTCTATTAATTTAGGAATGAATCTTCGTGCAGCTAGAAATAGAACAAAACTGCTCTGATTTTATATCAAAATCTGTCACCTGTTCTATAATGAATTATTCACCTCAAATCTTTAGAGTGTGTGGTTTTGTATATACTTACAGGGGATTGTTTTCCACATAAAAAAAAAGCAAAATGGATCAGCCACTCTACCTCTTGGGTGATCTGGAAACGAGTGCAATTTTTCTCCCATATTCAGGTCTTCCAATGTCAGTGTGACAGCTCTTCAGTTTTTCGTCAGCTCTCCAACAGTACAGACGTAATCAGCAATGCCAAACTGTGACTGGGGTAGACCAGGCAATTGCAGTGACTGTAAACCTAGTTTCTGCTTTTTCTGTCACAAAGAGGAGATTCATCACGTGATTGAAGACTACAGCACCGATAGAAAAGGGATAGGTACCTACAGTTTCACAGCATGGTGTGAAGATTGTTTCAAGAAAAAAATAAAATGATTATCTTGTGATTATCTCATCTGTCAATAAAATATTTGATAGGTATCCACATCTTTTATTGACTCCATTACACCCATTACTTCACTGAAATAATATGTAGGCAGTTTAGATCAAAATCAAGACATAAAATAGAAAGTTCCAAAATAAATGCATCTTTGAGAAAATCTTCACATTATGTATAGTTTATTAAACTTTTTCTATAAACTCTCTATATATTTGTCAAACCCAGACAAGTGATAACATCCAGTATACTAATTTAAAAACGGGAAACATTTTCTGAATGACTATATTTTTCAAACCTAGATAACCAAAAGCACCCTGTATATACCATCAACTACATGGACATTTCGAATGAAAAATAAAATCCCAACTCATTTTATTAGCTGAAATCTAGCATAATATGAAAGAAAGAAAGACCTAATGTTTTACGAAACACCCTGTATTCAAATAAAATTAAATTTTTGTTATTCGCTGAGAATCAGGCAAAATATTCAACTGAAAAATCTCAATGATGCACGAAACACCCAGTATTTAAATACAATTCTATTCCAGAGTTATACTTTTTTCGTAAGCTAAATTATACCGAAATATAAAACTGAAAATCCAAACGTTTTACGAAACACTATGTATTTGAATAAAATCCTAATTCAGATTTTTATACTTTTTCGTTAGCTGAAATCTAGAAAAATATAAAAAAATCCTAATGTTTTATGACACACCCTGTATTTGAATAAAATTCATTTCCCGTTGTTAGCTGAAAATCAAGCAAAATATTGAACTGAAAAAATCTCAATGTTTCACGGAACCCTGTATTTGAATAGAATCCTATTTCAGATTTATACTTGCTTCGTCAGCTGAAATCTAACAAGATATAAAAAAAAATCCTATAATTTTCTACGGAATACCTTATATTTGAATAAAATTCAATTCCTGTTATAAGCGGAATTTTAGAGAATATAAAAATAAATTCCAAATGTTTCACGAAAACGCCCTGTACATCAAGTTATTATTATACACAGTTTTCAAAATGTTTCGCTTATTATTGTTGATGTAAACTGTTCTCTTGTTGTCCCCAAAATTCAAGGTAAGTATTTTAAGAAGTGCCCAACTCAGTTCAATTTGATAATTTTTCTCACACATGTACCTAAGCACAATAATTTTTAAGAATCAAATGAGATCGTTGCTAAGAAACAATGGTTTAATAACTATAGTTTTTCGTGTCTATTCAAATAATACCGAACTATCCAAGACTGACGCCTTTTTCGGTTGATAAGCAGAAAACTAAGCAACTTACCAATTTCATTGAAAAACAGCTATATCCAGAAATGAACGAGTAGCATCCATCTATACAGTGAGGGTTGCTCCATTATCTAGTTTTCCATACCCTATTCACACAACGGCACAAATTTTGGCAAAACACACTGAAACATATGTCCTACACGAATGAAAATTGAAATAATACTCTTATGATAGAAAGAAATATTGTTATTCGAACTTTAATCACACAGGAAATATGATGATAGCGAGAAACAGGAAATCGTAATCTCAGGCTCCATTGCCTGTTAAACTATTTAATAAATGAACGCATTTTTTTTTATTATTCTAATCTACTCTGAACTAAAAATATCAATGGTATACAAGGTGGCTCAACGAGAAATATCTTGTTTTCGTATTTTCTGAGGCTCTTCTATGTATATGATATTCCTAGAAGTATTTGATCGATTATCGAAAGATATGCAGACATTAACATATTAACATGGCAGATATCGTGAGATCATTGGTATATATATTATATATGCTGTACGAGTTGTACCATCTTCGCGACGAGATTTGGTTGTTATACAGGTGTATTTTTGTTGATGAGATTTCGTTGTTATACAAGGTATTTTTTGTTTGCCATTGATATAGAATGTGTTATACCTTGTATAATAGCTTTATACTGGATTTCTGAAGCGTGACACAACCTCAAAGAGCTTTGTCTAGTATTGGTATGTTCGCGGTATTTCGCTATAGGCTTCAACCTCGGCTTCAACTAGGTATTTCTTGCAATATCTTTACACCATTCCAGCTGTATGGAAAGTCTACCCACGAGTCCTCCTGTATCTATAACTCAAACACCCTACATATCGACCCTGTTATTGACGCATTTTGTTATTCACATTCGAAAAATCAAAGTACCTAGATCTAGGGAATAATCTGATCTACTCCCCATGGGCTCTTATGGGGCTTTCCGCCGTGCATCCTGTAATTACAGTAGAGTCTAGGGAACAAGGACTTGAAATTTACCGGTGAAGCGATGAATCATAGGCCAAAAGTTTCGCGTGATATCTGTGCTATTTTGAATCGATCGCCATTTTGTTTGAATAGCCATTTTGATTAAAATTCGTTGTCATCTGTCATACGTCATACGTTAGTTATCTAATTCGGAGGGGGCTACTCATGAGTTCCTGTGTTTTTTTTTGTCACTATTCATCTCATCCACCCTGTATATATCCATTATTGAACTACTAGGTGGAGAATGTATCTTTTTGGGTTCACAGTGTATATTACCATTCATTTTGTTATTGTGGATGTGTTGTTGTCAATCTTATCATCAACTAGCGGGTAGCCAGCTCGTCGTCGTACGTCATATGTCGATACGCCATTGCCAAACGACGAAATGCAGATTACAGAGCACAATATCCGATTTCTTCAAACGGCTGGCAACGTCGACATGCCAGCGTTCTGCCGCTGTCCAGAGTCTTGTCGCTTATCAAAAATATAATTTCATTTCGTTGTAATAAATAAATCTAGAACCTATAGCTCTGTTCGCCGGTCCCATTTGAATACGATTTCCATAGTGGCATTTTCATGGGCGCCTGAATACCACAGTACGTATATACGTTGCTCTATAATGCAAGGGTCTCGAGTTCAATCCCTACAAGCAAACTCGTACACAAATTCGTCTAGTGGTGTGGCGCCAAGGTAGCGTTTCGGGCTCGCAGTCCGGTGGCCGGGGTTCGATTCTTCGCCCGCACAGCCCAATTTTTTTTATTCATTATATTTCCATCCAATATTTGAATTTCGCGCCGCTCGTGGGGCCGCGAGTAGCTAGCCGAGTCAAGCCGGCCTGTGATTGGCTAGCCGAGTCACGTGGTTTGGAGAAAAGTGGAGTGGAGGGGGTGAGCCATCCTACCGGGGTACCTACTAATCTACTTCACACCCCAACAGCATCTCATGATCTACTAAGAAGAGATTCGGCCTGTTCTAGACTACCAGCACCTAAACATACGCTGATGCTCTTAGATTCCATCCAGGGAAAAGTCATTCGCCTGGTGGGTGATGCCACACTCAACAATTTTTTGACATCACTTGAAGACCATTGAAGAGACGGCGACCTCTCACATTTCAATATGAGTTCTTCTACGGTGAATGATCTCCAGAAATCTCTGCAATCATTCCATCGCAATACCACTCAGACGAGCTCGACAATCTCAATCAGCACATCCCTTTGTCGTCAACCCTAAGATATGCCGAACAAATCTTCAACAATGATTGTTTGCCTATATAGAACGGCGAAGCTCTGGGATTTTTTGCCAATGGAAATATTCGTAAGATCCGAAAGATCAAAACAAATTTCAATTTCTACCTCCTTCCCCTATCGTTCCTGGTTACGCACGATGATTTCCAAACATTGAAGGGATTCCCTTTCATGCGCCCCAAGAGACAAAAAAATTGATAGTGACAGCTTATTTTGAAAATCTGACTACGCCACTTGGTTCTACGTGAAGAAATGTATGAGAAACTGTTTTCACTTCTTTTGTTATTTGAAAGATAGCTGAGATAAAGGAGTGGTCCGAAAATGCAACATTTAAAATTTCTCCCTGTTTCTCAAAAACCAAACAGGCTATGAACATTTTGTTTGCGGTACCTATCGTCAGTTCCACAGAGAAGTTGCAGAAACCGCAGATCTCCATCTTGAATAATGAGTGAGGTATCCCGTGACAGCTTGTACATAATATAATTATGAAATGATGTTGCAGTATTTCACAATTATTTCATTCTCGAACATTCTGAGGTTGCCGTGTACAACTTCAGTTTCGATTGTTTATAGACAAACTTGCTGTTTCTGTGAAATCATTGCACTTTACTGTCGAGCTGCGACATCTCTGCGTCTCTGACTGAACTATGGCGTGTCACTGCAGTGCAGTTTTCTGTATCATCTGAATCTCATCCTGACGGGATACAATCCGATGATTTACCGTCCGATAGAATACGGTGTCGACCATTTACGGTTTTTATGAGATACGGTGCTGCTAAATTACCAATTCTATGAATGTTTATTATGATAGATCAACGTTGATGAAATACGGGTCTGATTAATTATCATTCCTATGGAATACGAATCCGATGAGATACCTTTTCTATGAAATACGGGTTTGACACATTACTGTTTCTATAAAATACGGATATGATAAATTATCATTTCTATGAAATACGGGTCTGACAAATTACAGGTTCTATGAAATACGGATATGATGAATTACCTTTTTTTATGGAGTACGGGTTTGATGAATAACTGATTCTATGAAATACTGATTTGATAAAATACCGATTCTATAAAATACGGTTTCTATGAAAAGTTGTTATGACCAAATACGATTATGATGGTTTAATGGTTCGATGAAATACGGTTTTGACGAATTATGGTTTCTATGGAATACGGTTATGACGAATTATCGTTTCTGATGGAATACAGTTCTGATAGATTACCAATTTGATGAAGAACTAGTACGATAGACTGATGTTGCGATAGAATACGGATTCGATAAACTACTGCCTCGATACAATATAGTTCTGATGAGATACAGATATGATAGAATAATGACTCTTATCAATACCATTTCGACATAAAACTGTTTGATGATTAACGTATTGTTTAGTTTCAGTTTAGTTTCAGTTTATTCAGCAGTAGATTAGTATACATGTGTAACATTTTGTAATTCGATTTGTATATATATATAGGTTAGTTGCCACTCTGGAAGGAGAGAGAGATAAACACTCTGAGCATCGTGAGATGCTTGTGCTGTGTAATATCTCTTTCCTAAACAGGGGCTTAAATTCACAAAGTATACCTGTCAGTCATTCAGTGAGCAGCTATATAAAAATAGAAGTAGCTCAATTTAGCACCTACACGGAGAAAAATTAACAAAAGGAGACATGACGAAGATGGAAGTTTAAATTATTATACTGTTTATTGCGGTATAATACCTTGATCAACGATTACACTGTAGATGGAAGTGATGAGAATATTTCAATATTGATGGTGGTGAAAGTAAGTCGGATTTTGTCTTTTAAAATAGATTTAGTATCATATTTTGATTTTCTCTAATGAAGTTCTTTAAAGATGATTTGTATTTTTTTCGTGTATTTATAGTTTTTAGGTGGAGTGGTAGAAGATTGAAAAGTTTGGGACCAAAAAAGAATACACATCTCTGGGTGTGATGTTTTTTATACATTGGTAAGTTTAGACCAAGGTTTCTTGCAAATCTAGTATTAGCATTTTCCTGAATTTCATTGTTATTTTTATTTTTATCTTGGATCATCCATATTAGGCAGTGAAGGGCATATAGACTTCTGATATTGAGGAGGTTGGTTTCTTTATATAAGGTTTCGCTGGTATATAACCTATGTTTTCTGAATATAATCTTGATCAAAGTGTTTTGGGTGGCTTGAAGGCTACCCAGGACGTTTTTCAACATTCCTCCCCAAGCAGTGATACAATATTGTATGACTGATTCGGCCAGCGAGTGATATAATCATATTTTTCTTATTTAAGATTTCTCTCAGAGTATAAAACTTATATGACAACTGTCTTAGCCTCTTCGTGACATATAAAGCGTGTTTATTCCATCTCATATGCTGGTCAAGTATTGTCCCAAGATATTTGATTTTTGATACTTTCTCGATTGTAGGGCAATCACAGGGATGTTCAGTCGAACATTTAGGGAAGTGAATCCTCAATGAATTTTTTTCTGGCTGATCTCTATTTCCTATTGTGAAAGATAAAATTTTCTTTTGGTTATGTTCAGGCTCAGAAGGTTATTATTTAGCCATAAATGTATATTTTTCAATCCTATTTCTGCCTTTTGGTACACTTGATCCTAGTGTTCGCCTGTGAATGTTATTGCTGTGTCATCGGCATATGAGATGAGATGACCAGAGAGATCTTTGATTTTGCATATACTGTTGATGTATACTAGAAATAGTATTGGCCCCAATACACTTCCCTGTGGTACCCCTGTTGTGATTTCCAATGGTTCGCTCAATGTTTTGTCTATTTTGACCTGTTGTTTTCTATGTGATAAATAATTTCGCAAAATATTCAAGGACGGACCACGAATCCCATACTTGTGAAGTTTGTTCAATAGTATGTCATGTGATACTGTATCGAGAGCCTTGGCTAAATCGAGAAACACTGTTAGGCACTTTCTCGATTCATCCAGGGTTCCGATAACTTTTTTTGTTAGATTTAGAATGGCGATTTCTGTGTTAGTGTTTTTTTTAAATCCAAAGTGTTCATCATTTATCACATGATACTTATCGAGGAATTCGACCAACCTTCTTTTCAAGCTTTGTTCAAAAATTTTTGCGAAATTATTTATAACCGAAATTGGTCTGTAATTACCTATGTCGTCTTTGGCACCTGATTTATATATGGGAGTAACAGTTGACTCTTTCCATTGTTTCGGTAATATTCCAGTCGTTGAAGTTAAATTGATTACATATTTTAATGGTTCAACAATATTGACGTGTATTTTTTTTATTGTAGTTACCTCAATTCCATCCGGTCCAGGAGAAGAGTGATTTTTCAAATTTGATATTATGTCAATTATTTCATTATTATTTACAGTATTTAAGAACATCGTGGGACCTATATCAATGTCGCGTAAAAAATCTGGAGGAGGTTCAACGGTAACGTCGATTTGGCTAGCCATGTGTCGGCCGACATTAATGAAATATTCATTGAAAGCATTTGCTTTGAGATAATTGTTCCCCATTATTTCTCCAGTTTTGTTTTTGATTTCTATGTTTGCTATTGATTTTTTGCTAATGCGATTACTTGTTATCTCATTTATTAGTTGCCAAGTTTTTTTACAATTTCCATTTAATGTTTCCAATTTTTCTTTATAATATTGGTTCTTCGTAGATTTCAATAATTCATTTAATTTATTTCTATATTGATTATATTCTTTTTTTGATTCCTCGGTGTTTCTGATTAGTAGTTGTTTTTTCAGATGATCTCGTTTTTTAATTGAATTTATAAGTCCATTTGTAATCCATGGTTTTATTTCACGATATAAATTTTTTTTCAGATTGTATTCTTCGGTGGATAGGGAAATGTAATTATTTAGTTTATCAATAAACAAGTTATAAGCTGATTGAGTTTCACTACAACTGTAAATATCTGCCCACATTTCATGTTTCAGATATGAGTTTTAACATTTGGAAGTTGGTTTTTTTGAAAGTCATACAATTGTTGTATTGCATTTTGTTTTTTTGAGGCTGTGAGATTAATAAAAAGGTAGTGTAGTGATCTGAGGGATAAGTTTCAATTATTGCTGGAGTTAAGATGTTATCTCGCCGTTAATTCTTCTCACAAATATATGGTCTATTATGCTACTTGAGAGTTCGGATATCCTAGTCGGTTCATTTATGTATGATATAAATCCTTGTTCTGTTAATATGTTTATGTATTGATTCACTTCATTGGAATTTGTATCTAGATGGTTAATATTAATATCGCCGAGAAATATTTCAATTTTATTTTTTTGCAGATGTGTCAGATATTCTTTCAATTCATCTATATACAGCTGAGTATCTGTAGATGATGGTCGGTAGGATGCAGTTATACCAAGTTCTTCGTTATCAAGTTTGATAGATATTCGCAGTAGTTTTGATTCGGTAAAATTATTGATGTTTGCTTTGGACGAAATTGAATCTTTCACGTAAACCATTACACCGTCAGTTTGATTATATTTCGATTGGTCATAGTACATGGTGTAATTTGGTATTTCATAGTCACTAACCTGGTTAACATGCCATGTTTCAGACAGAATCACAATGTCTATATTTTCTTTCTGTGTCTCAAGATCTTATATTTCGATGAAGTACGGCCCGATGTTTTACAATTTGATATTTCACGGTTCTACAGAATACAGTGTCGATTCTATACTATTTCGACGGATTACCAATTCGATGAAATATTTTTCTATGGATTTGAATTCGATACTTTATATTTTGACACATCAGGTGTCCCCGATTTGATCGACATAAAATCATTTGATACTCCTAACCATATCGTTGCTCGTTCCAATGATCTGAAAGCAATTGTGAATATGTTTCAAGATATCATGATAAGTCAAACCACAGAGTTCGAAAAACGTGATTCTGGTGAGTTGATAGTTTTTTAGATATTTCCATCCATACCAATATCAATAATTGAAATATTTCCGTAGGTTGGGCCTTAGAGAAAATATTATTCCTGGAGGTGAATATCAACAAATACAGTCCACTCAAAGGATGTTCACATATAAAACTACCTCAGTTCATCGAGAGAAAGAAGGCTGTAGTGAATGTTGTCAATACAGACCAATATTGCTTTGCATGGGCCGTTACTTCAGCATTATATCCGGCAGCAGACAGAGTCAACAGTACAACGTCTTATCCATACTTCTCGACAGTATTGAAATTGCAAGGTATTGAGTTTCCTATGGAATTGGGTGATATATCCAAATTTGAGATTATGAATGATTGTTCCATTAATGTTTATGGTCTGGAAAAGATTTATGATGGTGACAAGCTAACGTATGAGATTGTTGGACCTCTTCATTATTCTGGAAAAAGGTTAGCAAAACATAACAACTTATTGTTCATAACAGATGATCTTGGTAATAGTCATTACTGTTGGATAAAAGATCTATCAAGATTAGTCTCCAGCCAAATTTCATCTCATGAACATAAATATTATTTTTGTGGCGGTTGTTTGATATACTTTGAGAATGAGAGATCTTTGTTACAACATCAGTCACATGATTGCAATCATATTTATACTACTGTACCTACTAGTAATCCAAAACTCAATAAGTACGGTAAAATGGTACCAGAAAATATATTGAAATTCCAGAATTTCGAAAAGCAATTACGTGTTCCATTCGTTGTATATGCTGATTTCGAATCAATACTCAGAGCTATGAATCTTTGTGAACCAGATCCAAGCAATTCATTCACAGCAAAAACTTTCAAACATGACCCATACTCATTTGCATACATATTTAAATGTTCATTCGATGATTCAGTTACAAAATTTTTTACATATAGAGGAACAAATGCTTCCGACATATTCATGTCAAGACTGGAAGATGACTTGATGGAGATATACAATAAATATTTGAAACGTATCGTTCCAATGCATGAGTTGACAGTTGAAGAAGAAATTTTGTTTTCCAATGCCTCTATTTGTAATATTTGCGAATGTCCATTTGAAATTGGTGATGTTAAGGTAAAGGACCATTGTCATCTGACCGGAAAAAAGAGATTTGGGGCCGCCCACTCAATCTGCAACCTCAATTTCAAAATTCCGTTTTTCGTTCCCATTATCTTCCATAATCTGAGTGGATATGACTGCCATTTATTCATAAAAGAGTTATTCAAGGAGGGTGAAAAGGTGGAAGTAATTCCTCAAACGAAAGAGAAGTACATTTCGTTCACCAAACATTTATTAGTCGATAACTATACAAATAAACAAGGGCAGTTGAAGAATGTATTCTTGAAATTGAGATGCATTGATAGTTACAGATTCATGTCGAAATCTCTACAAAATTTGGTGGATAATTTGAAAGATGATCAGTTTACAGTAACGCGACAATACTTTCCAGACTATGACAAATTTTGTTTAATCAGAAAAAAGGTATATTTCCATACAGTTTTGTGAATGATTTGAGTAGACTTGATGTTACGGAATTACCATCTAAAGAAGAATTTTATGATAATTTGAATGATCGACACATAAGCGATGAAGAATATGACAGAGCAAGATCTGTTTGGAACGTATTCAATTGTCACACATTGAGTGATTATTCAGATATTTACTTGAAATCAGATGTTTTACTTTTATGCGACATATTCGTAAATTTTCGTGATATTTGTATCGATACATATAAGTTAGATCCTGCTCAGTATTTCACATCACCGGGTCTCTCATGGGATGCTATGTTGAGATATACCAAAGTAGAACTGGAGTTATTAACAGACATAGATATGTTGAATTTTTTCAAAAAGGGACTTCGGGGTGGTATTAGTCAATGTAGCGATAAAAAACATGGAGCAAATAATAAATTCATATCAAATTTCGACGCAAATGAACCAACATCATTCATTATGTATCTCGATGCAACCAATCTTTACGGTCATAGTATGAGTCAATCATTACCAACTGGTGGTTTTCGATGGCTATCCACGAAAGGAATATCAGAATTTGATTTAATGAGCATTTCAGATGATAGTTCCAACGGTTTTGTATTGGAAGTTGATATTCATTATCCAGAAGAACTACATGATAAACATTCAGACCTTCCATTTCTAGTAGAGTCGATGATTCCAGCAGAGTCGGAATCAAAAGTGCCTAAGCTTGTACCTAATTTGAATAACAAGAAGAATTATATAGTTCACTATAAAAATTTGAAACAGGCATTCAATAATGGTTTGATTCTAACAAGAATACATAGGATTCTCAAGTTCAATCAATCACCATGGCTCAAGAAATATATAGATTCGAATACAGAAATGAGGAATAAGGCAAAAAGTAAGTTTGAAAGAAATCAGTACAAACTGATGAATAATGCTGTGTATGGAAAAACGATGGAGAATGTGGATAACAGACGCGACATAAAACTATTGACGCATTGGAAAAATATCAAAAGAACATTAGGAGTCAATGCATTCACAGCACGACCTAATTTCAAAACGGTCTCTATATTTAACGAAAATTTTGTAGCTATTCATATGGAAAGAACGAAAGTTAACTATGATAAACCACTCTATTTAGGATTCTGCATATTAGAATTATCCAAGACAGTAATATATGATTTTTTTTATGAGTGCATAAAGAAGAAATTCGAACAAAATGCGTCATTGCTATATACCGACACAGATTCTCTCATTCTAAAAGTTCAAACAGAAAATATTCATGATTTCATTGAGGATAATTTGAATCGTTTCGACACTTTCAATTATGGAATTGGTAATAGTTTTGGGATACCTGTAGGTAAGTCAGTCTTGGAAAATATGAAAGACGAATTTCCCAATGACCCAATAATAAATTTTTATGGTACGGGAGCGAAAGCTTATTACGTCAAATCTGTGAATAGTGAACTGAAAAAAGCAAAAGGTGTTAAGAAATCAGTTGTAAAAGAACAAATCCACTTAGCTGATTATAAGCGAATTGTAGAGAGAGGCGGGTTGATATTCCGAAAAATGAATTCTTTCGTTAGTATATTACATGACATGTTCACAGTGCTGAAGTATAAGGTTGCCCTATCATATCATGATGATAAAAGATTTTTAATACCTAACACAACTAAAACTCTTCCGTGGGGCCATAGAGACATCATGTATTATAAACCTGAACAAACAGAAAGGAAACTAAGGAAAGTGAATGAGAATGATAGTCTAGACTTTCTTATAAAATGTTTGCAGGAAGAATGTACCAGATTAAATAGCAAATGATGTCCTGAAATCGGATCTGTGTAATGTTCAAAGTATTCAGAGTATAATGTATAATGAGAATAATTGTGTATGATTGTAACGAGTAATTATCTGTGAATGAAATAAACATCTTATATTATATAAATCTCTATTTTTCCTAATGAATATGCCCTGAAATATCCAAGTGGAACAGATATGCTACAAGAATTCTCAAACTATTTTCGTGACTGTACTTTGTGGGTCTGATGTTGAACATGAGGTATAAAGAACGATGATATTTATAATGCAAAGCCCTGAAGGTGCAACTAATAGTTCGGGGAATAAGTTAAGTGGAAGTCCTATCAATTTGATAGTGAAAATCTCAGACCCCTGGATTGAACTTTCTCCACTGATAGTTGCCCGGTGCAAGTGGACCTACCACTATAAAATAGGTGGCGCCCGAGTTGTAAATAATTGCTAATAGTTGAACCCGCTCCATTGCACCGAAAAGATATCTCAGAGTAGATACTCTTTACAAATTTGGCGCCCGAGCAGGGACCGAGTTAAACCGAGTTGAACCGAGTCAAACCGAGTTGGACCGAGTTAAACCGAGTTGGACCGAGTTAAACCGAGTTGGACCGAGTTAAACCGAGTTGGACCGAGTTAAACCGAGTTGAACCAGGGTTAAGCTATTCGTGAAGTGAACTTTCATGAGTCGGTTTTCGAAAATCTGAGTATCAAGTGTTGCATTTTTTTTTCGGTTGCTATGATCACTCTGTCTCGGGGCATACAGCAAGCTTGAATCTTGTTACCCTAGCATATATTTAGTCACGGTAGAGAGTGTGCGGCCGCATTGTTTTGGAATAGAGTCGGGACCTGTCACTTTGACAGCTGTCCAGATAAGAACTTTGAGTCGTGTGGCACATCAATCTTTAGGTTTTTAGGGACGAGAAACCCGTTTAAAACATTCCCGAGCTGGCACGAACGTTCATTCACGGGATATCCGAGTTCAACCGAAGACTGACCGGAATTATTTGAACTGGGACATCAGCAAAAACGATTAAGGATTCTTGCTCGAGACACTGAAAGAGTCAGACGTGCCGATAAACCGTATATCGTAAACTGCTGGTAGACCGAACATGACGAACGAAGATAATACGAATGCTCCAGAATCCGCAGAAGGACAGAGTTCACCGCCGAAGAACAAAGAGCCTGTAGATGTCCCGGTGAGCTGGGTATATCAGCTGAAGAAAGCTGATATAGACGTAGAACTGTCTAAGTTCGGCCTTGAAGTCACTGGAACCGTGGAAGACAAAAGAAAACGCCTGATAAGGTTCCTGAGGGAAGGTCGAGTGGTAACAGCACCGTCGACACCAACTCCAGGGAATGTCCCACTGACGTCGACCTGGACATTCCCGCATATAAACACCGTACCCCCGGTGAATGTATCTTCACTCGGAACCGTACCGACAGTAACCGTACCGACTATGGCCGTACCCACATCGATGACAGCACCATCCACATCGATGATGACAACTTCAATTCCAGAACCGATCCGCACCAGAGACTGGAATTTGTTATTTGATGGACTAGGAGATCCAGTAGCGTTTCTGGAAAGGCTCGATGAGATCAGACTGTCCCAGAATATACCTGCTTATAGGTTAATAGCAGTATTGTCTGATCTATTCTCAGGGGAAGCCGCCCTCTGGTACCGGAATAACCGAACAGCCTGTACGACGTGGGATGCATTCGTGGAATTGTTCCGGATATTCTACTTCCCAGCTAACTACCAGATAGACTTGGAAGTAGCTATCGGTAGACGTTTACAAGGACTAAATGAGCCAGTACAAGCGTATATTAGCGACATCCAGACGCTTGTACGAAGGCATGGAAATATGACACCAGAGCAGGAGCTGATATGGCTTTACAGGAATCTGCTACCAGAATACCGACAGCACATAAAAAGAAATGACTTTGCCGATATTGTCTCTTTCTCTCGCGCTGTCAAGGAGTTCGAACTCCTCCGTGGGGAGTTACAGGAGAGTTATCAGACCTTCGAGAGATCAGAGAGGTACTCTTCAGCTCCTATTGTTCTATCAACAGCTCCACAAGCTCCAGCAACTCCTCGACCTGCTCCAGCCAGACTGCCGAATCCCAGGATGACGGAGTCGAGAGCAAACCCTGTTCGACCAGTAGGTGACTCCAGAACGGAAGCAAGATCATCTCCCCCTGCCATATGCTGGAGATGTGGACAGACAGGACATATGAGGAATCAGTGCCGATCTACTCCTAGATTATTTTGCTCCAGATGCGGGAAAGAAGGAGTGATGTCACGTGACTGTCCTTGTCCTAGGTCGGGAAACTAGGAAGGCATTGCCCTGCACCGAGACCTGAGCAGTGCCATTTCACCAATGTCTCGGAAACACTCCGAACCGTCCGACCTGAAGATGTCCGTCCATTTGTTTCTGTGCAATGCCTTGGTGACCGTTTTGATGCACTGTTGGATACCGAAGCATCCCGAACATATATGGGAGATCAAGTGGCTAGAACGTGTCAAGCTATGGGAGTCCCTAAGGAAGCACCGGATGCTTCCATGGCCAGAATGGCTAATGGCCTCCCAGCTCAAGTTCCCAGCAAGTATCACTTGGAGTTAGTGATTGGGAATACAACTATTTCCGCCATAGTCGGACATTCGCCTGGCCTGTCATCAGATTTCGTCATAGGCATGGATATTCTGAAACCGCAGAAATTTCAGCTAGACCTTGCTGATGGAAATATACGAATGGATGGAAAACCGATAACTGACCCGACACCGTCACCGATTCACCCGCTTAATACCGTAGACCGTACCGAGAAGCTTGTACTCACCCCGATGGAGGATAGAGAACTCCAAGCATTCCTGGACCAGGAGCTGCCTCAATTTGAGAGCATCAAGGGAGTAACGCCGATACTCAAACATGAGATACGTTTGATCAATTCGGAACCGATCAAACAGCGTTACAGACCACAGAATCCCAAAATGCAAGAGGTTATCAACACCGAAGTTGATCAGATGTTGGAAGAAGGCATCATAGAGCCGTCCAATAGCCCGTGGAGCTCACCTGTAGTCATAGTCCGGAAGAAGGATGGCAAACCGAGGTTCTGCATCGACTTCCAGAAAGTGAATGCTGTGACGCACAAGGATGCATACCCATTGCCTTTCATTAATGCAATTTTGGATAAGTTGCGCAGAGCTCGGTACATTTCGAGCATTGACCTGAAGCAGGGGTATTGGCAAGTGGCTTTGACCGATGCTAGTAAGCCAATCACAGCTTTCACAGTACCGGGCCGTGGACTGTTTCAATTCTGAGTAATGCCCTTCGGGCTGCATGCAGCACCAGCATCATTTCAGCGTCTGATGGACCGTATCATCGGACCTGAACTGAATCCATATTGCTTCGCATACCTGGATGACATCATCGTGCTTGGAGAGACATTCGAGCAACACCTGAGTATCTTACAGGAAATATTCCGTCGCCTCCGAATTGCCAACCTCCGTCTGAACCCAGAGAAATGTCAGTTTGGCAGAAGATCTCTGAAGTATCTTGGTCATGTGGTTACAGGCGAAGGAATCTCTACCGACCCAGACAAGGTGAAATCAATATTGGAATTTCCACCACCGACAACCGTCCGGCAGCTACGAAGATTCCTTGGAGTTGCATCATGGTACAGACGCTTTGTGCCTGGATTCTCTAATGTGGCTGCACCGTTGAACCGTTTACTGAAAAAGGGATACCGTTGGCAGTGGGAAAATGAACAGGATGAAGCATTCAATCACCTTAAGAAATACTTAACGGAATCACCGGTTCTAGCCTGTCCAGACTTCAATAGACCGTTCATACTACAGACAGATGCAAGTGATCAAGGACTGGGAGCTGTGCTCATCCAGAATAAGGAAGATGGTGACCACATCATTGCCTATGCAAGCAGGACTCTGACCACTCCAAAGAGGGCATACTCAGTAACCGAAAAAGAATGCCTGGCTATTGTGTGGGGCATAGAGAAGATGCGCCCCTATCTGGAGGGATACCGTTTCACCGTCCTGTCTGATCATCAATCTCCGAAGTGGCTTCACAATATCAAAAGTCCAAGTGGAAGACTAGCCAGATGGAGTATGTACCTTCAACAGTTCGACTTCGAGATCAAGTATCGGAAAGGAGTCCTGAACCGAGTAGCTGATGCTTTGTCCAGACACCCGTCCCCAGCCGAAGAAGACATTGCTGTCGTTGGAGGACTACCTGAATGTTCCTGGTACCTCCGGAAGAAAGCCGAAATCCAGAAGGATCCTGCAACCAATCCGGATTACTGTATCAAGGAGGACAGGCTCTACCGTCATTTCTGGGATTCGACAGATTTCTCCGAACCAGAGCTATCCGATCCCTGGAAGTTGTGCATACCGAAACCAGCTCGTTTAACCGTCATGAAGGAGAACGACGATGCTCCCACTGCTGGACATCTCGGGATAGCCAAGACCACAGCCAGAATAGATAATCGATATTATTGGCCTGGCATGTTCAGAGACATATCCAAGTACGTTCGGAGCTGTCAATCTTGCCAACAGTACAAGACATCACAGCAGAAGAATGCAACCGTCTGTAAACCGACAACCTTGGGAAACCATCAGTTCCGACTTAGTTGGACCACTGCCTCGCTCAAGCAAAGTAAATAACTACTTAGTGGTATTTCAAGACAGATTCACGAAGTGGATCCAGTGCCATCCCATACGGAAGGCAACAGCAAAAGCAGTGAGCCAAGCTCAGTACGAAGAGATCATCACACGGTTTGGGTGTCCGAAGACCGTCATCACCGATAATGGAACCCAGTACACCGGTTCGCTGTTCAGAGACCTGCTGAAAGATTTGGAGATTGGCCACCGTTTGACTCCGCCGTATACACCGCTGTCTAATCCTGTGGAAAGGACGAACAAGACAATGAAGAATATGATTTCTCAGTTCTGCGACAAGGACCATCGAAAATGGGACCAGCACATACCTGATCTAGTGTTCGCTTACAACACAGCCCACCATGACTCCACCGGATATACTCCGGCATTTCTCAACTATGGCAGAGAGTTGGAAATACCAGGGGCTGTGTACCGTCCTGAGGATCTCGTGACCGACGATGTTGATGATAATCCAGAGGATACAAGAGACCGAGCCCAAAGACTAGACAAACTCCGGGAAGTCTTCGAGTTTGTTCGAGTCAACCTTTCTCGAGCTTTCACGACACAGAGTCATCACTACAATCTCCGTAGACGAGAATGGAGATGTCATGTGGGAGATCGAGTGATGAAAAGGGAGCATCATCTTTCATCTGCTACAAAGGGGTTTGCCGCTAAATTAGCCCCTGAATATTCTGGCCCGTATACCGTTTCAAAAGTTATATCTCCGGTAGTCTATGATCTTGAGAGCAGCACTGGCAAGAAGCTACACCATATCCACATAAAGGATTTGAAGCCTGCTCATAACCTGATCGATCAAAACCATGAAGCAGAGTAGTAAGACAAAGAGAGCCACAGCTCACATAGGGCTTCACCTATTGGGACTTCTAGATCATGATCTAGAGTTCCCAATAGGTAAAACCCTATGTGAGTTGGAATTCTACTTTTTCACAAAATGCTAACATGTAAACCCCTATGTGAGTTCGTAACCTAAAGAGAGAACTAAATCACATAGGGTTTTCAGTACTTGTACTTGATTTTGATCTAGAGTTCCCAATAGGTAAAACCCTATGTGAGTTGGAATTCTACTTTTTCACAAAATGCTAACATGTAAACCCCTATGTGAGTTCGTAACCTAAAGAGAGAACTAAATCACATAGGCGTTTCAGTACTTGTACTTGATTTAGAAATCGAAGTACTGAAAACCCTATGTGAGTTGGAATTCTACTTTTTCCCAAAACGCTAACATGTAAACCCGTATGTGAGTTGGTAACCTGAAGAGAGTGACAGATCACATAGGGCGTTACTTCAACTCATCATCTAGAGTTCCCAATAGGTAAAACCCTATGTGAGTTGGAATTCTACTTTTTCAATAGATGAAGTTCTATGTGATTTCGTAATGTGAATATTGTCTGTTTTTTAATGAATTGCGAGAAGGTCTTAACGGTGTTGAAGGATCACCCTGTGATTCCGGATCGCCCTGTACACGGCGATTCTGGTCGCGCAAATTAGCATTATAATGATGCGCCATTAACTCCGATATTACTGCAATCTATAAAAATGTGCACTTATTGCACAAACAGAGAAATAGACCTAATAAGACTGATAAGAAATTTCTGGAAAAACAAATTAGCGATATAATGATTTGGGTCAGTAAGTATTGCTGATTAGTTATTATCCTTGAAAAAATGTGTACGAAAAGATAATCAAAATAGGGTTCATATATAAACGAATTTCCATGTTATATTATACATTTCATTTTGAATATCATCCAGTAAAATTATTATTATTATTATTTTTAGTGCAGCTATAACATGGGTAAGTTGAAAATATTCCTGTACCTAATAAAAAAAATAAACAATGTTCAAATTTTCCCAGAAGAGATACCAATAGAAGCAATTAAGAATATGCTACCTGGTCATTTAAGAGTGAGTATAATTTTATTCATTTATTTCCATTTCATATTGATTTCTCTCAGGAACCAGGAATCTTTTTTGATATCCGTGTTTTGGAGACAAAGCATGAGGATATCGGTTATCTTAATGAATTTCAAAAAGCAGGCTGTATTACGGGAGAAATTGTGAGGATCAATAATTATCAATAAATAATCAAAATAATATTCAACCTCATAGTACGGTTCCATGTAAAAAATTATTCTATTTGCTTAATAGTTTTTTGATTGATATTTTGTCCGCATTCCCTACAATGATAATTGTTTTCGTGAAATACAAAATGAATTTCATCAGAATTCATCAAATTATTTCGGTACCAAAGAATTCAGCATTATCAAGTGAATTCTGTGTCTTTTTTAGAACAAACCGATCCTCTTACTTCAAGGGAAGATCTTGGGGGGATCAAGTGCCCCCCCAGGATTGATTAACATAGGAAATGTGGGGCAGTATGCCATTTTTTACATGGAGGAGCAGGATGCCCTTCTGGTGTGGGCAATATCGGTAAACAAAATAATTTGTTCTCGATTGTTTTCATTTTTAATTCGAATTTTGTTTCAGTTTACGGAAGACGAATAATTTTTTTTGTTGTTGTTGTTGTTATAAGGTAATTTCTCATGCCTTAATCGATTTGCATTCCTCTGATTTATTTCGTTTGTTTCAGGTTTGAATAAAAATAGTTATAGTTATATGATGATTTCTTTCATACAATATTATATACCCACAACAATACACTCGAATGGGTTTGTTACTACCCCACTGGTAATTTTTGACGTCATTTAAAAGGAACTGTGGCATGAAATAGCTTGGAATTATCGGTGAGTTATTTCCAAAATATAGTCTCTGTGCTTATTTCAAATTCTGACATACAGGGTGATTCAGGAAGAATATACCAAATTCTATAGGAGTGTATTCGACTCATGGAAATCATTTTAGAAACTATAAATGTTCCAATTTTCATTTGTTTCCAACAAAGAGAATGATACACTGGGATCATTGGATAAACTCTGATAGGTTCAACAAATATACCACAAATTAAATGCTAACAATAATGTTTTGAATAATTTTTTTTTGTAGAATACTCACCTAGAGTTTGATCATCCTGAGAGATCCTGTTTATTTCTGAACAATTTCTATGCACTGCAATCTCGTTGCACATTCATTCAGACACATCATGTATATTTCGGAACATTTTCTATGCACTGACAAAAGATTTGTCCAATTATATTTCGCAGGTCGCGCGTTTTTACTGAGGCAAACTGGTACATGATACATTACGTCTAACCAGTTTTCAGTACCGGGAGTCGAGAAACCAATCTGAATGGTCCACTTGTTGAAATACAGTGACATTGGATTTGGTATGCATCCCGGGGTGCCAACGAAAACTATACTGTCCCCAACCCTGAATTAGGTCTTTAATGAACGCGATCGCGATTTTAAACCGTTCGTTATTGTCGCCGCGAAAGTCTTCGGACATAACGATAAAATAGGTTAAATATGTAAATAGATACCGCTTGATACATTATGCGGGTAGCTCAATTGATATGGAATGGAAAATACACAACACATTGAAGCCAATTATAAATTAATGGGTATACAATTATCGTTGAACTTGAAAATACGTTGATTACATTATGAATAGAAATATAATTTTTATATCGAGAATTATTTCAATGTTAATGATAATGAATGGAAGACTAATTTGTGTACACCAAAAAACGTTTTAATTTTCATCTGAGGTAATGGGAATTTTCACAATGACTTTGCTATGCTAGAATAATGGGAATATACAACACATAATACAGAGTGATCCAATAATGAATCGGGATATTATTTTGGTATGATGGTATGGGAAGAAAACAATAATTTGTGTATGGAATGCAATTTAATTTTCTCCCAAGGTAATCGTTGCCTTCATATACATATTCTTAAATTTTAAAATGACATGCAGAATATAACACAAGAATAATATAATTAGACTACTGAATATTAGATACAAAACAATTGAATAGGTATCTGAATAATACTCTCTTGACTCACATGTTTCACGATAGATCAAATTTTGCCAGTTTTTCGTATCTCCCACAGTATTATCTTGGAATATAATTCTGTACTTATGAAAACTAGCATTTTGTGGTACATCGGTCATTAATACGGGTAGATGACCATTGTTGACTAATACTGGTAGCATTTTAGTCCAAGTTGAAGGCCAGCTGTCATTTTTCGTACCATTGTTATCGAAACACATGAAAACTTCTCTGGCATTGTAGGGTTGATTAACATACAATATATTATGGACAAGCGTGTACAAGATTATATAAGTCGAACTTAATGTTGCCATTGTTGATGATAAACTGTATCATTTTCAACTGAACTGAGATAGATATTCTGTTGTTGAATTCTTTAAATTATGAATAATGCACTAATTATTTCTGAAAAATTTATTAAACACAATTTACATTATTTTCATTACTCTGACATAAAACTATCCTTTTGGTAGTATTGCAATTGAGATTTTGAAATCTTTTCTCGTTGTTGAAGACTTTCTGCCATTTATGAAGGTCACCTGGAGATAGATTTTCGTCCCCTGATGGTGGTTTCTTGTTGTCCAAATTCAGTACCAAATTTTTGTTTTGCTTCAACACCAATCCACTTTGCTGTTGCGCACATAGTGATACAGTCAAATTTCGAATCTGCTTGGTCATTTCGAAAATGTTGATACTTGTTTTTAACTTTTCCAAATCCTCAATATGTTTATCCATGAGATCTGAGAACATTTCTTTCTAACGGAACTTGGTGAACTGAAATTTTTCACTTTGGTACGTTACTTATTGTAAAATTTCACTGTGGTAGGAGACTTGTTATCCAGGTATGCAAATTTTTGCAATTACGTAGTGAACAATAAAATTGTTCGTCACTCACATTGTGATTCATGCACAAAGGGATGTCCGGTTTGAATGTAGTGGTCGTCATTATGTTATCGAAAGTTTCAACATTTATGATTTTCGGTCTGGCACATGGAGACAATAGTCCAGTCAAAAATTCAAATTTTTGGTATCCTCTCACATACACAAAATCGACATCTTTCAGATGGCCCAGTAGAATATCATTCAATTCCTCGTAATCAATCAGACCTGAACTGTACTTAATTCCATTATGATATTTCTCAACGTAACGAACCTGTTTTTTATCGGACTCTTGCAAGGCAGAAAAAGGCACTGCAGGTTTGAATAAATAATGGTTCACTTGGTACCCATTGGAAATTGTAACCTCTTTGGGATAAAATCCGTTGGATAATGAATATCCTTGTATATCTATACTTAACAACTTCATGATGCCGCGTACAGAGAAGAACTGACTGATGTGATCAGGGGACTTTGTTTAAATAATAAAATCCATTAAATGATCATGTTTTATTCTAATTGGTTACAATATAAATGAATAAATTTCATAATTGTTTCACAATTTTCGTCAGGGGATTATAACTGAAAAGTCTATCATGTAAAATGAGACAATACCCTGTTGTATTATCTGGAACAGCTTTATCAGTTTCGATTTCTATTCTCAATGGGACTGATCCTGTCTGCATAGATTCCTTCTGATGAGAACAATCAATGTGGACCATTGGGATTGATTCGACAAATTCTTTGGGGGAAAATATTGGTTCCTTTTTCAATCCATAATATGACTCTCTAAAATTCATGTACATTGAATATAATTGAAATGTTTTGTTCTCACTGAAGTTCAAATGTAAATCATTATATGGATATCGGTCGCTGTTTAGAAAAACCCGAATATTTGATAGGTCGCAGCTGTCGAATTTGCTCATGTCGGACTGCACCTTACTCTTCTTGTCTGTCTGGAAAATTACAATTACGTGTCGAGGAGTTTCAAGCAAATTTGAAACTTTTACATTCCAATTGAACGATTTCGTCGTCGATAATTTCGAATATTCCAAAAGCTCCCAGCTGCGGAATGCTAACAGTATATCTTGTCCCTTTTCCACAACTTTTGTGAATTTGAGTTGTTGAGGTATATTGACAGAAATATGTGGGATGCGCCAGAACAGTTTATCGATATGCACTTTAGGAATTTCCTTGGAATCAGTACAATAGATACTGTCGAGGTCATCATTATTTCGAATCAGTACTAATTCCTGTTTCATGTTCAAAATAACTTTCCTGTAATCGTCGAAGAAACCAAGGAGCAGGAATAATGGGAGACATACGGAATAATTCCCTCTGTTATCAACTAGTATTTTCTAATCTTTGACGGAAAAATTCAATTTCGGGAACCATCCAGCGTTTTGTAAGGCGATACTCTCGTTAGCACTGTATGAAAGGTAGCTTTTTATCGTTGATACTAGTCCTACATTTCTCACTGAATCGATAGTGACACCATTCAGTTCATACCTTATTTCTCTGAAGAGAAAACTTATGGCGTTATTGATGAATCTGAGTTTATCGATAGGGCTGCCATCTGCTTTTGTTAAACGTCCTTCAATATACAAGTAACTTTGACATGGCAAAGTATACAAATCCAAAGTAGGAACTTGAATTCTCACTTCATCATTGTAATCAATTTTTTGTGTGAATGGTTGATACGAATGATATTCTATTTCCTGAACTGATTGGTCTATGAGCGGTTGTTGATGTATATTCAGAATATCCATCATACCAGAACTGTAAACCCTAAAGACTTGAGGAATAGACGATTAGAAGACGTTAACTTCTTGGTATTTTTTCTGATACTGGATGTTTTTCGCAAGGGTTTCACCTCCTTATAGAAGGACTGATATGGATAGAATATTCTATTATATCTGATAACCATTCAGGCTTCTAAAGTTTTTTCAAGTGAAGACTCACGGTTATTGTTTCACCACGGAAATTCACAAGTCTTCCGGTTTGGTCCAATACTTTTATGGTAATATTATTTATTGTCTTGTCACTTATCTTGAAATATATCACGGTTTCGATGTTCAGAACAATCTTATAACCAGGAGCCACTGTCGGAAAAAAAGACAATAGCGAGTGGGCTTCTTTGCCGTTATGGTAGCTGCCTGTTGCTAAGTTGCAATATATACTGATAGCATTGACACCCAAGATGTTCACTGATTTATCAGACGTATGTTGTTGATATGCTTCTAGAACACGATTATTGAATCCCAGCAATTCTCTAATCGTGCGGTCGTATTTGAAATTAATCCTTCTATTTGTATCGATGACTACTTTCAATGTATTGAAATTTGGTATGATATTTATTTTTGCATCCTTATCGATATCTTTGACTCGTGAAGAAATAATTTCATTGAGATCACTGATTTCGTATGAGCCCTCAGGAATCGTAATAGAGTTATCATTGTTGCCGAATACGAATTGATTAATTTTTTCATCAATATTCGGGATGACATTGAAAGTTTCAAAGCCAATCAATCCAATTCCATATTCTGCATTTTCTTCTAAATAAATGGGAGGGTTGAAGTCAGAACTCAAAACTGAGGAGGTGCCAGAAAGGGAAAATGATAATGACATTTCTCACCACTTCCAATAATGGACTACTCGAATTTCAAACATTATATTCATTATATAAAAATTTGAGACATAGATGTCCACAATTATATGGATTGTTTTCTTGAATATTATCATAATTATATTTTATTATATTATAGCTACCATCACTATTGAAATATTTGATGAGTTCGAGAGGTGGTCTTAGGTCACCGTAGCTGTCAAAGTAGGAGATATGACGTCCGGATTTTTTATAACACACCCAATGACTGCCTTTCTCACTTTTTCTGTTAAGGTTAGCTATGCCACACTCATATTTCCTGATTCTCTCAGGAAATTCATCCAACATAAACACCCCTCAAAAATACGGTATTTGTAATTTTTTTACAAATTTCAATAAATCTACGTTGGTCAGTGGACGGTGTGGTAGCTTCAAATTCAGTTTTTTGGATACGGTTTCAGGAACAATCCAAGACCATGTTTGTAAGGTTTCATTAATAGGCCTTTTCCCAAGGCGGCCTGCTCCATTTTCAAATTGTGTCTTTTGTTCTCTTCCAGTTATGCTCTCGCTGCTTTAGCTTTATTTATAGCTTGCGCAATTCCAGCAGCACCACCACCCAAGCTATCGAGTGCACCAAGTGCAGCAAAGAGGGGAATCAGTGGAATAAAACCCCCCGATTTGGGAATGGGGATAATTCTTTTTCTAGGCTTCAAAACTTTTCTACCACCTATTGATGTTAGTGCTTGTTGGGCAGCCTGGATAATGTCAATATTTCTTTTACCTCTGACCCCTTCCTTTGCTTTGCGAATAGCTCGAGTGAAACTGATTGCTCCTCCCACCTTTTTCTTACGTCTTTTATTTCTCTTCCTTATTTTTGCTACCATCATCTCATTATTCAATCCCATACCTAGTTTGCTCTTAGTTTTCATTATTCCTGCAATGCCAAGCGAGGCAATTTTCTCACCAACTCTCGTGTTTTTCTCACTCGAACGTCTCGATGCTGTTTCGGCCAAAATTCGATCTGCTTGGTTCCTTCTTTTCAAATCAGGGTATTTAGAATAGGCTATGTCGTGTTCTCTGCAAGCTTCGTCTAGCGGGTTGACACCTCGATCCCCACGTTCAAGTCTTTCGGACAACATTGTACCTGGCCCACAAAAATTGTAACCAGGTATATGCAGTTCGAAAGGCAACTTATTTATGAGAGTATTCAATATACCTGCCCCCTTAGTATTCTTTCGATTACTGATTCTTTGATCGTATACAATCATTATATAACCCACGTAGAAGTTCTATCTTATACTGGAAGGGCACTGATCTTCAACACTATATTATAATAATGAGATTTTTCTAACAATTTATCAGTAATTATTTGATCGTCAGAGATGAAAGTAAAGAAACATAAAGTAATTCTTCCCGTGACCAATCATGATAATTTGATAATTCCACATCAGCTGAAGAAACATGGAGATATATTCGAAGGAAATTCGAAAAGGGGCCTCCTGGTAGGTTCATCAGGATGTGGAAAAACCAACTGTATGATAAGTTTGCTCGATGATCCGAACGGTTTGAGATTTGAGAATATATATGTGTACTCCAAGTCTCTCTATCAGCCAAAATACGAATATTTGAGAACTCTCTTCAAACCTCTAAAAGAAATAGGATATTATGAATACAACGATGGTGATGAAGTGATATCTCCGAACGAAGTAGCCCCGAACTCAATAATCATATTCGATGATGTTGCAACATGCAATCAAAATATCATCAGAGATTTCTTCTGCTTCGGACGTCATAAAAATACTGACGTTTTCTATCTTTGTCAGACTTACAGTTCTATTCCTAAGAGGTTAACAAGAGACAACACTAACCTCATCATCATGTTCAAACAGGACGTCACCAATTTGAAACATATTTATGACGATCATGTGAATGTTGATATGTCATTTCGCAAATTTACAGAGTTATGTTCATTTTGTTGGAAGCAGAGATACGGCTTTGTAGTAATCGACAAGGATGGAGATATAAAGAATGGTCGGTATAGGAGAGGGTTTGATGAAATTCTCATAGTCTGATATAAAACGATTCTATTCATAATAGTGTACTTCAGTATCGCTTCAACATGGATGCTAGTCTCGCTAAACAGTTGGTAAAAGCGAGACAGTCAGTCAAGAAGAAATATCAAGCCCGCAAATCAGATATTTCCAAATCGAAAAGTTCATTAGAAGAATCTTACGAACCAATTATGATTCCTCTGAAAGAATTGCTGACATCAATCAAACAGACAACAGTAGCGCATCCCAAAGTGGAAAAAACAGAACCTGAATCGTTTTCAACACCGCAATCACAGAAACAGTATTATAAATTGGTGCCAGGACAGGAATCAAGTCCTCAAGATGAAGAAACATTCATTCATGAACCTGATGCGAGTTATTTCGATCAAAGTCTTGGTCAATTACGTCAAGAAGTAGAGAGACTTCAAGAAGCTGCTAATCCAGAGTTGGAAAAATACTTGGAAAAATATGAGAAACCTCTACCAAGAGCTTACATCGAAGATATATTCAAAGGGGATCCAGATGATTTTGACCATACTTTCGGAATCAGATATGAATTAACGACTGATAAATGGATGATAGGAGATAGTACGGTGGAATTTCTTGGTCCTCATTTCCACATAAACGAAATAACCTATAATGGTTCCCCAGGTCTATATGAACTGATATTCAAGAAACAACCGATCGGTTACAAGCCCAAGGATGTTGAAAATTACATTGACATAGTGAGAGACACGAAGGCGATTTATCTGCATCATAATCCTAAAAACGGTTTGTCCACTTCTAATTCTGAGAAATTTGCTAAAATAATCAAACCAAGAGTAACGTCTCTCCATTCGATGTCTAAGGATGTAGGAAAAAAACTGCTTCAGCAGCGTGTTCATATACCTTCTGCATCGAGTAAATCTACTGCATCAGCTATCCCAAAGGCTCCACGAATTCATACTAGATCCCAGTCTGTACCAGGAAAAGGTGTCAGTGAATTATCAATGATGAAATTGAACAACAAGAAGATAGAATACAAATATTTTGATGATTATAATGAAATTGTGGAAAGATTGAAATTACTGATAGCAGAAAAATATGCAGGGCATACGGGTCATGAAAATGAAATCATGTCTGTGATTAGTGAGCTCAAAGAAGCCAACATTATCAAATAAAGCTTTATGTACTACAACTTTGGTGTTCATTTAGTAGGGTTCCTTAGTCTAGGTACGATGCCTATTGATAAATTCAATAGACATAATGTTGCAACACCAAAGAGTTGATCAATCTCAGCTCAGCTACTCTGTGCACCAACACCCTATTAATTTATCTCTATTATACAGTGAGTGTGTCATCACAATCAATGGAAGAATAACCGAGGAGACAAAAAAGCACCCATTGCCATACGTATATGAATTACAAAATAATTCAAACGAATATATCTTCCCCTTGAAAGAAGGTATAATAATTGGTGTCGATTACTATCCGGGACTATTATCAGTCGTACTGGATAGTTCAAGCACAATAGACATGACGGATCTGATTGGTCAAAGACTTTCCAAAGGAACGATTTTGAAATTTTTCAACAAATCCAAATCATCTAAAGATAGTATGTACGTTCAATTACTTATTCATTCTCCAATCGTCAAGTATGTCTGATATTAAAAAAGAAGTGGTAAATGAACTCCATAAGCCAGCAAGAAGACGGTTCCGAAGAAGGAGGGTTATAATCAAAGGGTTGAATGATTTATGGGAAGCTGATCTGGTTGAAATGATTCCTTATGCAAAATTCAACAAAGGATTAAAATACATTCTGGTTGTTATAAATACTTTTTCGAAATTTGTGTGGTGTGAGCCAGTAAAAAGTAAATCAGCCAAGGATGTTACACTTGCGATGAAAAAAATTCTGACACACGCAAAATCCCCTCCACAAAATCTGCATACTGACAGAGGGCGAGAATTCTACAATAAATTGTTTGGTGAACTCATGCAGATATACGGGGTCAACCATTATAGCACTTTCTCGAGTACGAAAGCCAGCATAGTGGAACGTGTAAATAGAACATTAAAAAATATCATGTGGAAACAATTTAGTCTCCAAGGGAATTATAAATGGATCGACCTATTGGAAAATATCGTTTCTACATATAATCATACTAAGCACAGGACAATAGGGATGAAACCGATTCAAGTTGATGAAAAAAATGAGAAGTTACTTCTCAACACAGTTTACAGTCATTTGAAAACAAGTGATCCTAAATTCCCCAAATTCAAAGTAGACGATTATGTGCGAATAAGTAAATATCGTGAGGCATTTTCAAAATCGTACACTCCAAACTGGTCGAATGAGTTATTCAGAATAAATAAGATTCGTGCAACCAATCCGACAACTTATCTTCTAGAAGACGTTTCAGGAAATTCTATTCAAGGGGCATTTTACGAACAAGAATTGCAAAAAGCAAAATATCCCGACATTTATCTAGTTGAGAAAGTGTTGAGAACCAAAGGAAATAAAATATATGTCAAATGGCTTGGCTTAGACAAATCTCACAACTCATGGATCACCAAAGATAGTTTTGTATGACACTGGTATACAACTTTCATGAAGGCCATTTGATAAGTAGCAAAACACATTTACGCTTAATGATGAGCGATAAGTAGCAAAACACATTTACGCTTAATGATGAGCGATAAGCTGCGGCTAATTATCATAAACAGGTTCAGACTTGTTTTTTCTATGATATATAAATATCAACAAATTCCCAGCTTGATCAGTTCTGTACTCATCTCTGCCTATAACAGTTCACGTGATAATATGAATCCAAATATTAAAGAATCGACAAGTTCAACCACAAGTAGTGGCTACAGTAGTGATTATTGGGCTGAAATAGAGAAAGTGAAGCACCACTATATGGAAAAAATCCTGAAAGAAGGGACGTACATCATCAATTCCGATTTTCATATCAATGATAGCCCATTTACAATTTGTTGCGGATTAAGTGTAGCCAGATGCTTCGAACCTGCAGTGAAATTGATGAATACAAGTAACGGATCTAGTATCTCCTTCAATGTGAGTGAATGGTCAACTCTAACTTATACACTTCGACAACTGCTGATAGAATATTTTGATGCAAATGGTGAAGAAGAGGTTAATGTGCCGCAGCTGACTTATGACGAACAAGTGAAAATAACTCCAACAAAGTTCATGGGAATCAAGATATTGAAAATGGGAAGTGCCCGCTGTACATTGTATTTCAAAGAAGAAATTATTAGAGAAATCATCAGATTAGATTTTGACATAATTGCATATAAGATCAATACGTTGAGAAATATATCTTTTTTTTATTTTTATCACAATATTCTTGATCTTACTAAAAATCTTTTAGTACGTACAAATCATGAAGTTGATGGTGAGTCTGTCATTAAGACATTTTGTGATATTTTGAATGATAGCATTGAGAGCTACTGTTTAAGAGAATGTTTATTGTACTACAAAAATGAAATCATGAATGATCTGAAAAGAAAATAAAATGAGATGAAAAATTACTTGTTTTGTTGTAAACATGGACGTACCTACCTTTTTGTTTTGATTGGGTGTTAATGAAACAAAATAATAATTAATATAGTTAATTTATTGACATTCAAAATGATAATTCAATACATTACATATGACATCAAATTGAAAGGATTCCATTGTGAAAATCTCTCTTGAATTAAAACATTCTTAAGACGAATTTGACCCAAATGAATCAATCGAGAATACTGTAATGACCATAAGGTAAAGTGTCAGTGGTGTTTTTCAATAAATATCGCTTATCATCATGAGGACTTAGTGCCACTTTGGTTTGTTCAATGGAATAAACTCTATGATCATGTGATTGAATAGACCTTTGACTTTCATGTTTTTCTTTATTTTCTTGTAAACATTCTAAATAGTCCTCAAAAGTTATTTTTTGTTTAACTACATAATACTTCACGCCTTTTGCTTTCTTTATGCATTTTTTTCCCTCATTTTCACCCCTTCTACTATTCTTGTTGACACTACCTTCAACCAGAAATGTGTATTGTTTCGATCGCAGCCCTACAAAATCTGTCATTATATCACCAGAAGTCTCATCTTTAAATAATCCAGGAACTTTTTTATTAACCAAGGGGATATTATACTTATTGTCAGGAGGATAATCACTGGTATCAAACTTATCTATATCATTTTTGATAACTTCTTCGTAGACATCATCACAATGCAATTCATAAATTAAGCTATCTGTATCGGTGTAAAGCAATTTGCAATTATTTTGGTCAAACTTTTTCAACATATATCCATAATGAAAGTCATAAACACATATTTTTGAGATATCTAATATAGCCATACCAATATAAAGGGGTTTATTGAATATGACATCAGTTTTTTTCATCTCAACAGCCATGAGGTTCTCATCAAAAATTGATCTATCATGAAAATTTGGAGAAGAAATCAAATGTCTTGCCCCATATCGACCTTCCCAACTATTTACCAGTTTCACGATTCTATGTTTACGAACATTTTCCATAGTCTTGCCGTAAACAGCATTGCTGAGCGTTTTGAAAGTTTGTTTGCCAAACTCACCTGTGGATTGGGTTCGTAATTTAGTGTCCAATTCAATGTACGGTTTCAAGAAAGGGGCTTGGTTAAATCTAAGAATTCGGTGGATTTTTTGGAGAATAAGCCCGTTAGTTATGCATTGCTTCAAACTTCTATAGTGCGAAATATATTTTTCCTTATCATACAGAGTGGTCATCAATTTTGGTAATTTTGATTTAGGAGGTACAAGGTGTTCGGCAGCGAGAGGTAAATCTTTATGGAGATCATGAAGAGATTCCGGATATTTCATATCAACTTCAAGTATATATCCTACAGGGGACTCATCGGAAATTGCAAATACATCAAAATTATCGATGTTCTGCTCCCATTCAAATCCTGAATATGGAAGATATTGGCACATTGCCCATCCATAGAGGTTATTAACATCAAGATAAAGTAAATATTTTGAAGGTTCGTTGATTTTGAAATTAGTCATATATTTATTGTTCGCCATTGAATGCCTATTGGAACATTGGCTTATACCTCCTCTAATGCCCTTTTCTATAAACATTAAAATGTCTACATCCTGAATTGTTTCCAACCGACATTTCGTATATTTCAACATACAATCCCAGGTGAATCCTGGAAGCATGTAATAGTATGCAGGATCTAAATTATAATTCGCATGACACATGCTTCGAAAATTCTCGAAAACATCGGCCAGTAATAAAATGTCAGTTTTGAGATATAAATCTGAGTAATCACCTAAAGTTTCAATTTGAAATTCATTCCAAACATTCTGAGCATGATTATAATCTTCATCTTTGATATGTTGATCTGTTAATTTACTATAAAAATATTTCTTTGCTGGCAATTTGTTTTCATTGAGTTTTTCCAAATTATCCAAATAGTCATAACAGAATACACCTTTTCTACACAGTAAATTTAGTTTATCTTCATGAATCCCCAGAAATTCATTTCGTAGATTGACCAATGCTGTTTTATCGAGGAAACTCACTAAATCATCTAATTTGAATGCCATGAATCGGTATGAATCCACAAATCTTAATTTTAATTTTGTTTTTGGATTATACTTTGTGAAACTGATATACCTCTCTTTGTTGATAGGTAGCAAGTTGATGTGCGAATGTTTCGCTAAATCTCTGATAATGAAGTGGCTATCATAGCCAGATAAGTTGTGGAAAAAAACTGGTACAACGCGTGATTTTCTGTAGTTAAGATTACAATTAGAATGACAAAATCCACGAAATCTCCCTGTATAATGCTCGTGGTCACGTACGATAGTATCAGACGTCGTGAAAGGTTCTTCACAAATGTGGCATGTAGTTTTGTCTTGAACATCTTGATTATCTATCTTCATCGGTATATTGACTTGCAATTTCGAGTCTATGAGATCTGTTACGGCATTCATTTCATTAACGAACCATTCGATACAATCAGTACCTCTATAACTCTTGTAAAAAGTCAAATTCTGGTCATAATTACATTTCAAGTAATAGCCTACACTGAACACTTCATGTTTCTGATAGCGAGCTGTTTTTATGAGTTTTTTTCTCTGTTTCTCTTCGAATGGTATGAGCAAAGACTCAAAATCGGCATAAATTACGAATGGCAATTTTTCTTTATGGTGAAAATTCTTGAAAGATATGTATTTCTCTTCTGAAAATGATATTTTAGTTGTGTTCACTTTTTGACAATGAATACTGTGTGAATCCAATGTATCTTGTTTTGTAAAATAGTTTAAACATCTATCACATACATACTTTTTACCGTTGTGTTTTCCTATCTGACTAGAAATTAATCGTGATAAATTTTTTATCCAACAAAAATGAAATTTTTTATTGACAACATTGTCATCGAAAAATGATGGTTCTTCAACATCTCCATCGAGTGCCATCAAGTTTTCCCTGACAACATATTCATCTTGAATCATCAATGAATTGACATGTCTTTCTGGAATCTTATTCTTAGTAATCCTTATTGGAACCGTAGTCATCTGTTTATTCCGATCCATTTCCAGAATGAACACATTAACAGATAAATTGTTCAAAACTTCGAATTTTGAAATCTGGTTCAACCTCATAGGAAATTGAATACCTGTCACATTCAAAACCTCACTGTAATGCGGATACGAAGAAGTTCTGAAAGTGTTTCGTTGTGCAGGAAATAAACATGAAGTGATAGCCCATGCAAAACAAGCTTCATCTGAATTTTTTACATTGACACAAGATCGCTTACGTTCGATTTGGCTAGGAAGTTTAATGTAGGATGCACCTCCATTCCCCATTTCCACCTTGTTTATATTGACTTCTAAACTAACTATTTTGTGTAAGGCCCAACCACTATCACGTTCTTGGAACTCATCTAATTTATTCAAGAGAACGTCAATCACATTGTTTTCATACCATTTTTTCAAATCAACACCAATGTCAATGATGAAATTTTTCGTATTGAGATATTTGTATTCAATTATTACTTCATCATTTTTATTATTCTTCATGAATTCACCACAAAAGCAAGTATTAACTTTCATAACATGAAATGTTTTCAACATTTTGTTTATTCTGTTTTGAAAAAGGGAAAATGAATCTTCCAAGAACTGTTTAACATCAAGGTGTTTCAAATTAATTATTATTCCTGATCGAATGCGTCCTGAAAAAGCCGACTGTATATCTTCCCACCTAATCCTTTCTTTCCTCGTTTTTCCAGAGTATGCACTAAGTCCTCTACCAACATGCGATATGCAAAGATCATTAATCAATTTTCTGAATCGTTTCAAGTGTCCGATATTAGTTTGAAGTTTTTTCAACGATGAAACATTCATATGCGTTTCTCTGATAGCTTTATTGAATAACCTTTGATGATGATCATTCAATTTGATCCAGTGTTTTTTGGTTGCTGAATTAGTGGAATCTGAGAAAAGCTTGAATGCTTTATTGAATAAACTCACGATGTAATCACTCGTTTTGGCAATATCAGATTCCTCCATTTCACTTCTTCTTATGACACCACAAATCTCGATTTCAACGTACAATAATAATATACAGATAACACTTTGAAAATTATTTTATATTTTTAGAATTCAATCAATAAATTTCTTTTTTCTTGGTGGTTCTGACAAGTCTAATTCTTCACAATTACCTGAGTTTGAATGTTTCTTTTTTGGTGGTTCTGACAATTTAAATACCACAGATCTATTTGAGTCAGAACTACAACCTTGTTGCATACAATCGAAATGATTTGTAGAATTATTTCCACATGGACTATCTTGTAACGTTTCTGTGCAGTACAAATTTGTATTATCGACTCCTGATATATTTTTTTCATCAGACGGTTTCGAATTGTATGCTGCTTGAAGATTTGACAGAGTAGAGAGAAAATTATGCAAACCTATAGAATTTTTACAAAAACAATAATATTTTTCACAACGGCAACAATATTGAGTGTCCATATCTAAATATTATCAAAATTTCATTATAGAACGCACTCACTCGCAATGCTATTTCTTCGCAGTTTCGACCAACTCAAATTGGTAAGCCTCCTTCGGTTTCCCTACGTCTTTAAGTCCTTTGTATACCAGGGAATACTTGCCTGGAACAAATTTTGCTTCTTGTCCCTTCAGTAAATGTGTTACTCTGTTGGGTAGAAACACAACGTTGTTGTCCAGCTCTACGAGAATGCTATTACCAAATCGGGTCTTGACGACACGTAGTGAACTTATAGGATACGGTGTATCAGCATGCAGATCAGACAACTTGATGCTTTCTTTTCTAGCCAAAGATCCTTCCTTATTGATTGCTTCGAGATCCATCTGCAATGAAGATGGAAATAGTGTAGAAATATTCAAATCATCTTCAAAAGTTGAACCGAATCATACACACTGATGAGACAATATTATGTAACATAACATTACTTACCCACCTTGAGAATGTTTTATGTTGGTTTTCACAAGTTTAAGAAGAACTTTCACAATGCAATGCTTTCCACATTACCTTCTATTTCTTTTATACCTTTTTGGGCCCTCATTAAAATAAATTATGATTATTCAGCAATATTACTGACGCAAATCATTATAATATCGCTAATTTGTTTTTCCAGAAATTTCTTATCAGTCTTATTAGGTCTATTTCTCTGTTTGTGCAATAAGTGCACATTTTTATAGATTGCAGTAATACGAAATCACATAGAACTTCATCTATTGAAAAAGTAGAATTCCAACTCACATAGGGTTTTACCTATTGGGAACTCTAGATCATGAGTTGAAGTAACGCCCTATGTGATCTGTCACTCTCTTCAGGTTACCAACTCACATACGGGTTTACATGTTAGCGTTTTGGGAAAAAGTAGAATTCCAACTCACATAGGGTTTTCAGTACTTCGATTTCTAAATCAAGTACAAGTACTGAAACGCCTATGTGATTTAGTTCTCTCTTTAGGTTACGAACTCACATAGGGGTTTACATGTTAGCATTTTGTGAAAAAGTAGAATTCCAACTCACATAGGGTTTTACCTATTGGGAACTCTAGATCAAAATCAAGTACAAGTACTGAAAACCCTATGTGATTTAGTTCTCTCTTTAGGTTACGAACTCACATAGGGGTTTACATGTTAGCATTTTGTGAAAAAGTAGAATTCCAACTCACATAGGGTTTTACCTATTGGGAACTCTAGATCATGATCTAGAAGTCCCAATAGGTAAAGCCCTATGTGAGCTGTGGCTCTCTTTGTCTTACTACTAAGCAGTATCATCTCTTCTAGAAAATGCCGAGGAAAGCAACCGTCCCGAAACCCCCCCTGAAGGACATTCGTTCCCCCGTGGCAGATGCGGCGAAAATGACCGCCAAGGCTCAACAGAGGATGAGGGCCATCAAGGTGTTGGCACGGGACTTGACCCTGCGCCGTCGATCTCACCAACTTATGGTTGTCACTCCACCCGGTCGGCAGCCATGCAGACCGGCTCCGATGACGCGACAGACTCCGCCGAAATCTGCTACAACGACCTCGGAAGTTCCGTCATTTCCTCTGGTAGCCGTGGCAGATATACCATTACCGCTTGGTCCTCCGCCCAAATCCCAGTACAAGATAACCTTGGCAAGGCTGCAAATTGACCCGATCTCCGAAACAGCTCAGCAAAGAGAAACTCCTGAACACCCCATGGACACAGTGGTAGAAAGGCAGAAAACATCACCGGCCTTCTCGAAGGCAGACGAGAGAGGCAAATTAGCGGAGGTACTACTTGAACATCCTCGAGGGATACCGTGGCCCCCTGCCCTGAAAGCCCGAATATTTGCGCTGCGCGGCCCGGGAGCAGATGCAAACACCCGCCTCCGCCTCAAACTAGCTGCTTCAGATGGCCGAAGCATCCGGGTTACATTACCCCACGAGCCATAACCATTATCGTCATTATTGTTTTTTTTTTCTTTTCTATGATCTCACGAAATTATGAAGACTGATTGAGTTTGTTTTGTTTTGGTTTTATTTTGTTATTTAGTTGGAATAAATACTGGTTTTGCAAAGTTGGGTTTTCTTTTAGAATATTGCCAAAAAAAATGCAGAGTCCAGTTTTGGAAATATCCGCATCTCCAAGACAGCTGGAAGACCTAGCAAGGGAACTGGCGGAAGCCCTCGCTGACTCCACCGATGCAACGGAGGCCGCCACTGAGAAAATAAGGGAAATGCCAACCGCCTCTCCAAGGCCGGAGGTTGACGACAATGCCGTCGCTGGCCCTTCCAACAGAATGGGGAGCACCGACGAGCAATCCGCTCGACAGCCACTGGTCACGCCCCAACAGACTGTTGGGATAGAGGTACTACCGTTCGGCAAGGAAGATGAGGAAGGAAATCCATCACACTGGGACCCAAGGACGAAGAATTATTGGACTCCGGCGGCCAGGGATTTGAGAATCGCTGAGAACCGACTGGCCGAGAAACGTCTGGCGAAAGAACGGGAGCGGGAGGAACGACAGGCCAAGAATCGAGATACCTTGGCCCAGTATATTAGGATCGCGCCCAACCTGTGCTGGCGATGTGGCCGAATCGGGCATCAACGACAGGCGTGTTCGCGATCACCGGTGATGTTTTGCTCCCGTTGCGGCCTAGTCGGTGTAATGTCCAGGAAATGTCCTTGTACCAGAAAGCAACAGGAAACCGACAGGAAAACCCGAAGCCGTTACGAGCCACGCCGGCTTCACGACCGATGCCCCACGTGCGGATGTCCCCATTCGCATCTACATCGCCGCCGCCGGTCACCGGAATGATTGGGAGACCAATCGAGCCAGACACCTAGATTCACCAGGATTACATGAAGGAAAATGATGGGAAACCAGAATGGAGTTTAGTTTAATGCAATTTCATATATTCAATTTTGTCATTGAGTACTTGCTAGACGATTATATATAAAAAAATAATAATAACTGGTGTTATTTTTTTTTAGTAAGTAAGGGGGGATGTAACGAAGTTACTTTTATTTTGAGACATACGGTAAAGTTATTACAAACTGCTGTAGATAGTAAGCTAGAAATTCCGTTATTTTTCGTGAATGATGTTAATAATACACCGGAAGTATTGTTAATAAGATTCGATGACCGCGATTTACTTTTGATTGATTATAAATGTTCTGATTGAATAATTGATAAAGCGTCAGATGGATAGGAGATATCCATCCAAGTATACGTATCGCGTGCGCGCCCCACTATTCAATAGGAGTGAGACCTCGCCTCGCGAGCCGCCGTAGCTCAGAGAGACGAACGGTAAAATCAGTATAGCTCGAGCGCCCAGAGCCATACACGCGCAGCCAGCAGACCAGCGGGACCGAAGACGAGCCGACACCGAAACCAGCCGAGGACTACCGACGGAGAGGGGGAAGCCACCTAGGAGCCAGAGGACTGACTGGGGACTTGGAGATCAGTTCCTTGAGAGCGACCAACCAGCCAGCCACGCCAAAGCAGACCGGATCGACCGACCAGAGAGAAGGAGGAGAGTAAGAGCGTTAAGTGAGGAGAGAGAAGAGGCATACTAAGTGGGCATCCCCTGTATGCAGGATATCGTTGTGTATCTAATATAAGATCTCTTTCAGCCGTTATGATCTAAGTGTGATTTATCACCTGGTTATTTTGAGGTGCACGATTGATAGCTTGCGTGCACGCATTCTAAGTGGGCATTCCCTGTATGCAGTACATTTTGTGTAACTCATATAACTTCTCTTTCAGCCGTTACGATCTAAGTGTGATTTATCACCTGATCTGGAGGAGCACGATTGATAGCTTGCGTGCACGCATACTAAGTGGGCATCCCCTGTATGCAGAACATGATTGTAGATATATTGTGTAACTAACTTACGTTCTCTTCCAGCCGGTATGATCTTAGTGTGATTCATCACCTGGTCATTTGAAGTGCACGATTGATAGCTTGCGTGCACAGTATCCCCTGTATGCTATATGTTGCATGTGTTTATTATTATAGCATTAATGTAGAGCCACTGAAGCTTGCTGCTAGTTTTGCTTTTAATACTTAGACTGCGCGTTTGATTAGTTTTGTTGCTTTGCATAACCCGCGAAGTTGCAATTGGAATCCGCTTGAATGCCGTATGTCTCGAGGGGGGTATGAATTATCGCATCCGAGTTTAGTAATATGGATAAGTTTGTAAATAAGTAGTTGAAGAGAATATTGTAAATACATTTAGAATATTAAGTGAGTGTAAAGAATATTGTAAATACACTGAGAATATATAGTTGTTAATATTTCATTGAGTTTCTTTTTGTTGTTCACTCAAGGTGCAACTAAAAGTTCGAGGAATAAGTTAAGTGAGAGTCCTGTCAATTTGATAGTTGAAATCTCAGACCCCTGGATTGAACTTTCTCCACTGATAGTTGCTCGGTGCAAGTGAACCTACCACTATAAAATAGGTGGCGCCCGAGTTGTAAATAATTGCTAATAGTTGAACCCGCTCCATTGCACCAAAAAGATATCTCAGAGTAGATACTCTTTACAGTTGTCATCCAAAAAGAAGACGCGGCAGTAGGACCGATAGCTGGCCCATCTTGTTTACCGTCGTCTCCTAAGCGTCCTAGAAACACTCCTGCATTGTTGAGAAAAGTGCTGGAGAAAACAATAAAGAAGGTGACTCCGACACTTTCTGCACCACCAGTGAAAGCCATTTTAATTGCCGCTCCACCTCCCGTTCCTGAAAAATTCAAGCGTTCTTCGGAGGTGCAGAGAGCGCAGAAAATCAAGAAAGTGGCATCCTCCATTACCATCGATGAAGAAGATGAAGACTGTATTCCAGCAACGCAGGAGGAAAATAAACATGTCTTCCGAGATGCTTCACGGTACGTAAAAGAATTAAAACTCCGCATACGTACCGCACATAACTGTCGGCAGAAGGTGATGGAGGATGCCAAGAAATACAATACGGAATATCAGGAAGCCAAACGGGAAGTGAATGCCATCATCGAACAACGCCGCAAGTTTGACGATGGTATAGAAGCGCAATTGGCTGAACTTGAGAGGCAGAAAGCAGCACTGATGAAGGAGAGAGATGAACGACATAGGGAGTTCGAGGAACTCCAGAAAACACACGAGCGGCAAGTGAGCATGTGTGTAACGTCGTTGCAAAATGTTGACCAGGCGATAGAAAGACATCGAACGTCCGAAGATAAAAGCCGAGCCAAATTAAAGTGGTTTCAAGACTTGGTGTCAGGTGCTCTAGAGAATGAATAAATATATTGATTTATCTTCGTGAACTGACTTTTTATCTTCCTCTGAAGCTCTAATCCCTCAACCTACAATGTCCAAACTCGCGCGCGGTCTCAACTGGGTTTATATATATAGAAGTTTTATAACAAAGAGAGGGGTGGGTGGTGGGCAGTGGGGGGTGGGGGTGTGGGGGAAGGGGGTTGTTTCGGTAGTGCGCAGCCCTAGGATACACGGTTTTCGAGATATACCAAATTGAGTCATTTGAGATGCGCAGGAGGAAAACTTATGCGCAGTACATCAAAATGCATATAATTTCAAGTAACTTGAACATTCTATCCGATATCAATCTAATAGATGTTTTTTTTTCTCATAAAACGCATGCGCATCATATTCCTACTGATTTTTCTTATGCGCAGTATATTCAATACTCATCTACAACTCATTAGCAATCCGAAACATCATAACATTTATGTGATGTCAGTGATCTATGTGAGTTAACGCATGCGCAGACTGTAGGGAGACGGTTTTTTCTTGCGCGATCTCATGTTTCAATGTAAATGCAATATTATTCTTCGTATTTCATGAGATGCGCAAAGATTTGATATCAAGCTTCTCGAATTGGTCATAATTGATCATTCTATGTGCGCAAAAGAAATAAATATGCGCAGTACATCAAAATGTATATATTTTCGAGTATTTAGAACATACCTACTATTATCAGTCTGATAGATGATTCTTTTCTTCAGAAAACGCATGCGCATCATATTCCTAATGATTTTTCTCATGCGTAGTATATTCTACAATCATCTTCTACCCACAACTAACTCGAAACACTAGTATATCTCTATGATGAGAATTATATTGAAGGAGTTAGCGCATGCGCACACTGTTATTTGATAATTTTCCTTACGCATTCTCCTGTTTCATTAGGAGAACTACTTTATTTATTATATTTCATTATTCGGTCTCGAGTTCCTCGAATTGGTCGAAATATATCATTCCATGTGCGCAAAACAATTAATTAGGTGCACTACGTCATAACGCTGACATTTTCCATCTACCACGGAATATGTTTGTACAGCAAATCTATCACCTTATCTCTTAAGTTTTTTTTAACTAATAATCGAATTGTTGATTGAATATTTTTATTCAAACTTAGTCTACCATACAAAATATCCTATAATTATTCGTAAAACTAATTACAATCTATCAATTATCATCTATAATAACATAAAATATAATACAATCCAACAATTATCAACCATTCTTCCACTATATTTAAATATTAATCTATAACTAACATTAACTAAACACATTTATTGTCTCTTTCCGAAGTTAGCATTCAGGAACAATTGGCTCTGCTGTCTGGGAGAAAGTTCACCATCTCTAGGTTCCTGAAGCCCATTTAGTAGATCCCACCAATCGGAGACAATGTCCTATAAAGAAAAATCAAATTACTTCGATTGTTGTACTCACTCATTATCAACTCTCTTACCCAAGCATCGTTTCCCTCCATCATAGGATAGAGTCCTGGTGAACTCCAGTGGCTCTGATCGGGAAGGTCTTGATCACTTTGATCGTGACTTTCTGCAATTATCTCCACTACAACCCCATTAGTAGAGTCACAAGGTCCTGGTGAAGGGTCTCGATTCACAGCTCTTTGATGACCTGTCTCCATTGTGCTGTCTGGGCTGCTTGGTCTTATACTTGCAACCCTTCTAGGTATCCTTGGTCGATTGGTGGATCTTCTCTGACGTGACGATTGGTCAGCTACTTGACGTCTTGGTGCCATTATTATCAGCAGGATGGTTGTCTTCAACTGTGGTAGATTGAGGAGGAGTTCATCTATATATCGAGGAGTGGTAAAGGGAGCGTTGGTGGGGAGAGGTGAAGTGGTGGTTGAAGTGGTGGGGAGGTGTGAAGTGATGAAAAGGGGTGAAGTGATGTGAGAAAGGTGGGAATGATTGGTTCAATCACATGGTGTCTATAGTACAATTATATTCCTATTTAATTATGAAAGTTGGTATTTCTCCTTTTGTCTCTCTCTAGATTTTCTGATGCTCCTTGCTTATTTGAAGTGCTAGATCTTTGACAACTGATGAGATTGATGCTTGGAGTGCCATTAGGATTACTTCTTTCGCTTCGTCGATGTGTTCCTTCAAAACTTGCAATCGAACACAATCTGTATCATCCATGGATTTACCCACATTTTTTAGTCGTTTTCCGAGCATATTATAATTCCTATCGGAATCTGGAACGAAACCAATACCCTGCGGGCCTCGCAACGACCCATGTGATTTGCTTTTTTTGCGTCCAAACTTATCAATTGTGTCCATCTTTCAACAATGAAGTCTCAGATAGTGATGATCATTATTTTTTTATTCAGCCAGGTATTGAATCAAACAAATCAGAACAAAATTAACGTATATTCAAATCTACTTTTATCAGAACATACATTGACATTAATAACTAGAGAAACACAACATAATATATTAAAATTACAGCTTATGCTCTAATTGACCCTTCAACTAGAGTGTTATTACACATAATACACACTTCCACTAATCTCATCATCCACAACCGGATACCACATACGGTACATGACTCCCTTCTTGGAATTCCGTCCAGATGGGATGTGTAGTGTGTTTCTACGTGTCAGTATAGGCCTCCTTGGGAAAATGGTATATAGCGATAAAAACATGTGTAGCACAGTAGCCTATCGCCATTCGCAGTGTCAACCTGTACGTAGGACAAGGTGATGCAGTACAGGGGATTCCGATGAGGACGTACATCTTCGATATTTACATTGCGACTTCTGACTCGCATGTCCTCAGGCTCATCATCAATATCGCTTCCCAATCCTTCATCTTGATGTGCATGTGGAACTCCGTCATTCTAAAGAGTACAATAATTAGAAAATGTAATGCAAATAATCATGTAAATTTTTCATTACTTACGTCAATCACTGCTGCTCGATTCTGAACTTGAGCCATCAACATTCCATTCTCCATATCCTATAAGCAATAATGAACATATAATCATATAAAAAGTTTCATATTTGAACAACTTACATCATGTCTTCAACAGCAAGTTGCCTCAAAACATTGTACATAGCTTCCATTTTTTCCAATTTACTTCTTGGGACAACTGAAGCGAATGATCTAACTCATGGACTTTCTCCTCTTTTATACAATTCCCAGGGGGAGGAGTTTGACGTCAAGATTCATATGGAGAGGAGTGTGACGTCATAGGATACCATTTTGGTACCTATTAAGGGAGGAGGAGACACTTTTGAGTTCCAGTATCAATTCTACTTGATAATTGAACACATCGTTCACTTAATGATGCCATTTCCAAATTCATGGGATTCAAAGCCATTCAGAATTGATGAGTCAGTAATGTGTTTCAATTGCAATGAGGCTTATAATAAAGAGGAAATGAATCCATCTACAGGATTATGTCGAAGATGCGTTTATGAGAATAGACCACCTTGGATGGTACCAGAACCAGTTATTGAAGATACAAGTGGCCCAAGATGTTCCAAGTGTCAAGCAAAAGCATTGAAGAATTCGAATTTTGGAATCTGTCGTGATCTCTGTAATAGTTGCATGAAAAGTGATCACCCATTGAAGCAACGCTGTATGTCATGCAATAATTATAGGAATGATTGTTTCAATGGGATGTGTAGTTCATGTACATCCGATTTACTCCTGTGTGAAAGTGTAGGACAATTTTTCCTGAATAGTAATAATCACTTCAGAACATGCTGGTGCTTGAATTTTGAAAAACAAACTCTCAGAAAGGACTGTGGTGTCATTACATGTAGCCCATATACAACAGGTAGAAGAGTTGACCCATTTCGAGCCTTAGAGCAGTCATCAGGAAGTGATGATGAGTAATAAGTCGATACCTCTCATTGAGGGTTTCAATGTTGTTTCATCAAGATAATTTCAAATAGAAAGGAAGAGAGAAAGAATTTTATTCATCTATGAGGACTATACATTACACATATGACAAAGATATAGTACAATGCACCATCCTATAAGATTAGTCAGTTCACAAAAAACAAAATGGACAAACAACAAACAATGACATGCTATAGAATAGTAATTATACCCAAAAGGAACATTATTAAATAGGACAATAATTAATATTAATAGGTACACACAGATTTTTTTAAAATTTGAGGAGTTCCTCAACACTATAAAATGCATTAGAAATTAAAAATGAGTGGACCTTCTGCTTGAAGTTTCTTACATTATTTAAGTTTACAATCATCATTATGTTATTGATCTTATTGAAACACTTAATTCCAATGTGCTTTGGTGACTGCTGACCTATGTGTGCCGTGAGAATGGTTGATGGATATTTGATTTTTGTCTTGTGTTATATGAATGTATATCTTCATTTTTGTCAAAAGCTCCCTCATTTCCTTTGACATACAATATCAAGTGAAAAATGAAAAGACTAGGTAACGTCAGAATCTCTGATTTTTTAAAAAGTGGTTTAGATGATGTTATTGGTGACACATTATACATAGCTCTCAAGACTTTCTTCTGAGCTACAAAAGCTCTATCGAAGTGAGGTGAAGCACCCCAAAATATTAAACCATATTGGAGGGTTGACTGCACTAGTCCATAATAGAGAAGTTTTAATATGTGAAATGATACAGTTTCTCTAAGATTTCTCATCATATAACAACGAGTACTCAATTTTGTAGTTACAATGTTAATATGCGCTTCCCAAGTGAGCTTTGGATCTAATGTTATTCCCAAGAATTTGATAGTTTCAACACTCTCAATAGATTTCTTGTTTATGTGTAAATACGGCTCATAATCAGGTGTTACATTTTTTGGCAGAAAACGCATGAAATGAGTTTTTGTCACATTAAGTGTTAGTCCATTTTCTTTGCAGTACTGATCAAATTCATAGGATGCCTTATTACTGTTCTCAATGAGTTGTTCAATTTCATCATTTGACATGAGTATATTAGTATCATCAGCATATTGAATAATTTGTTCGGTAGCTGAACAAAATTTAGTTATATCACTCACAAAGATGATGAAAAATAATGGGCCAAGTATCGATCCCTGTGGCACACCCAAAGTGGATTGACGAGGGTCAGATCTAGCATTATCGGTTATAACAACTTGTGTTCGGTTTGATAGATAGGACTCTGCCCAATCATAAGGCTTTCCACGTATTCCCATTCCATCCATTTTCTGCAGTAAGAGCTTGTGGTTTACTGTGTCAAATGCACGGCTGAGATCATAAAAAAGCCCCAAAGTATTCTGTTTATCATTAAGTGCTTTATAAATGAAATCTAAATAGTCTGAAATGACAGTTGCTGTAGATTTGTCCTTTCTAAAACCATTCTGGATGGCTGGTAACATGTTGAAATGCTCGAGGTAGTTACTAAGCCTTACATAATAAGCTGACTCAAAAACTTTCGTGATTTGGCTAGGTATACGAATAAGCCGATAGTTTTTGATATCTTTTGCTGAATCTTTATTTTTGTAAATAGGAATTCCTTTGGATTCTTTTATGTCAGGAAAAGAGCCCGACAGAAAAGATTCGTTAATCAGATACGAAAGAGGCTCTGCTATATATGGAGCTTCTGATTTCAAAATCTTGCCATTGATCTCATCAGTACCTTCTGCAGGTTTAGATGTGGTTTCATGAATGATAGCAACTACCTCTTCAGGACTAACTGGAAAAAGAAAGAAACTTATATGAGATCTATCGATTTTCATTTTATAATTAGGGATAATATTATTCTGAGTTGCATCTATGAAATAGTTATTAATAAAATTAGCTTTTTCTGTAGGTGTTGAGTGCATTTGTTTCTCCTCTCCAATTATGAGTGAGTTGATTGATGAATTTTTAGTTTTGCCGTTACTTTCGTTTATTATATTCCAGGATTCTTTCATTATATTGTTGCTGTTCTGAATTCGATCATTGTTTATATTCTTCAGATAATTTTGTGTCATTGTCTGATATTCCTTCTTGAATCTTTTGTAATGTTCAGTATACTTTGGGTCTTCTATCTCTTTTCTCAGCCTGTTCATTTCACACAACTGGTTATGCAGTTCTTTGATTTGAGGTGAGAACTGATGTTTATGTTCACTTGGTTCACATTTTTTTCTCTTTGTTTTAGTGAAAACTGTATCATAATGGTATAAAAATGATGTATAAAATATAAAGAATTTTTCATTAAAGTTTTTAGCACCATACATATCGTTCCAATTTTCTCTTGACAAGATATTTTGAAAGGTACATATATTAGAGTCATTCAAGTGTCTTGTGTACATGTGTTGAACTGAAATATATCTTGATAAAGAAACATTTGAGGTACATATACCTGATACGTATGATCAGACAAAAAATTGTCACATACCTTGATATTATCTACATCACAGTTGGTAAAAAAATTATCTATACAAGTAGACGTTGTCTTTGTTATTCTAGTTGGTACATTTATATGATGTCTGATGTTGAATTCTTTCAGAACATTGATTAGGTTGGTTTTCTGGTTACTATCACTCAGAAAATTTATATTTATATCTCCACAGATGAAATATCGATTGTTATTATGATAGAGGTTATGCATAAGTAACTCTAATTGATTTATAAAGGTCTTGGGATTTGTTGAATCGGGAGGTCTGTAAACCGAAACAATAAATATATCATTTCTTGAGTCAAGTTTCATTTTTCCAGCACATACATCAAATACACCTTCAATACACCATTTACTTATATTTATTGGTTCAAAACTCAATTTTGTTTTGATATCACATTTGACATATATGCAAGTGCCGCCTTTTCCTTTTACAGTTCTTGATAAATTAGACATGTGCTCAATTTTCGAAACCATTTATTTTTACTTCCTAGTTATACACCTCATATGATATTCGATGCTTTGATCCATGAATTGTGCTTATCTGAAAATCCTAACCACTTTACATATATTTTATCTCCTTTGCGTTTCAAAATTTTCGCAACCAAATATACGTTGGGATTAAACGTTTTCAGTAATTCCATTTCATAAAAACATCCTTTGATTGGATTCCCTCCATGTCTTTGAGTAAGTAAGTAGTTGGATTAGTTCTTTTCACTGTAGTGATTTCGAAGAGTTCTGATGAGAAGTTCGCAGTGTATCCTTTTTCAAAAACACCTTTGTACTTGCTTATTCTGGCAATTTCACCTTCTTTAAATTTTGGCTTCAAAGCTATTTTCGGGTGACTATATGCTTCTATCTGTGTTGAAGGTAAAACATCTACAGGTCTCATTCCGATGGTGCGATGTTTTTTATTATTATATCTGTGGTTTAGTTCTGTTCAAACTTAACGGTTTCTTATGTAGGTTTGTAAGCTTAGGGTTCTTTCTCGCTTAGACTATTTTCCATATAAGGGCATGCTGTTGATTGTCGAATATGATTGGCTTAAAAGTGTCTCGCCAAATATTTCAAGTATGTCTAGAAAACCAAATGTGAGCATAAATTACATCTGTTTTATATATCTTTTTGGCTAAGTGCAAGCGTCCCTTCTGGGCTCTGGCACCAATTCGAGTTAGTCAGTACTGTTTTTAAGAAGCTGTCGTATAGGCATACACGAATTCGGGTTGTTATCTGTATATATCACATCAGTCGGAGTTGATTAATGAATGTAGTGTATTAGTCAACTAGTGTTTTATTGATCAGTATAAATCGAGTAGAAAAAATACCGTCTATGACAGACAAGAACGCACATGGTCCTTCGAGAACGGATTATAAATCAGTAATTAACTGTTATATATCGTGAGCGTGAGTGCTTATTGAGCGTGAACGGAACGAGGTATTGATGATTAGTGATCGTTATACTAATCATCATACGAGGGATTGAGGTTGGATCGAATACTTCAATCAAAGGCATATTCGACAGACCGGTCGAATTATCACGAGATCAAAATCATCATTGCAGCATATCATCAAATCGATCAAGTTCCTATTGTGGGAAACAGAAACAATAGAACAACCCAGAACGAAATTTACATCAGTAGCAGTTCCAGCATCGGGAACATAAGCAACGAACAAACGTACCAACATCAGTAGCAGTCCCAGATCGGGGGCGTCCATCAACAAATTATATATCGACGCCATCAGGAGAAATCAAACACCAGACCACATCGACCACGGGATACCAGACCGCCCACGGAGAAGCTATAGAAGAAAACAACAGAATACGGGGTGAGTCCTTCCTTTCAATACCTTTCCATACCCCACCTTATTGACCGCTTCGACCAGTGAAGTCAGTAATAATTTTTGATATTGAACGTTATAGTTAAAAGAGATTTTTTGATAACTAGAAATAATCATGTCTGAAGTAGAGATTCAGACAGAGTTGGAAAACTTGTCAATACAGAAGGATAGTCTTTTAGCGGACTTAAAAGAATTTGAGGAATTTATAGATAATTATACAGAATCACGAACAATTGAACTTCAAGTAAGGTTAGAGAAAATGGATGAGGCATATCAGGAATTCAATAGTATATTGAGTAGGATGGAAACGTTAAAGGGTACTGGCTTGATACAGGAAAGGAGACAGTTTAAAGATTCATTTTTTTCTGCAGTGGCTTCGACAAGACAGTTAATATTTGCACATAATATGAAACATACAAATTTGTCGAACGGTATTCAATCACCATCGGGTGAAAGATTTAAATCAAAAGTTAGTCTGCCAAAAATCACATTGCCTAAATTTTATGGGGATTATGAACATTGGGTACAGTTTAGGGATACATTTATGAAGTTGGTGCATGAAAATGATGATTTGGACGATATACAGAAGTTCTACTATCTCCTTGATTGCATAAAAGGAGAGGCAGAAAAAGTATTACAAGCTTTTGAGGTATCTAGTGCTAATGTTAAAAGAGCGTGGGAAATTTCAGAGAAAAGATTCGAAAACAAACCGGCAATTATTCAAACTCACCTGAAAGCTTTAGTAGACATGTCAGTTATGAATAAGGAATCATTTTCAGCATAACGGAAATTTATCGATGATGTAGAGAGGCAATTTAGAGCGTTAGAGGCATTGAATGAACCTGTAAAAACTTGGGATAGGTTACTAATATTCATATTGGCTAGGAAATTAGATACCGATACGAGAAAGGACTGGGAAGAAACTAGCATAGTAAAACATAAGGGTTTACCAAACTTCAATGAGTTCACTAGTTTCTTATGGGATCGATGTCAGGTGTTAGAATCCACATTAGGTGGAACTGCGACGAACACATATTTCCAAAGAAATCGATATCATGAAAAAACATTTGCTCATGTAGCAACGACGAGTGGGGGAGTAAAATGTTATTATTGCGAGGGGCTACATTTCATATACACTTGTGGAAAATTCAAGTCTTTCTCACCAGGAGATAGAGCGAATGAAGCCCGGCGATTAAAATTATGTACAAACTGTTTGAGATCGAATCATTTGGTGAGGGATTGTATTTCGGAAGGATGCAAGATTTGTGGTCAGAGACATAACACCTTGCTGCATTTTGAAAGATCAACACCCTCCTCAAGTGATGTTGCCTCGAGTAGTAATGCAATTACTAGATCAACTACAGAAGCCAGGCCTGAAGTTGCAATGCATGCAACTCAAGTAAATCGAAATATCCATATTATTCTGTCCACGGCCATAGTCCTAAGTCAAGATTCCAGCAATAATTGGCATCAATGTCGAGCATTGCTAGATAACGGGTCGCAATCAAATTTCATAACCACAGAGTTAATGAAAAAACTTGGATTGGAAGTGAGTAGAATTCACCTGCCGGTGGTAGGGGTGAATCAAGTAACGACCAATATTAATCGAAAGACGAACGCCAATATAAAATCAATGTACAATCAATATCAATCAAATGTTTTATTTTTAGTACTTGATAATATAACATCGAACATTCCATTCGAGTCCTTCGATGCTTCAGATATAACGATACCCGAAAATATAACGCTAGCAGACCCAGGTTATAACGTTTCCTCAAACATAGATATATTGATAGGTGCGGGGTTATTCTTTTCATTGTTATGTAGTGGTCAGATTCAATGTGGGGCAGGGCAACCAGTTTTTCAACAATCATTATTGGGCTGGCTGATATCGGGCCCAGTAGCAATTCGTGGTAGTTACAGTAGCAAGGTGAGTTGTCACCTTTCTATAGAGCAAGAACCGATTCAAGAACAGTTAGAAAAATTTTGGAAAATCGAAGAATGTGAAACTGGTAGATTTTATTCGAAGGAAGAGCTTGAATGTGAAAAGAATTTTATCGAAACTTTTGTTAGGGATGAAACAGGACGTTTCAAGGTAAGTTTGCCCGTAAAAGAGGGAATAGACGAATTAGGCGAATCGAAAGAAATAGCGATAAAACGGTTTATATCATTGGAACGTAAATTAAATCGGAACGTGGAACTAAAGAAACAATAACATGAATTCATAAGAGAGTATATAGGAAAGGGCACATGTCAAAAATAGAAAAATCGGAGATTGACCGACCGAAATTGACATATTATCTTCCGCACCATGGGGTCGTCAATAACAATAGCACGACCACTAAATTGAGGGTCGTTTTCAATGCGTCTGCACCTACTTCAAGTGGGATATCGTTGAATGATAGGTTAATGGTCGGCCCGAGTATTCAAGATGATTTATTTTGTATGTTATTGAAATTTAGAAAAGACAATGTAGTTATTTCAGGGGACATAGCTAAAATGTACTGGATGATAAATGTATCATCAAAACAGCGGGACCTACAAATAATTGTTTGGAGATTCCAACCAGATGACAATATCGAGCATTACAGGCTGAATACGTTAACATATGGTACCGCTCCAGCATCATTTCTAGCTACGCGTTGTTTGAAGCAAATAGCTATCGAATTGAAGGAATCCGATCCCGATTTGAGTAAGGTCATTGCTTCATGTTTTTATATGGATGATGTGTTAGTTAGTGTAAATAATATCGAAGATGCAATTAAAATAGGCCGAGGAGTACAAAATAAGTCGAAATTATCAGGGTTCGATCTGAGAAAATGGTCCCCCAATCGAATCGAAGTTTTGAGGGCATTATCAGAAATTGAAACCGGAAGTCCTGATGGATATTTTATAACAAATGATGAGGTTTAAAAAACCTTAGGAATTTTTTGGAAAGCAAAAGCTGATACATTCGAATACAGAGTTAATATTAAATCGGATTATTGTAGAGTTGTTACAAAACGGGTAATATTATCCGTGATATCACAGATTTTTGACCCGTTAGGGCTAGTAGGACCGGTGACGATTCTGGCGAAAATAATGCTGCAAAAACTGTGGAAATTATGTTTAAATTGGGATGAGTCAGTGCCGTTGGACTTGGCTACTAGTTGGGTTAAACTATATCAGAGTTTCTATATATTGAACGAAATTGAAATACCACGCAAAGTAACCAACAGTGGTTGGGTGGATATTGAAATCCATGGCTTTTCGGACGCGTCTGAAAAGGCCAGTGGAGCTTGTATATATATCAAAGCAGTAGATAATGCCGGAAAAATATCGTGTAAATTGTTATGTGCGAAGTCGCGGGTAGCTCCGGTTAAAACGGTGTCTCTTCCTAGATTAGAATTATTAGGGGCAGATTTACTAGCAAGATTAGCGAATAAAATTTATAAATGTTTCAATGTAGCTCCAGAAAAAACATTTTTGTGGTGCGATTCTACGATAGTTTTGTGTTGGTTGGATGATCAACCCTGTACGTGGAACACGTTTGTGGCCAACAGGGTGAGCGAAATTCAGTCGCTAACAAAGTTAGTGAAGTGGAACTATGTTCCTTCTGAAAAAAATCCAGCTGATATTATATCACGGGGAGTTGAATCAGCACAGTTGAAAGGTTCGAGGCTGTGGTGGTCAGGTCCTGATTTTTTATATGAGGGTAGGGAAAAATGGCCTGTTAGACCTCCTCTAAATGAACAAGACTATTCTGAAAAGAAAAAGGTGTCTTTGGTGTTAGCGAACGTAGTACAGGATTACAGCATATTCGAACGATTTTCATCATTTGCAAAATTAGTTAGGGTAGTAGCCTGGTGCCGAAGACTTTTGAAGAATATGAGGTTACTAAAAAATGATCGACTTCGAGCTCTACTGACTTCAGAGGAAATTGAAATGGCCACGATTTCACTATTGGAATTAATGCACCAACAAGAATTTGCCTCAGAAATATCGACATTGAAAAAACACGGTTCAGTGGGAACTACTAGTAGATGGAAAGGGTTAGACCTATTTTTAGATGAAAATGATCTTATTCGAGTGGGTGGAAGATTGAAAAAGTCTGAATTACCTTATGATACAATACATCGAATTTTATTGCCTGAACATCATCCTTTTACCAAACTTATAATAAAACATGAGCACTTGAAGCAATTACATGCGGGGCCTCAAATGCTCTTAGCGTGTATTAGGCAGAGGTATTGGCCAGTGAATGGTCGAAATAGTGTTAGGAGTGTTTTAACAAAATGTATAACATGTTATAGGATCAATCCCAAGCCATTGCAGCAAAAAATGGGCGAACTTCCAAGGCAACGAACGATTCAGAATCGTCCATATACAATTTGTGGGGTTGATTGTGCTGGCCCATTCAAATTGAAAGATGGGAAGTTGCGAAATCGAGCCATTGTGAAGGCTTATTTATGTATATTTGTTTGTTTCTGTACCAAGGCAGTACACTTAGAGCTTTTGGGTGATCTTACTAGTGAGGTATTTTTAAATGGCTTTAAAAGGTTCGTTTCCCGAAGAGGGCTTTGCTCAGACATTTTTTTTGACAATGGCGGCAATTATATAGCTGCAAATAAAGACATTCAGAAAACTTTTGTAAATATCACTACATCCTCCGAGGTGAATAATTATTGTATCGACAATCATATAAAATGGCATTTCATCCCAGCTCGCTCTCCTCATCAAGGTGGGTTATGGGAGGCTGCTATAAAATCGGCAAAATATCATATTAATAGAATTGTGGGGAATGTTCACCTAACTTTCGAGGAATTAACCACAGTATTTGCTCAGGTTGAAGCGGTGTTGAATTCTGGTCCTTTGACTCCACTTTCCTCTGACCCTAATGATATCCTGGCCTTAACTCCTGGCCATTTCCTCATAGGGACAAATCTCAAAGCTGTGCCACAAACAGATCTCACGCAAGTTGCATGTAATCAATTGAACAAGTTTCAAGTTCTGCAACAAATAGTCCAGCATTTTTGGGGCCGTTGGCATCGGGAGTACCTATCCACCTTGCAACAGCGAACAAAATGGCGTACCGAAGCTCAGAACTTATTGCAGGACACGTTGGTGGTTCTCAAGGAAGAGAACACTCCTCCGCTGAGTTGGAAGTTGGGTAGAGTGGTAGACTTACATCCTGGCAAGGATGGTATAGTTAGAGTAGCCAGTGTAAAAGTGAGTGGGGGTGGTATCGTAAAAAGGTCAGTGCAAAAACTCTGTGTCCTTCCCATTGAAGGAAATTAAGACTTTATATTGACTATGAGACGGAATGTTGATGGTTCTGATTGCAGGTTGTTTTATATTTCAGATCCTCATTAGAATCTTGATAGATATTTTCAGTTCCATAGCCTATCAAGAAGTAGATTTATTTCTTTTATATGTTTAGGTATTGTATATTTTTTTCATAATTTTTAGGTATGATATTCTATTGAAAGCCAGACCTTCCAAGGGCGGCGGTTTATGTTCAAACTTAACGGTTTCTTATGTAGGTTTGTAAGCTTAGGGTTCTTTCTCGCTTAGACTATTTTCCATATAAGGGCATGCTGTTGATTGTCGAATATGATTGGCTTAAAAGTGTCTCGCCAAATATTTCAAATATGTCTAGAAAACCAAATGTGAGCATAAATTACATCTGTTTTATATATCTTTTTGGCTAAGTGCAAGCGTCCCTTCTGGGCTCTGGCACCAATTCGAGTTAGTCAATACTGTTTTTAAGAAGCTGTCGTATAGGCATACACGAATTCGGGTTGTTCTCTGTTTATATCACATCAGTCGGAGTTGATTAATAAATGTAGTGTATTAGTCAACTAGTGTTTTATTGATCAGTATAAATCGAGTAGAAAAAATACCGTCTACGACAGACAAGAACGCACAAGTTCAGGTAATATACCTAACCATATATATTCACCTATAGCTGAGAATTCTTCATACATCCATTTCTTCAGAGTTCTGATGACCCGCTCAACGATAGCAGCTTTTTTCGTACTGTATGTAGTGTAATGATTGATTTCATATTTTTTCATCAATTTCTTGAACCAGCGATTGAAAAATTCTGTTCCAGCATCACTTTGAATATGTTTCGGTGATTATTTCGCTTCTTTCAGAATTTTTTCCATAGCTTTACTAACTTCCTCTCCTGTTTCGTTCTTGATTGGTTCAGTCCATAGATATTTAGAGAAACAGTCAATCACGAAGAGAATATATCTATATCCATTATTCACCTCTGCATATTGTTGCATTTCAGCAAGATCGATCTGCCACAAATCAGCAAATCCTTTGATGATTGTTCTTCTTCTTCTGAAGTTGCGGCGAGCAGATCTATGTAGTTCCTTTGCAATTTGTCGTTTAATATCATTCATACCTTCACTTCGTCTATGGATCTATCTCGATTCGAATGTAGATCATAACTGATGAGCTCTATCATAATGTTCTCTTGATATAGCTATCGAATCTAGTATACTATACCTTCTTCTCGCAACTCTTCAATTATAAATATGATTTCGTTGGTATGTCCAGTATGTCCAGCCATCTTCGAACTCCATAATAATCTCAATCGATCCACCAGTTCTTTGGGTCTATTCCAATATACATACTCCTTTTTGGACGTAGTGTACAATTTTTTTGATAAAAACTGCTTCAGTTTTCCACCTTTCTTTTTCCTCATTTCATAAGGAGTACGAACTGATGGTTTGATTAATTCATAATATTTCTTCGAACTTGATGTATTGAGCCCTTGCCTGAGATCGTAGTTCTTGTATGGTGCTCGTGTCAGTTGCATTATAGCGGCAAATGATTTCATATTTTCACCTCTAATATTTTCTGGTGGTTTCTTGAGGAATATATATCATATAATTGTGGATCAGCTGCAAACTGTTTCTGTGTTTTACCTATTCGAATTATGATGTTTCCTATAGGAAAACTCACTTCAGCTTTACCAATCTTCAGTCGTTTTGTTTTGGAATCTATATGAACACCATATGCTTTGTCATAGCGTGAGTCCCCAGATAATAATCAATGTGTCCATTTGCTATTCGATCTTGCTCCTCAATGGCTTCAATGGTATTATCGTCATTCATTGAAGATATTGTTGACAAAGGTGGCGTATCCATGAGATGTGATTCTGTGGGATCGGGTACGATATTAGTTTTCCATGAAGGCGAATAAAATTCGGTATTATCACTACGGCCGTTATATTTCGGTGTACTTGCTGATAATGGGATATAGGATGTATTATTCGAGACGGGTATACTTGTTTCGGTGACCGACGGCAAATTTTCGATTTTTGGTTTTGCTACGAATGCAGCAGATATTACATTGAGCGGTTTTGTTATAGGTTCATATATTTTCTCGAGAGACATCAGATTTTCGGTACGATTACTCTTGATAGTATTGAATTTCTGTCTTACTGCATCCGTCGCTTCGATCAATTGTCGTTTCAATTTCATGTCACTCTCTGTTTTTTCATCCATTTTTATCTTCATCATTACCCAGCACGTGCAACTCCTGTGACGATTGGGAATCAATTGACTGGTCTTCGTTATTTTCAAGGATATATAAAGCTATCGAATCCTTTTCTATAGCGACCATTACATATCTCACTGTCTTTGTCAATGACAAGAAAGCCGTGATTATCTCTCCAACATTCTCCACACATATCCTGAAATTCTTTGAGAGTCACATCCGGTGAAACATGATCAGAAAAATGCGTTGCAAATTTGTCACATCTTGCTTGAATATAACTATGAAGTTGGAGTTGTCGCGGATCAATTGTTTTGGAATTCTTGAGTATGTTTGTGCTAAATAGAAACAGTCCACCTGTCTATGACGACCCATACTGAAATATGATCGGATAACATCTTGATTTTCACTTATCACATCATCAAAAATGAATATAGAATCTGGTTTAGCTTCCGATGGATCCATCACCTCTGTATTATTACTGAATGTAAAAAATCCCAGTCCACTTATCGGTTTCAATACATTAGGTAGATATTCATACTCTGGTTGATTAGGTGACTTGGAGTATAAATATACGTTTGCAAAGCGCAGGCCATGAGGGTGAGTCAACAAAGATATCATCACATTTGTTTTGCCGCAATTAGATGGACCGATGATGAGGCCACGGACAGTAGAAGGTAAAAAATTACCATGTCGTGACAAATTCTCTTTTCCATTTCCATATCCAATTTTTCTATCCCAATTATCTACAACGAAGTGTTCCTTCTGTTTAACAATGTGCATCGTTTGGTAGTCGAATGATATATTATGAATGTGGATACGTAAGAAACTTCTCATTCATATGATGATAGTCAAACGGTGCAGACGCATAACTCCACCTAAACTAATTAAAAGTGGTAGAGGTTTCGTTAATACACTTATCAATAAACTTTCATTCGAATTACATATACCTGTTGGATATCAGTACTGTGGTCCTGGAACCAAATTGCAGAAGCGATTAGCAAGAGGAGATCCTGGAATAAATCAGTTGGATATCGCATGTAAGAAACACGATATTGCTTACTCTCAGAATCATAGCGATCTTGCAGCTAGACATAAAGCAGATGAACAATTAGAGTTAGCAGCGTGGGAAAGAGCAAAGTCAAGAGACGCGAGCGTAGGAGAAAGAAGTGCTGCTTGGTTGGTGACCAATATAATGAAAGGAAAACGACGTTTTGGCATGGGTTGTCGTAAAGTCAAGAAATTCAAACGTAGAGGGAAAAAACACGAAAAATAGCTTTCGGATCGGGAATAGTTCACAAAGTTTGAGGAGCTCTTCGTCTAGCAGGTGGAAATACAAAACTCGCAAAGAATATGAAGAAAGCGACGACTATTGCCTTAGCAGCTGCTCAAAAATATTTGAATGTTGCTGGAGGAAAGAAGAATATTCGTACTCCTTATACCAATATTTGCAGGCTTATCTGCTCTAGGAAGTATCGCAGGAGCAGCTGCAGGAATTACTAAAGCTGTTCAGGCAGCTAAATCAAGTAGAGAACAGCTCATTGAAGCAAATCGCCACAATCGAAACATGGAGGCCATTGCGATTGGAAAGAGTGGCAAAGGTGTTTATTTGAAACCTTATAGAAAAGGACTAGGTATCTTCCTAAAATCACCGAATTCAAAAAACTGATAGACTCCCTACCTCGGAGACCTTTGAGCAATATCGATATTGAAAATTTTGCACAACAGGCAAAGCTTCCCAATTTTCGAGGTGTATTCATGCGTATCGCAGACGTCTAACGCCTCGTATGGTATAAATGCTGAGATGCGTTTACGTTGGGTCAGGTTCGCACCAGATAGCGGTCAAGAAGCTATTTGGGACAGCCCTGTACTGATGAGAGCCAAGAGCTCGGAACCGGTCTGCAGGTAGTCAGCGTTCCTGAACCACTTAAGCGCAGCTCAGCGTTTAGGAAGGAAACACTTGCGATTTTATTCGTTTATACGAACTATCGCATAGGTTTCGGGAGGATGTAATGCAATGTTCTGCGTGGCATATAGCCAGGAAAGTAGTTGTTTTTCTCTCGTTATCTACCATTTTGTCGTTCATTTTATGAACTAGATGTGGTAATGACTTTGAGTTTCTCTCTTCGTGACCAATGCATTGCACTTTGAGTATTTAGCTTTTTCCCTAGTTGAATATAATAAATATTATTCCCAACTATTATCACTATAGTTATATGGAATGAAATGATATTTTGACAAGAACTATTCATCTAAGACGAATTCAATAAGAGATCGTGTTTTTGACCCTGCGAAGCTAGGTAAACTCTCTCCCAAATATTTCAAGCTGAATTGGCTATCAGGGGAGTTCAGTTCATTGATTATATCATCACTCAATCGATCTGTCACTCACTTTGGTAACCATGTTTTGAATTTGTTACCCTCATCAGATAATAACAATAAACTAGATCGCCCATATCTCGTAGATAGAACAGTGACATTCTCTAGGCGGCATTTCTTGTTCACAGCCAATGAAGATAATGGAATAGTTTGGAATTCTTGTGATGTTTGATTCATCATCTCATTGATTTTTTTTAGATCTAGTTTTCCAACAGACATTTCAATGATAATATTTTTGGAATAATACGATAATTGTAAAATAAATTTACCTAGACTTAGATTACACAGGATTTGGTGATGCTGACTTCAATTCTAGCACAACCACTCTAAGGGATGTTAAGATATCGAATGATGGGTTAGAATGACTCTAGCCCTTTATATACTCTTGAAAGAAGAGGGGATTTATGGGAAATGGAAACAACCCCCCACTATAATCCATCTAGCATGAAACACACCGTTTTCTAGTCAGTGGGGTACCACGACAGCTAGAGTTAGGATACCTAGCAACTGGATTCGATCTCTGTAATGTATATGAACCTGAAGTAATCTCAAGGTCACCATCGACCACGATTTCACCTTGCATCACCGCATACACGTATTCATATGATTACCTCTCAAGTTCGGATAATGAGTATTCGTCAATAACATACAATTTCAGCATAATACACTCATACTATACTCAAGGTCATATGACTTATTCCATTGATCCAATTGAACAAGTTCCTTCGACCTTGGTCGGTCTTAGCCTCTGGTAATTAGAATCGTAATTGCGATAATTACCCTCCAAATGACCTTTAGAGGCTGTAGAACCGGCCAAGAATCACTACTATCATCGAATTTCCAGATTTTTCCTGAAGAGCTGATTTTATAGAATTATCACAATCGGGGTCTAGTAAGAATGATTACTGAGATATAGGGTATTCAAAATCAAGATTTTTTAATTTTAAGATTTTTTAGTGTCGAAAAACTATTCATTATCGATCAAAACGGCTCTCATGCCCCTATATCAACCTTTGATTTACTATCTATAGATATTCTGTATTTGTTTCGATTAAATGTCGTTAAATGTCGTAAATCAACAGTTGAAATAGGGACATGTAAGCCTGATCTAGTTTCTGGTTAGATACCAACTTGTGATATGTCATTAGAAAGGGAATTGAATGCTGAATAAAGGGAAAAGAAAAAAAAAATAGGGTTTCCATTCAAAATAAGAAAGTTGATGTTACTTCCGGTCAGACCGGAAGTTGACTTCGACATGTCAATATGCTCAAATTCTAGCTCTCATGTCATTATATCGACGCTTCAAATTTCACAAACCTACTTTATACAATAACTGAGATATTCCGTAGGCAATACTTCCATAGCCACCCGGTATATATACCTTGTTTTTGAACAGAAACAGATCAGACATTGATATTGTCACGTTATTCGGGTGCAGAAGCGAACACGACACTATTTATTTTCGAACTGATTTATTTGAACAAAAGAAACACTAATTTATATTGAACTAACAACTACTATTTATGTAAAACGATTTATATCACGCGGTATATAACTGTCTCTCTGACACTCGCTGCTTAAAGCTGTTCCACACCGTCTCATGACAACTGAATTCCGCCAGATGGCGATTGTATAGACAATATGAATAATCACATTTTGAAGTGTTAAGCTCCTCCCACCTTCCTACAATCGGCAACAGAGGTACAACTGACCCTCGGAAGAGGTGATGTCAGGTATAGAAACTGATTTGCATAATCAGAGCGATAATTTCTAAAATTATTATTTATTCTAGTCTGCAAAACCAGATACTTTGGCTAAGCCTGAGAACTTTTACATTATCGATTCAGGTATACAGGGTTTTTTTCAGGAAATATAGTCTCATGCATTTCATATAATTTTTATTCAATTAATAAAAATGTTATAATATGGGTATCCGTAAGTAATTATATAAAGTATTATGTATGTACATTCTGATATTTTCATTCCATTTCTCGTTGAGTAATTTTCATTCCTCTTGGTACCCTGGCATCAGTTATCTCTGGAAGAATACATTCTCTGTAGAATTTTGTCAATTTTGGAGTCATTTCATTCCATATATTCTCATTTCTGTAAATCCTCTCTACATTGAAATCATTTTCGCAGTAGATTACGAAATCACAAAAATCCCTCTTGGTGATGTTCAGTTGGCTTTGGATTTGGTAATAATAATTGTGTGTTTCCTTCAATCTAAGAAGAAAAGAGGGAATAATGAATATTTTCCTTATACGAAAATCAATGTTTTTTCTGAGTTCAACGAGTCATCACAAGTAGATATTATATTTTTATACGAAAAATAACAAACCTTATGCAATTATTATCAGCAAGAGTAAAACAGTTGGTAGATTTTTTGGACTCAGCCAATTTTCCTTCTATAGAAGGTAGGCACTTCACTTCAATGATGCCATCATCTCCAACCAAACCATCAGGAGATGCACCTAAAAATGGAAATGTAGCATCAACAAAAAGTTCACATGCAGTAACTTCCACATTCTTCGTTTCTTCATATTTGCTGACTGCTTTTTGTTCATTCATTCTCCCATAAATGACCGCTGTCGACTGCAAATCTTTTTTTTGGTAGAGTAGCTGTTTCACTAAATTATGGCAAGGTGTAGTTGGTCTTCTCTTCACAACTTTACCAAAATTTGATGCGGTCAAGTAATCCATCCGCAACTCTCTCCATAAATTATTATCGTGTTGCCCCCGTGTGGATATTTCGATATTTTCTATTTTTTGCGAAGATGAAACTCTTTCTGCTAATTTATTCAAGAATTTCTCCTTCCTCTCTGCCATATTATCCGAACTGATATCTGGTAATGCAGCTTGTGGTCCACAATGAATATCAGTACCGGAATTGCATTTTTTTTTTGTTTTTATAAATATAGCCCCGACTTTTCCTCAGTTCATGCTTCTTCTGCCTTCTATTGAAGATTTGATCAGTAAATTTTCCACAGGGTCCATTTCTCAATGCCTTTAGATGCCAACTTGGCCCGTTTGTGTGAGAAAGGGCTGCAGCATAAGAACGAGCGGTGTACGAGGAACTTTTGGTGAAGTTGACTCGTTTACCCCCTGTATATTTGGCCACCAGAGACATATACCTGCATGTGAATGATATATGAAAACAACGAAGATTCCAACGAAATTTCAGAAATTACCTTTCAGCTTGATTTGTGGTTTGATTATATGATAACCTGTCTGCCATGTTTATCATTGGTTCGATGATTTTCTTTATTTCTATGAAGAATTTTTGGTCCAGCTGCAGTGTAAGATCATCTTCCTTACTTTCTTTCCGTTTGCAAAATGAACTGTTGAAGAAACGTATTTATCAGAAATGTTGCATCACTCTTGAGAAGTTTATATTATAGGATAAGTAATTTATTAGATCGTATACCTGCAATTCTCATGGCGTCCAAAGATATGATACGGTGCATTCCTCAATTCCTGACGTAGCGAATTTGGTTGATTCAGATTAGTTTTGACAGCAGTCCTTACACCCTTTACCAATCTCTCTAATCTAGATATACCTTCAGTACCTTTAGATGTCAGTAATTTTCTTGCAGCTGAAGGGTATACTGTGTTCGTGAAAATTTTATGCAGTTTATCACTGACACAACGTGTCATATGGTTGGCACACTCAATTTTTATTACCTGACGCCCATATGCAACTCTCTCCACAATACGGGCATAAACACTAGAATCTCCGTCTCCTGAAACAAACATGACAAATTAATAAAAAATCAGAATAAAATGTTGTCAATGTCACTCACCAATCATGTATTTAAAAATAACACCGTGTTGTTCTATACTTTTTGAGAAACCTTCTACTATAATATCCTGTTCCATTGCAGTGGAAGGTCCATCGAAATTCAGAGCGCATTCGTGTTTTTTTTGCGGAAGTTTATGTTTTTTATAATAGGAACATAGAGGACAAACTTTGTTGCGGATTCCTAGAAATAATGGTTTCTCCGTTTCGGCACCAATGATGATCCCCTAAAATGATGATAATAATACTTTATTAATGAGGAACTGATAGAGTATAGATACATATATTTATCATATTTTGATTAACTTACAACACCAGATGAGGCATTATAGCCGTGTCCATAGGTTCTTTTACTCCAGCCTCCATCTACGATTACTGTTATGAATGGAGTTCCAACAGGAGTTGTTGTGTTTTCATTTTCAATTGCGATAGACCTTTCTCTCTTCCCATTATTCTCCATTTCCTTTTGTTAGTTTTCTTCCCAGACCTACAATAATGTATTCATTATTCAAGGACCCTATACGATTAATGAGATTTGTAATCACCCAAATCAGGTAAGTCACACATACCTTTTTTACAGATACCATTTTATTGGCAAACGTTTTCTGATGCATGAATGGAATGTTCAGAACTCTGAATAATTCTTCACATTGACTATGTCCTATACCAATGGACAAACTCGCCCAAACAACCGAATCATTCAATTTTCCATTTGGCGATTCACTCGTACAAATGATGAAGGTTTTATCGCAGTTGTCACATTCAAAGTGAAGCTTGGAAACGATGCCAATTCTAGTTTCTGTTTTGAAATCCATTCTGCCCATTGTACAGCGTTGGGGATGTTGAACTACATTTTCATATTGTTTCAAAACATACGCCAAATCAACTATTCTTTTTCCTTGTAACAAATCTGTCAGAGGTTTACTGAGGGGATATGACTCAATTTCCAACGGAGGAAGGCTATCTTCATCAATAACATCCAAATGCCTAAAATAGCAGATAGATAGTTTTCGTGATCAAACTTCACAATTTTATATCATATATACAGTATTTCTGAAAAGAGTTGTCAACAGATGGAAAACTTTTTAAATACTTTTGTATTGATATGTAAATGAAATGATCAGATATTTGGTATAGTTTTTATGCTTCGCAGACCTTTTTATGAAGAAATAGTTTTCTTGCTTGAATTAATAATGATGAAGTTTTCCATTTGTTGCTAACTTTTCCAGACATACTATAGGTATATGTATAATATTAATAAAAGTATCACACACGCACCGTTCGGAATCATCAGCATCAGCAACAGAATTGTTTTTAGCTTCGACAGCTAACAACGCCCACCTGAAAAAATGTATAATTTAGCAATATTCGTGTAGGGTGTTCCTGAACGGAAGTGACAAAAAGCATAGGGCTCCGATAAAAATATGAAAATCAATAAGTGACAAAAAGCATAGGGCTCCGATAAAAATATGAAAATCAATCACCCCGTACATACCTAGTAAGCCGGAATAATAATAATAATATAATACCTCTGCATATTGCTAAATAAATATATTGTAAAACTTACCTCCTTTCGTTGAGTTGTTTCATCAACTTGGATCTGTTAGATCTCTTAAGAACTTTCGATGGTGGAATTTTTTCACCATTCGCCATGATTAAGCAATTACGGAACAAATTGAACAATTACCAATACACACAGCACAAGTTGTCAACAAAGACTGAATAATCTGAGTCAAGGGGTAGTAATCAGAGTAGGTAATAAGTAAAGTGGCCGGTCATGGGTCATTCTGATTGGAGCGAGGGTGTGGCCTAGCGGGGGGCGGAGATCGTAAGCGTAAATCGATTACAAGTCAAAAATCAATTTGAAATGCATAATGCAAAAAAATAATCATTTTGACCCATCGACAAGCCGATAGAATTATGTTAGCATTATCTTATGTGGATAAATGCGAACAAAATTAAAAAAATAAAACAAATTCTTCATTTTCAAAAGCCATTCTACAAGAAACTGAAGGAAAAATTCGAAATATCATTTCCACGATCTATAGTATTCATCAACATCAACAGATAGTCAAAAATTCAAATAATTCTATCGATTCATTTACATTCTGTGTTAGCATTTGAAATGCATTATTTGGTATAGGCGTTATAAAGGTAGGGAACGACCTTAACTGACTGACGACAGTTATTCGGCCGTTTAAATATGAGATCACTTGGCAGGCTTTGTTTCGAGAATGTCCTCGAATGATCTTTTGTCTCCTTCCTTTTGTTCTAGAAGCTTCTTAGAACAAAACCTCTCTCTCTAATTGTTCCATCGATTGTTACCAGAACATTCCAGAATCTTCTGTGACGTTATTTGTCACTGCGGCATATATTGAGTGTTCGGAAATATGCTGGTGCATGTAGGAATCATTGGGAGGTTGTAGAACGATCTGGGATGCGTGTTACAGGATGAGCGTTGTACTCCTGCCTTCCTGCTGATGATTCTAGTGCCCCGTTTAGGGGAATATCATTACACTGCCCCCTCCTTAAAACGCATTCCTCCTGGAATGCACTCTGATCACAATGAAGATAGGGAAAATTGGTTCCATTTTTACAACGTGCAGTATGGTAGAAATAGCATGGCACTGTCTTCTCTCTTGGAGTTCCCTTGGAGTTTCAGCAGCATACCAGAATTTCAACTCCGGTGAATCTAAATACAACCTCCAGCAACTCTCCAATTCAAGCCATCCAGTCCACACCCCAGCTTTGGAACAGCTACCTTCTGTATGTCCTAGCGTCTCCCAGAGGTTCTTGTAAGTGGGTTTCTCAGAAGATCTTCCTTTCGTTGAAAGATGAAACAGAGACCTTTTTCCTTCAGCGCTGATATCTTCTATTTCTAGTGCTCGACCGACGAAAGGACCTTGTTGATGAAGCTCCTCTAACTTCCCGAACTTCCTCATGAACTTGTTCGCTATTCCTTGAGACATCTGAAGATCCTCGGCGACGCAGTGAGCTAGTGCGTATTCTACAGGAATGGCAAAAAGATCGCGGTGCTCTTCCTTGGTGACGCCAAATCTTGCTTTTGAAGAACCACTGTATGTCCCAATGAATTCGTCGAATGTAAGCTCCTTTTCTTCCAGACAAATTTGTTGAACTCGTTGATCTTGTGTTCTCTCGAATGGTGCTAGTCTGTTAAATGAAAATTGACGGTATGAGGTCCTTCCCAAAATCTCTGTAGTTTTGGACAAATACCTCGTTTCCCTTGTGGATTGTTCAACCACACCAAGTCTCCTTCTGCGTATCCTGCACCCCCAGCTCTGATGTCATAATATCGGTCTTTCATGCGATCGCTGGCGATTTTCAGATTTGAACGAACCAATTCGTGAATATTGTTCATCTTTTTCATCAGATTCGTGACTTTATCTTCCCCCACTATGTCCTCACCAGGTCTACATCCGGAGACCAAGTCACATGGAAGCCTCATCTCTCGTCCAAATAGAACCTTTGCCGGAGTCTGTCCTGTAGATTCCTATACCGCAGATCTGTAGGCCATCAAGAAGAAAGGAAGATGTTGATATCAACCTTGTTGGTGTTATTCTACGACTTTGCAGAGATACCTCCATATGGTTCGGTTCATTCGCTCCACCATTCCATCTGACTGTGGATGCGATGGAGTTGTTCTTGTTTTCTTGAATCCTAACTTCTCGCTCATCTTCTTAAACACTTCACTTTCGAAGTTCCGGCCCTGATCAGAGTGAACTTCCAAAGGCATCCCAAAACGACTGATGAGATGATTCATTAGGACATCGGCAGCAGTTACGGCTTCCTGGTTAGGGATCGCATATGCTTCCACCCACTTGGTGAAGTAGTTCATGCAGACGAGGATGTATTTATTTCCATTATCAGTCACTGGAAACTGCTCCGCAATATCCATAGCAATCCTCTCGAAAAGGCTTCCAACATTGTACTGTCTCTTGGGTGCCCTTGGTTTACGATGAGGCCCATTGCTGGCAAAGCACACAGTGAATTCACGGTACCACTCCCTGACGTCGTCACAGCAGTTCACCAAGTAGAACCGCTCTCGTACCCGCTGCAGTGTCTTCCTCACTCCTAGATGTCCCCCTGAAGTTCCATCATGTACATATCCAAGTACTTCCGACAGTCGGCTCCTAGGAATGACTATCCAAACCATCATCGCTCCCTTCCCGATTCCTTCTGAGCAGATCATCTTCTGATGCCAAGGAGTCCCACTGAGTCCAGTACGCCTTCAAAGTCTGTGAAGATGGTGCTCCTTCTTGCCAAGAAGGGCGGCGATTCGCTTTCTTCCATTCTCGAAGCTTCCGAAGTTCTGGGTCCTTTTCTTGCTCTTGCTTGATTGCTGCAGGTAACCAATCCTCATTGACAACAGTGGTTCAGTAGAGGGCTGCTTCCTTATCCTCCAAACGACTACAATGTGAGCACTCAGGTGAACATGGCCTTCTGGACAATGCATCTGCATTCTTATGGCTTGAAATTCAGGAGCCACTTCAATGCAGCGTGGTCCGTCCTGAGTAGGAATTTTCGTCCATAGAGGTACTTATAGAAGTGCTGCACTGACTTTACCATGGCCAATAGTTTTCTCCTGGTAACGCAGTAGTTACAGTCTGCATTTGATAGCACCTTGCTGAAGTAACCGATGACTTGCTCTCGCCCATCTTGATACTGCGAAAGGACTCCACCAATGCCGATATCACTGGCATCTGTGTCAAGAATGAATTGTCCTTGTGGAAGTGGATACCCAAGAATCGGTGTCGTGGTCAAGCGTTCCTTCAGAGCATCAAAGGCGGCCTGGCATTCTGGATCTCAGTGGAAGGGACGTGCTTCCTCGGTGAGACGAGTCAGGGGCTTTGTGATATCCGAAAACATTCGAACGTAACGTCGATGATAAGTGCAGAGCCCAAGAAAGCTCCCGAGTTGATGCTTATCTCTTGATACTGACCATTGCTTCACTGCTCGTACCTTCTCAGGGTCGACTTCCACACCCTGCCTTCCTACAACGTGTCCCAAGTAGTTAACTTGTTTCTGCAACAGATGGCATTTCTTCAGATTGAGTGCGAGGTTTGCTGCCTGAAGTCTTTTGAAAACTTCCTCTAGGTTAGCCAGATGTTCTTCAAAAGTTTTACCGATCACGATGATGTCATCCAGATAAACCAGGCATGTCTTCCAGGAGAGTCCCCTCAACATATTCTCCATGATTCGTCCGAAGGTGGCCGGAGCATTGCAGAGTCCGAAAGGCATTACCCTGAATTGCCATAATCCAGTGCCGATGGTGAAAGCTGTCTTTTCCATATCTGCCGGATCCATTTCCACCTGCCAATATCCACTTTTCAGGTCCAGAGTGGAGAAAAGATTCGATTCCGCCAACGTGTCGAGTGTGTCGTCAATTCGAGGCAAAGGATAACTGTCCTTTTTCGTCACGTTGTTCAATCGGCGATAGTCCACGCAGGTTGGTTGACGAATCGGTCTGGTATCTCCCGTATCGATTTTGTGACTGACGATGTTGGTTCTACCTGTTTTTCTATTGTCAGGTATGAAAATGGATCTATACCTCTGTAGTAACCCGGTTAACTTCTTCTTCTGTCTTGTTGAGTAAGTCGCTTGCAGCAGAGACGAGTTCTTCATACTTGTCGGCCCCATCAGTGGTTGCTGCCACCTGGTGGATTATGGAGGCTGCCGGGACACAGGTTCCAATCTTGGTTCCTTTTCCAATGATCACAGGGTAGTTATTTATGTTGATAAATCGAACAGGTACATGGTCGTCTACTGACAGTAAAGCCTTGCCGACTGAAATTCCACGTCCGACTTCCTCGTCATGGTTCCAGGGTTCCATGATGATGGGACTGCCTCGCTTCAATGTACCCTCAATCCGCGCTGCGACAATGATCTCGCTCCGTTTCGGTAACAGGACTTCCTCTTCTAACGTTGCCCCTGCCGCTACTTCCACCCGTGGATGTAAGAAGATCTCTTCGGCACCCACCTTGAGTGTTCGGCTTCTAAAGTCCAGTTGAATTCCTTTGGCACCCATGATGTCCATTTGTTACGTTAAAATTTGGCATTAGTGTATTCTCTAGTATAAATAGGCAGTAGCCCAATAAATCACAACGTCTTGAGCACCTAGTATATTTCTTAGATAGGAATGAAATCATAAATGAACAAGCTGTTAGTTGTTGTCTTCAAATAGCATCATCATATCAAGGGGATACGCGATGTGAAGGTCGTCCAAACGCATCCTCGGTCGACGCAGGTCAACTTCCAACTGATTTCATTTCACATCTTGACCGCCGTGTACTGGAGATTCTCGATCGCAGTTTTTCTCGATGCGTTCTTAACTCGATATAGGTACCTGACTTGATGAATTTTTATCTGCTGTATTACTCCGTAAAAGTAGTATTCCGTATCCTGAAAACAACAAGAAAGGCTAGGTTAAAGACATGTTGTGCGATTGGATTAGAGTGGTACAAACATTTTGTAAATAATGTTTAAATATTAGTAAGTTGGGATTAGTTATGTGCTATTAATTTAGTGGAGACTCACCTGGTTGTGTCTATTGCTAATACTATATATAGTGTTCAGATTACTATAGGTGTTTAAGCACTAGCTATTGTTTACTTTGTTTCGCTGCTGCCTGGTATGGCAAACTTCAAGCCGAGTGAATGAAGCGGTCAACTTGTCAAACTTCGTTATATTAATTCAGGGTCATGATCGTGGAGTGAAGAATCGATCAACCATCGATCAGTTGACATCATTCACATCGTTCACTATGCCAACAAGTATGTGTTCCGAGGATCAGCGCAGTGTTGCCGGATCTGAAACACAAAATTCTTTAGTTTTGTTGGTAGTTAATATGAAAATTACCGACTACTCACCCAGCGTTTGGCTATAGGGTAGTAGGTAATGAGCTATGGGTGAGCACTGTCACCCTTGTAGCTTTGTAATTCTAAAGTATTGAATCACTAAAGCATTGCCATCTATTGGTAGTAGGCGAAACTTAGGATTGTCATTATAATTTTATGTTCTGAGTGATAGTTGGCTGATTCGCATCGATAGCGACCTCTACATAGTGGTGGAGGTAATGAGACCATTTTACAAGTGGATTTTGACAAGTAAAAATGGTGATTCGGTGTAGTCCATAAATTTCGATTTTTCACAATCATCCGTTACTGGGAGTATTATTGGACTACATATTTTACAATTTTGGGATTCGTTTGGTGCTATGGAATGCATATTTTGAGAATCAAACCAAAATTGTACTCTTGATGAGGTTTTGCAGTATCACCGTACTTGTGTCGAAACGCCATTTAATTGTGGTAGTGTTTAGCCGGGCAAATCAGTTTACAGGTATGTTTGTTTATTTTTGGTATCTCTTCCATCTGATTGTTTGATTGAATCATCAATTCAAATTTCCGTACTCTCATCATTATTTTCCTTATTGACAGATTGCATAGGGTTCATAATCCAGTGCTGAATGGTATATGCATGGGCTGTATAGTAAAATCAACCTTATTGAAGAGGAGCATAAGAGCGATAACAAGTTGATAGTTTGACAGTGTAAGGAGAACTTGCTGATTGTTCTACAGGGTGTCCTAGAACTCACTTAAAACCCCTTGGCCAGGGTAAGTTAATTCTTAAGTAAACTGTTCTCAATAGTTTATCACTGAGTTCAGTAAATTCAATTCATTTTGAATGATGAGGCTGATTCAGTCCACTAATGTGATTTTATTGTGTATTTATGAAATATTCCATTCATTAGGTAAAAGCTCATATTTCAATACACTCTTTGTTTTTCACTCGTGATATTCATTTTTCCTTAGGGATTATTCGATTGACTCCCTGATAAGTGTAACATGGTTTCATCCATGTTATTACATTATTATTATTGATTTTGATGTCTCAGTTTTTCTATTTTGAAGACTTTGAGTGATTATTTTTATCCACAACTACTGTTCAATTATTGGTTTTAATGGATCATACAAATAATTATCGGTATGGTAGTTCTTACTTTAGCCAACACTATTATTATTGAACAAATTTTGGAAATTTACATAAAAGTTTATTAGTTTTGGGGAGGTTATCTCCTAATTTTCTCTGAATCTTTCTACAAGATTTCATTCTTGGTGATTTGATTTTGAAATCATTATCGTTTATTTTCATTATGAATTAGTTTTGTGGGGTTGGGGTTTTGGTTCATCAATGGGTTGATGAAGGGATGATTTATTTAAGAGAGATGGTAATTCGTGTCTTCCTAAACAGGTTTTTTTTTGGAGTTTACTTTTTGGACAAGGAAAAGTTGGAGCTACAGGGTGGCCCAAGTTAGTTCGTGGGAATTCTGGTCTCGATATCTACCAGCTAGTGGAATACGAAGCAGCCCAGTCGATAGTGGCTTGGCACAGACCTCAACCAACAATATTCGAGAATCTACAGCTACAGGGTGGCCCAAATACATCATGGGACTCTTGGATCCGATTCTGTCCTTGTGGAATGGCTTACACAGAGTGGCTTCCCAACTCATGTAAACTGGATAGCACGCAAGTTTTTCAATCCTATTGCTATATTGCTTAATTGCTATTTATGAAATCTGCTTAGTGCCCGTCGTTAGCTATTGCTTCTTCTTGCAAACATTGACACTATTAACCGTCGTTTTCATTATTTTGTTGTGCTTAGTTTTAACTTTTTTTTATTATCTGTCCTAACTGACAGTACTATTAAATACGCATGTGTTTTTTTTGCTATGATATAAAAATGCTACTAGGCTGGTAGGGTTGGCCTTTGCTACTTGCGCTTCATACCTATAGCTATATATATATTTTTTTTGTTAATCGGAAGCGGAAATTATGGGTGGGTGATGCTCCCTGGTGTTGGTTATTTTACCGCGCATGCGCCTGAGCTCAAGCGACGCGAACCCTGCTTATCCTTGCTTTTCCATGCTTTGATGCATCCTCCTAATTTCTGCGCTCCCTTGCTTGCCGATGACGATTAGAATTTGTACTTATTATATTTTGATAGTTAGTGAAACCGGAGTAGATATTTTCTTGGTGAATAGTACCTATATTTTTTGTAGTTTGGTCGTGGGTACTGCCCTTCTAGAGAAAATTATTCATATTAAGAGCCCATTTGTTAATGAGATATTATTCCTTGTTCTGTTTCTTTTATAGCCTATGGAGCCTATCTCTATTGAAATAAACTGATTGAAGGTTGTTCCTGTCTTTTATTATTGTGCGATTCATTTGACTTTATTGATAAATTTTGAGGTTGAATTATTCAGAATTGGGTATTGGCGTGTGGTTAAATTTATCTGGCGCCCATTTAAGATCCATTCATACATATTTTCAGAATTCAATCATACGAACCACCCCTTCTTCGGCTAGAGCTGTCGCGAATGCCCACAAATCGATCCTTGCACGTGGTAAAGATGACAATCGAGGTTTGAACTTTTAGGTTAGGTCATACATTCCCAGAATAACATCTTCTTCAATATCTGCCATGATAGCTCGATGTGGAAATTTGACGGTTCCGATCGATATATCCACATCGATTTCCCCATAAACGGTTGCAGCTTCACACGTAGCAGTTCTTAGACGCCATCTCGAGTTCACGAGTTGCTTTCTTGAAGACGTCAGAAGTCCACGTCGCAGGATCGTCTTCGATGCACCAGTATCCACCAACAGTGCGCATTTCTTTTCGTCGATCTGCCCATCTACGTAGACATTGGTCTTGAGAATGACAGGTCGAAACTGATTTCTTGTGATCGGCCCGCTTCAGTTTCCCTGCAGTCGTTTGAACTGGTCTCTTTTCCTCATTTAAGAGGCCCTTGATGGCGTTTATCAAGGCTTCATTAGGATCTTGCCCGGTATCTTCCGCTATGTTTCCGCTGTTGTTCATTGCTCGGACACTCGCTGATCCTCGGAAAGCTTCTCCTGCGGCCTCGATCTTAAGGGCAGCTGCCAGAGCACTGGTGAGGTCTTTTGGTTGAGTGAGGCGAACTGCTTTCTGCATTTCGATATTCCGCAATCCATCTACGAATGTTTGAACAGCTAGACATTATATAAGGGATTCTGGGGCTGACGGGTAGGCACAGTGGACCAATCAGGATACATCAACTTCGAATTCTTGAAGACTCTCGTTGGCTCTTTGTCGACGGCTCTTCATTTGTGATTGAAACACTTGCTGCAGGTGTTCATGGCCATATCGCATGTCGAGACGTTTGACGAGATGTTCGTAGCTATCGACTTCACCTTCCCGAATGGCTTGCAAGACGATCAATGCATCACCTCGTAGAGCTAATGTTAGAGCCACAACCTTGTCCTTGGATGTCCACCCATCGGCTTTGGAAGCTGCTTCGAACTGCTTCAGATAGTTCGGCCACGATGTTTTTCCATCAAATGTAGGTGGTTTCACTCGATTGGTAGTAGTCACTGCATCTGGTCCCACTGTGGTTTCAATCATGAGTCGTTGACCATTTCCAGACTTCTCCAGTACAGCTATTCTTTCTATTTCTAGCTGCAGTTTCTTCTTCATTTCTTCTATCTGGGTGGTGAATTGGGTTGAAACCTGAGCTATAATTTTATCTTGCTGAGACGCGATCTGTTCTTGCCGAGCAACGATCTGTTCTTTCTGAGCAACGATCTGATCTTGCTGAGCAGCGATCTGAGTCAGAACCTCTTCCCGATGTGTTGATATCTGGGTCAATACTTCTTCTCGTTGGGCTGATATCTGGGAGGCAATCTGATCTTGCTGAGCAGAAATACGTGCCAGCACCTCTTCTCGCTGAGCGGTCATCGGAGCTAATACCTCGTCTCGTTGGGCTGAGATTTGAAAGGCTATTTGATCTTGCTGAGCTGAAATTTTCTCCTGCTGAGCACGCATCTGATCCGCTATCTCCTGTCGCTGAGCCGCTATGTCCTGTCGCTGAGCCGCTATCTGTTTCGTGATCTTCTCTTGCTGAGCCACCATCTGGTCCGTGATCTTCTCCTGCTGAGCCACCATCTGGTCCGCAATGTTCTGTCGCTGAGCCGCTATCTGTTCCGAGATACCAGCCAACATCAATTCCGCTGAAGCTGGTTCCTCGAAGATGAACGTCTCTGGATCTTGACCTACGCTCACCATATACTCTATGAGACGATGCTGAAGTGTAGCCTTGATCCCTGTTGTGTCGAGATCTCTCTCCTCCAACTCGCGTTTCAAGTCCACCACTTTCAACTGTGTAGTTTCTTCATTGCAACGGTCTGTTCACTTCACACTGGAATATCCCACACTTCTGACACCAATTGTTACGTTATTCGGGTGCAGAAGCGAACACGACACTATTTATTTTCAAACTGATTTATTCGAACAACAGAAACACTGATTAATATTGAACTTATAACTACTATTTATGTAAAACGATCTATATCACGCGGTATATAACTGTCTCTCTGACACTCGCTGCTTAACTGACTAACGGCAGTTATTCGGCCGTTTATATATGAGATCACTTGGCAGGCTTTGGTTCGAGAACGTTCTCGAATGATCTTCCGTCTCCTTTTTTTTGTTCTAGAAGCTCATTAGAACAAACCTCTCTCTCTAATTGTTCCATCGATTGTTTCCAGAACATTCCAGAATCTTCTGTGACGTTATTTGTCACTGCGGCATATATTGAGTGTTCGGAAATATGCTGGTGCATGTAGGAATCATTGGGAGGTTGGAGAACGATCTGGGATGCGTGTTACTGGATGAACGTTGTACTCCTGCCTTCCTGCTGATGATTCTAGTGCCCCGTTAAGGGGAATATCATTACAATATTATTCTATTTAATCAGAATTTACATTACATTCAGTCCACTCTCTATCATATTTGCAGCCACTCAGAAACAATGAATAATTATTATCAGAGTTATATTACCTTATTTGATATCTTTCTCTTTTCTCAATCACTCAGGAATGTGAAGCAGTGTTATGTGTTGCCTTGTTAGACGATATCGAGACTGAAATTCCCAGGGTCGACCTGAGAACTAATCAGCTGTAAACATTTCTGTATATTATGTTACATTTCCACCACTTCACCTCTGATGAATACTCCCCATAGACTGTTGATGTTTGTAAATCGTATTTATACTGACTTATTTTGTCTGATATGAATCAGATTTGCAGTTTCATATTGATTCGATTTTCAATTTCTATTGTTGTTCATCTATCATGTTTTAGATTGATGAAAATATAATCGATGACATTTTGATTGTCATTTGTATCGATTGTCATCAGTCTTTGCGTTGACAGTGTTGTCAGATGAATTTGTGATTTTTCGTTAGCAGCTTCAAGATTACAGATAGGTACTGTAGCGAGTCGAATTATTTCGATAAGACATCAGTGTCATGTTACCTTCAATAAACGACTGATGTCAAATTTCCTGTCAATTTTGTGAGGTCTGAGAGATCCTTCACAATCTTGATATTTCAGTAGAGTATTTTTGATTTACTCTGCAGGATTTGGAAAAACGTAGTCAGACACAACCTCAACTCTTTTTGGTAAACGTGAGTGGTCCCCTCTTTCGACCACTAAACGTTGGTGTGCGATGATTTTGAATTAGAAATTCACTCAGGATTTTTGTTTCAGGGTACTAGGTTACGATCGCAATTTCAGGTTACAAGCAAGACTTTCAGGGTGTGAAAGTAACTTTTAGGTTTGGATCGTTAATCATTTAGATTTCGAGCACGAGCCTTCAGTCAGCTAGGTGCTTGTTTTATGATCAGTTCAAGCAACCGATCCTAGGTTGTCTTCTACAAAAAATTTTTGGTTAGTCTTGGGACGTGACTCCACCTTTCGACAACGGTTCCTGCCAGCATGCAGTCGAGCTGTCTACAGGGAGTACACACATCCAAGGGGTTCTTCTCTATCTCCAAGCTACCCAGCATCAGCTCAAGAGGGCCAAGAGGCCAAAGTCATTGAATTTCTATATTTTTATAGCTTCAATATTTCTCTCTCTTGATTTCTCAGTATTCTTGATTTATTCATGATTTATCGTTATGAATATAATAATAATAATAATAATAAGAATGTTTATTGAAGTTCCAACAATATACATAAAATATATAATGTAGATAAATAAAGATGAAGAACTTCAAAAGGCTAGAATATTGGCTGAGCCATTTTTCAATTCCGCCTGTAGGTAATGATGCCATAATTATAGTACATAACAATATTTCAAAAATGAAAAAAAAATCTCTTACAACATGCATATATAAATATAAGAACAATAACGTAAGATATAGAAGTAATAATAGAATAATAAGAAACTATAGACTAAAATTATCCGAAATGTTGAGACCAGAACAATAACGCTATATGAAGATTATAATGTTGATATTGATACTACGGCATTGTCATATTCCCATATCACGAAAGTATAATATTATTATGTTGTTGCTGTTCTGATAACAATTTTTTTTTTTTGGCAATTCTGAATTTGAGGTGGTTAGTCAGACCGAATATAATTATGTTTGTAATTGTTAAGCAAAGTCGGAGCAACATATTCAAAACATTTTTCAAACTTTGTTGTATCATGCCTAGGCATTGAGTAGTCGTCTATGTTGCGTAAACTCACCGAATGTTCGGTGGATCTCATATGGAGCAAGTTATAGAGATAAAGTGGTGTATTTTGAGTGATCACATTATAAATTATAGAACCATAGAGCATAGCAAATCTACCATCAACTTTCAAAATACTTCTGTGTAATGTGATCTCTCCTTTTGATATTCGTATTCGAAAATCTCATACAACTATTTTGAAGAACCTGTAATTTGTGCTTCATTCTCTCATTCAAGTAGTTATAATATACACTAGACCCATAATCAATGTGTGTAAGTATAAGAGCATTTATCAGATTCCACTTTGTGTCTTGTGGTAGTACATACTTATATTTCCACAATGACTTGAACTTAAAATAGCACACTTTCAATTTACTCATTATGTGCTTCTCAAACTTTAAATTTTCGTCGAGGATAATCCCTAGACTTTTTGTGTTCGTACTGAGGTCAATTACAACATTGTCCAGAACGATTTCTAGCGTTTGAGATGCCTTAGCTCTAGATATTATACTTTTAGTACCTACACACATCACAATAGTCTTTGACGGATTCAGTTTCAAACCGTGATTTACAGAAAATTCACTGATATTGCACAGATTTATATTCAGCTCATCAATGAGCTCATCAACTAAACTGCTCCACATTTGAAGTAAGACAAGCGAACATTTTGTTTGTTTTCGAACCGTGATAACTTTGGATGAGATCAACCGATCTTTGATTAGTTTTGAGATTGTGATTGCCCAGTTGATTGGCTATAACATATTTTCTTCACGTTCCTCTACCATTTCAGAATTATGACCTACAGGATGATATCTGAAAGTGTGATAATTTCCGAAAATTTTGAGGTCGCCCCGTTAACAGGATAATTTTTTTTAAATTTTTCTTACGGCAAAAACATGAACCCTAATGTGTTTCCTCGAAATGGTTTCGGATTCATCAAGATCCATACAGGATGTTTTGAGATATGCAATATCACGGATTAGCAAAAGTGATTTCGTGATTGAACGAAAAACCTTCAGGGTTAGTTCGCAGGGAGGAATAAAGTGAATGTGGAGTGTGGTTATTTTATGAATAAAATTGTCAAAGCTAGGATGTTTTTCTTCAGTGGATATAGAGAATGAGAATTGATGAACATATACCACGAAGAGAATACAGATAATACGTAACACAATATTTTTTTAAAAATTAACAACGGCAGATGTGGTCGATTATCAATATTTTGTTACACCACCCCTGGCCGCTGCGAGAGCCCTAACTCTTCTCGGCATACTTGTTATCAAGCCATCAATGAAATCTTGGGGAATAGCTGTCCATTCTTCCACTATCGCATCTTCCAGTTGTTGAATATTCATCATTTCACCTTCTCTTCTCTTCAAACATAATTTTGACCTAGCCCATACATGTTCTATTGGGTTCATGTCTGGAGATACGGGTGGCCATTCCATTCTTTCAATATTATGTTGTCTCAGAACTTCGGTTACAATTCTCGCACGATGTGGTCGTGCATTATCATCGACCAGTACGAAATTGTCTCCAAAGTTTTGAGCAACTGGTATAACAACATCTCTTATACACATGTCACGATATCGAACAGCATTCATACTTTTCCTCAAAATAACCAACGTTATTTCCCAGACAACATATTATACCGAGGGGTTAACCAATGAATTTAAGGTATTCAAAAAATTCGAATAGCCATCATGTTGTTCAAAATTGCATATCTCAAAACATCCTGTATGGATCTTGATGAATCCGAAACCATTTCGAGGAAACACATTAGGCTTCATGTTTTTGCCGTCAGAAAAATTTTAAAAAAATTATCCTGCTAACGGGGCGACCTCAAACTTTTCGGAAAGTATCACACTTTCAGATATCATCCTGTAGGTCATAATTCTGAAATGGTGGAGAAACGTAAAAAAAATATGTTATAGCCAATCAACTGGGCAATCACAATCTCAAAACTAATCAAAGATCGGTTGATCTCATTCAAAGTTATCACGGTTCGAAAACAAACAAAATGTTCGCTTGTCTCACTTCAAATGTGGAGCAGTTTATATGGGGGTCACACGAGCCATAGATTTGCACATCATCAGCATAGAGATGTAGTTTCCAATTTGGTAGGACGTTCCGTAGGAGGTCTGCTGTGAAAATCGAGAATAGCAGTGGACCTAAAACACTCCCTTGTGGCACACCGCAAGTAAGACTCCGGAATGACGATGTGGACGAATCGACTTTCACGCACTGTGCCCGATCACATGAATAATCGATGAACCAGTTCAGTACGTTACCAGATAAGCCATAATACTTGAGCTTGGCTATCAGGAGCTGATGATTCACCATATCAAACGCCTTACTGTGATCAAGCATCGCAAGATATGTAACCTCAGAGTTGTCGATATTACGTGTGATGTCATTTGTGATCTTTATTAGAGCAGTTGTCGTGCTATGTAGTTTTCTAAAACCAGATTGTGTCATTGGTAATACACTGTTATTTTCAAGATGTTGTTTGAGCTGCTGAGAAACGATTTTTTCCAAAAGTTTCGACATGGTCGGAAGTACATTGATAGGCCTCAAGTCCTTGAATTCAGTCGCTTTCGGAATTTTTGGAATAGGTGTAATTATTGCATTTTTCCACACTAATGGGATAATACCAGTACACAGTGACTCATTGATTATTGATGTGATTGCGCTTTTACAGTAACAGAAGACATACTTCAACATTTCAAGGTTTATTCCAGCGACACCACATGCGTTGGATCTAATAGTATTCAGAGTATCTTCCACGTAGTCACTGGTTACTTCATAGAATGAGTACTTTTTCCTGTTGTTGTCATATGAGGTAGTATAATACTCTTTTATTAGTTCCTCACTAACCTGCTTATTTTCAATTGAATCTAGGAAGAAATCATTTATTGAAAATGGATTGGAAATTTCTGGCGATATAACAGAACTGGTTCTACCATCAATATTCCATTTCGAGAAGTCTTTCCACATTTGCTTAGGGTTGTTCCTATTTTGTTCAACCTGGTGTTGTATATACGCAGTCTTTTCATTTCTCAATGCAATTGATGAATAATTCCTTAGATCTTTGTAATAATAAATACGTTATACATTCAAAAACAATAGTACCGTAGGAAACTTCATGAAATTGATTTTCCAGAAAATGCTTGTCAAAAAATGGTTGCCATTTGAAAAATAATGGTTCGACACAAAAAATGTAATTTATCTTTTTATCGTTCATACTTGTCACTAAAACTCCGTGATTATAATTTTCTAATATCACCTGAGGTGATTATATGGAGAAGATTAGGTCCGATCATGACAACCTAGATGCAATGATAATAGTGACTCTTATTAAATTTAGTAGACGTAAAAACTTTCGAAGATGTTATATCCTCATCAGAAATCGTCAAAAAAACTCAAAAATCTTATGATATACAGGTTTCATTATAAAAATCAAAACTGGAGCAATTTCCGGTGGAACCGGAAGTCATCAGGAAGTGAAAAATATTCGAAAACTGTATTCTTTATATACCATAGACCCATATTGAGTGTAATTTCGAAACTCCCACTATCCCAGAAGTCATGACTCCGTTAATAAATGGTATTACAACAGTTACGATTGTAACGATCGAGTTTAAGAATAAACCAACTATGTTATTCGAATCGATTATACCTATTCCAAGCGATAAAAAAAACACTCTATCTATTTTCATTTAATCATGAAATCGTGAAATCAATGTGAATCATAAGCACAAATCAGAAATTGACGAGTTCTGAGAGGCTCGCAGAATTCCAGGATTCAATCTCTGAGGCTCATGATAAAATTTTGATGAGATGGAACAAAGTGTGATTAGAAAAATACACTCATGAAGCGGGCTACCTACCTGAATATGATTTCAGTAGATCACACTAGTGCCGACAGGTAAAAGGAGATCATGTCTGGAATGAGAGTATGGAAATGACGCAACCCAGTGTTGGAGAGATATGATTAACTGAAAACATATTATGCCTGTTGTAGAGACCCCAAGTTTGCATCATCCTCCGCTAGTCATGAATGGTTGCATCAACCTCTATTCAGCCGAACATGAATAACCAGGTGGGGATTTATATAGCGCATGCGCTCCTTAACAAATTGAATAGGCTACCAATTAGTGCTAAGTTGGTGCATATTCACCACAGCAAGGTTAATAAGTGATAAATTGATGAAAATTCTAGACATAACAGACAATCTATTCAGTTCTAATAGATGCATGTGAAAACTCCACAAACGATGAGATTCTCACAGAATTCTCAAACACACGAAATGATTCGCGAACACAGTAGTGTTACAAAGGTCTATAGGATAACTGATACTCAGCACTAACAAACACCAACACCTTTATTTTATACTAATGAATATAACACTTCCCAAGTAGGTATATTGGATCTCACACGAGTATTCAACTCTAACTGCCCGCCTGATTCATTCTTCGTCCCGTAGCCAGTCCATATCGCTGAGTCAGAGCTGATAAATACAAGTAGAGGAACTATGTCTGTTCTGGGGCAAGCCAATCAGAGACCGGCATTTGGTTGAAGGTCACGCCCACTGAAAACCAGCGCGAAATTCAAATTATTCATACGTCGTCACGTCGCCATCGTGAATGAATAAATTGAAAAAAGCTGTCACCGCTGGAAAATTGAACCAGGGACCTTTGCATTATGAGGCAGCGTATATACGCACTGTGGTATTCCGACCTCCGTGATATTTCAATTATTTTAATGCTATTCAAACGGGATATCCATCGCTGGCGCGCGCTTATCTTTGCAACGGATCTATCGAGGTAAAGCAAAGCGAGAGATGCATTCCAGAGAGAAAAAACTTCGAGTTGAAAATAATATCCATCGCTGGCGCGCGCTTATCTTTGCAACGGATCTGTAGAGGTAGAGCGAAGCGAGAGATGCATTCCAGAGATGAGAAACTTCGAGTCGAAAATAATATCCATCGCTGGCGCGCGCCTATCTCTACACGGGTGCAGCGACAGCAAATTTCACAATCAACAGCATAACAGATAAGGTTGGAGGTTATCAAAACCACAAAAAACCCAACAGCAAATTTCACAATCAGCAGCATAACAGGAAACGTTGGAGGTTATCGAAACTACAAAAAACCCATCAATTTCACAATCAGCAGCATAACAGAAAACGTTGGAGGTTATCAAAACTATAAAAAACCCAACTAGTCGCATAAACAAAATACGTGATCAGAATGACGCAAGAAATTATCGCTATCAGCAGTCGTTCCAGATGGGTTTTTCCAGAACATCCGCGTCTACTATCAGCAAGTCACGAGGTAACTCCGCCAGCGTATAAAAGCGATGACGCCGCACAACATCATTCACACTCGACTCTACAATCGTGAACGTTGTCTCTTGACCAGCTCCAGCCAAATCATCACTGTTCGTGTTTGTGTGTGCATTAATAGCAATAATGGTAAGTACCTCTTTTTCATCAAAGTGCGTATTTATATTCTCAATCCTATATTACCCGACTGTTTTATTCCATTTTGAGTTTCTTAGTTTTATTTGAAGTTTCATTGCAAAGTATTCATTCAGTGCCCATTCCTTTCTCGAATTTTATATTATCGGTCCCTTTCATTTTATTTTGGAAATAATACAACCTAGTGCTCATTCCGCATCAACCTTTTTCATTCCAAGTTTTTTCGAGAGACAATTCAATGAAAGAGTCAATGATCAATCGCAGATTGATTTTATTTCTAGTTTTATCGAAAATAATCCATCCTTGTATCAAGCTTATCATGACTTTGTTGGACTGCTGATGTTTTTTGTCCTTTTTCTTCCCACCAGATGGATCTAACTCAAATCAACGCAGCTTCTCTGATTGCTCCAAAACAACAGAAACCAAGCGTGAAGTTGGTGGATCTCCCCCTAGGCAGGGCCTGATTAAGCATTAGGCTGATTGGGCTGCAGCATAGGGCGCGAAGATCGGGGGGGCGCGCAAGACGCGCTAAAATCGTGTCTTCGCATGCACTAATCTAGCATCAATGCATCTACCCTACATATTTCAACTAGACCGAGACAAAACAATAAAACGAAATGCGCTTGATAGTCCCTGATTTTAACAATGAATTTTGAAATTTTAAAAAGCGCGCGTAAGAAGAAGAAAGAAAAATTTCATTTTGATGAAGTTAAAACGGGGCACATTGAGTTAGAAAGGAGACGATCTTTCATCGTTGATAATTATTATGCAGCTATTGATCGTCTTGAAGTGCATATAAAAAACCGGCAAATTATTTATAATACAGTAAACACAAAGTTTGGTTTCTTATGGAAACTGCATGAACTAGACGACAGTGAATTTATTAGAAGCAGAGCAAAGGAGTTGAAACAACTATATTATTATGCTACTGATTTAGAAGAAACCATTGCAGAAGGATGCGTCCATTTGGCGCAGTTTTCAAAATCTGACACCGAGGCCGAGCGTTCTCTTTCTGCCAGAACCCCAAAGGGTTTGTTGCAGTTCATAAAAAGTTTTAATATTTCAAGCATGTTTCCGAATGTGGAGATAATATTAAGAATTTCTTTGACAATGAGTGTTACCAACTGCAGCGGCGAAAGGTCTTTTTCAGCACTGGAGAGAGTACAAAATTACTTACGCTCCACACTCCGCCAGCAAAAGCTTGCAGCGCTCTCACTAATCATAGAAAGTGATATTTTCTTCAAACTATCAAATTTGAAAAAATTGTGGAAAGATTTGCAAACGCTAAAGCAAGAAAAAAGACCTTATTATAAGCAAATAATAATTACTCAATTATTATGATTTTCAAATAAAACATTAATCAGTTGCAGAAATGTTTCACTTGTATGATGCCTCTCGTCTTTAAGATTACAGAAATGTAAATATATAATTGATACTTCAAGTCGAAAACTTTTATAGGTAGTATGAACCATGTCAAAATTTTTATACTAGTAAACAAAGTCAAGACAATATACTACTTTAGGCCGACCGTAATACTCATGGCGGGGGCGCGTCCTCATAATTAGCCTAGGGTGGTCAGAACTCTTAATCAGGGCCTGCCCCTAGGACAACCCCATAACATCCTAACAGCAAAAGTAGTCAATACGAAATTCGGACAGACCATACTAGAACTAGAAGATTTTGTCTCCTTCCTACCGAACCGCGTAACGAACGTCTATTCGTCCCACATTGAGCATTCCAACACCGGGAAATATTCCTTGGTATTCAGAGGGAAGGTGGAGACTGGAAAGGCACTACCAGCAGCTTCATTTGAAATTTTGGAGAATTAAAGTGAATTACATTTTTTTGTGGGTGAAATATTATCAATACAACAATGGAAAACATTAATAAAACCCTAACCAAAATCGACGAAACACTTTTACTGATCAAGAACAATTATTCTACACCATTGGCACTTTTTGTATTGAAATCAATCCGTTCACGCATACGGAAATGTATTTTAGCATTGGAAAAAAAATACTTTTTCGATTGGTTTGAAGCGTGAAATTCAGACTAAGATCGGGGAACTGAAACGGATGAGATTTTTCATCAAAACTATGAATAGAGGACATGTTGGCTCCGGCCTGAAGCCCTATATTCGTTGGATTGATGTTAATTCAGTCTTCGCGTCGAGAGTGCAGACCGGTCTTATTCTGAATTTGAGACATAATGGCGCGTTCACATGCTGGCTTTTCGCCTTTTGACTTACAGCGTAATCCTCATCTCATTGGCCGATTCGTCAGAAAGCGCTTATCGAGGTCATAAGCTAAAAAGTCGGTTTCAGTCCGACTTTTGCGGAAAAAAGCTCAGATCGTTTGACAGGACCACACAAATATTGACAAAACGAATTAATATTGGTGCTATATCATCATATTATGCAGTGTGGAAAGTCATTCAGTAATCTTTGGAAAAACACTCCTAAAAATGTGATAAATGTGGTTTCTGGAGGACGTACATCTGAAATTTTACCAAATATGTGACAGTCACTGTCACTTTTTCAACTTTCTCATGTGAACAGTGCGCCCGTTTTATTCAAGCATTCTGCTGTAGGCATAAGCTGGCATGTGAACTCGCCATAAGGAGATTATCGACTTTTTGGAGGATTCATTTAGATTAGTGAATAAGAGAATTTCAAAAATTTTAGGGCGCTTTTCAATGCTGAAAGTCAACTTTACATTTTCCGGTGACTTCATTAAGCAGTCAAATAATGGGGAATTGGTTGACCGTAAATATTTCTGTACTCCCAATACCATCGTGGACGCAGGAACGGACCTAGCCGATTGGTTCAAAATCAATGTGCTAGATGTGATCCTTAATAAACTTAGCGAATTTGCCGAGAAGAATAGCGGGTGGGCCTTGAGCAAAATTATTTATCTGGAGGTTGCCATAAATAGATATGAAATGGGCAATGGCTCATCATACATCAAATTACCAGAGCAGATTGAGAGAAAGCATGCCTGCATTAACGTTCAAAATGATGATAAGGCATGCTTCTATTGGAGCATAGTCAGTTGTTTGCACCCTATTAAAGAAAGTTCGAAAAGACTTAATAATTATCCTCACTATCCACAGATTTTGAACATTGAAGGATTAGACATACCAATGAAGCTGCCCCAAATCACAAAATTTGAAAAAATGAATGCTATTTCGGTGAATGTTTATGCGTTAGAGTTGACAGAAGTCAACGAACGAACATTTTACACTGTCGTACCCACCAGACTGACTAAGTATAAATGTAATCGACACGTTAATTTGCTATTAATTCAAGACAAATATTTCCCAAAATTGAATGACTATGAAGCTCCTCCCGATAATGATAATGTTGAGGAAAACGTTTACGTGAAATACCACTATGTCAACTCAACAAAAATTGTAGAAAAAAATTCATCTGCGATCGGTGCCTCAACTATTACCATTGCCAGGAGAAGCTTGATAGTCATGCTGCTCTATGTGAGAAAATTAATAATGAGAAAATTTCATTCCCCAAGTATGATTTTGTAGAATTCAAGAACCATGTGTATAAGCAGACATGTCCTTCCATCATTTATGCTGATTTCGAATCGCAGTTGGAGAAATGTAATTCCAAAATTTCAAAAACCACTTCAAAGTATCAACATCATGAAGCATACAGTGCTGGGTACTATTTCAAATGTTCTTTCGATGACTCGCTGTCATTTTATCGTAGTCATAGGGGTGGAGATTGCATGGACTGGTTTGCCTGCGAAATGTCTAAAATTGCCAAATTTGTCGAATCCAAATTGAAAAATATCGTTCCAATGGTAGTCAAACCGGCTAGTACCAGTGGCGCAACCATCTGCCACATTTGCGAAGAGAAATTCAAGGCAAAAGACGTTATCGCACGTGACCACGATCATTTTACTGGCGCATTCAGAGGCTTCGCACACCAGGCTCCCTGTAATCTCAACTTTAGGAAACTGTTCGTTGTTCCCATTACGTTCCACAACCTCTCAGGATATGATTCACATTTTATAATCAGAGACATTTCCAAGCGGGGACGTGTGAGCGTACTCCCAGTTAATCGCGAAAAATACATTTCCTTTACACAACATGATGATGAAACAAGCATGAAATTCCGATTCATCGACTCTTTCCGCTTTTTGGGAACCAGTCTCGATGCTTTAGTGTCAACGCTAAAAGTTAATGATTTGAAAATTCTAAAGGAAGAATTCAGCGGCGTGAATGAGCCGAAATTTGCATTGTTGACACGAAAAGGAGTATTCCCATATGACTATGTCGATAATGTGGAAAGATTGGATGGATCCAAGTTGCCAAGCATTCAAAATCTCTACAACAAATTGAACGATACAAATATTTCGGACGACGATTACGCGCACGCGCGAAAAGTTTGGGAATCTTTCGAGCTCAAATCGCTGGGATAATATAGCGACCTATATATGCGGACCGATATTCTTCTTCTTGCCGACGTCATGGAAAATGTCTGTGCGTCATGCCTCAAGACCTATGGCCTCGATCCTGCATGGTATCACACAATGCCCGGCTATACTTGGGATTGCATGCTCAAGTATACTGGGTGTAAGCTGCAAATCATCAAAGACATCGACATGGTGATGTTTGTGGGGCAGGCGATAAGAGGAGGAGTATCGGTTTGTTGCAATAGGTATAGCGAAGCAAACAATAAGTACCAGAAAAATTACGATCCAAGAAAGCCGTCAAAGTACCTTCTTCATCTCGATGTGAATAACCTTTATGGAAGAGCAATGAGTGAACCCCTCCCTTATGGGGGCTTTACATGGGTAGAAAATGTTGACATTGATGTAACCCAAATTCCCGACGATAGTCCCGAAGGCTATATTCTCCAAGTCGATTTGGAGTATCCCGAGGGGTTACACGATTTGCACAAAGATTTTCCATTTTGTCCCGAACATCGCATTCCCCCCAATTTCAAATTATCGAAATTAATGGCCACCCTACATGACAAAAAACAATATACCCTGCACTATAGGAATTTGAAGCAGGCTTTGGAACATGGATTAAAACTCACCAAAATCCATAAAGTATTGAAATTAAAGCAAGCTTAAGTCCTACATTGCGTTGAATACGCGATTGAGGACCTTGGCCACTAGTGACATTGAAAGAGACTTGCGAAAATTGATGAACAATGCGGTGTTTGGGAAAACAATGGAAAATATCCGTAATCACCGCGTTGTGAAATTGGTACAAAAATATGAAGGCCGTTATGGTGCTAAAAATTCAATTTCCAGTCCTAGATTTCAATATCGAACAGTTTTCGATGAAAACCTCATGGCTATCGAACTGAAAAAGTCGGAGTTGATTTTCAACAAGCCCCTATACATTGGTATGGCTATTCTTGATTTATCGAAAATTGTCATGTTTGATTTCCATTATAATTTCATGTTGCCAAAGATCGGAGCAGAAAACTGTAAACTCATGTACACGGACACAGACAGTTTCATTTATGAAATTACCTGTGACGATGTATATAAAGATGTGATTGCTCCAAATATTGAAAAATTCGATACGTCTGACTATGCTCCTGATAATATTTATGGAATTCCCCAGGCAAATAAGAAGGTATTAGGGCTATTAAAGGATGAGGCAAACGGTAAGATTATTACGCATTTTGCTGGACTACGATCCAAGATGTACAGTTATAAATTGGATATAACGGATGGGGATATTGAAAAAGAGAGAAAGCGATTGGAAAAAAAGGGATTCATTAAAGAACGACTAGATAGGGAATTGGAAAATTTCGGTATAACTAAAAAATCCAAGGGTGTCAAGAAATGTGTTGTCAAAAATAAGTTGACTTCTGATGACTATGTGAATTGTCTGACGGCTTGGAAAGAAAAGACCGTAGCCCAGCAAACGATTCGTTCCTACGCTCACGATGTTTTTTCCATCGAACAAACAAAAATTGGTCTGAGTCCCAAAGATGATAAGCGGAAACTGATTCACGATTCATTTGACACACTTCCGTGGGGTCACTACAGTTTGAGGGATTGATTTTCTCCTCAGTATTTTTGCACCAAAATTTTTAAACCAACGCTGTGTTGTATTGATGACTTATTTTCCCAT